>JAGFZM010001838.1:603964-685249 GCA_017657215.1 Limnothrissa miodon | reverse complement strand
CTTGGGCATCTGGACGTCGCCTCAGTCGCGCCTCCAGCCCTATGGAGCCACCCTCGCAGCCTCTCGCGCCCCGCACGCTCTCAAAGAGGTTGTGTCCTTCCCCCCATCCTCTACCTACCGGCGGTGAACAAGAAGCTGATGCGCCTCTCTTTTCGCATGCATGGTAAGGTCTGTCGCCCAGAGCGTTCACTAAGGCGATGTGATGGTGTCTATAGACCTAAAAGACGCCTACTCCCTATAAGCGTCGTGAAGAAGCACAGACACTTCTCCGCTTTGCCTTGGGGGCAGGGCGTACGAGTATGCAGCCCTTCCGTTCGTCCGTTGCTTCATGAAGTGTGTCGACGCGGCCGTCAACCGCTCTGCCTACAGGACGTGAGGGTTTTAAACCACCTGGATGACTGGCTGCTACTGGCGCGCTCACCACAGCAGCTGTCCACACACGTGACCCTGGTCCTGGACCATCTGCGACGCTCTCCCCAGGAGGCTTTGGATGTCAGGGAGTGGCTGGCCTACTTCAGATTTGGCGCTTGGGTCACAGCGCTCCTGTGATTCTGATTAGGACCGACAGCACGACAATAGTCGCTTATCTGAATCACCAGGGTGGCCTGCGCTCAGAGCGACCAGGATCCTGATCTGGCCGTCACGGAACTTTCTGTCCCTCAGAGCGGCCCACCGGTTATGCATGTTAGATACGGGAGCGGATCTCCTCTCCAGAGGGCCCCCCCTGTTCGACAGACTGGCGCCTGCATCTGGAAGTTGTTCGCCAGGTCGGGGCCTGGCTAGGCCACGCTATTCGCCTCCGAGGAGAACGCGCACTGTCCGCTGTGGTTCTCCATAGGGACGGATGACCCCCTGTAGGGAGAGACGCTCTTGCGCACCGATGGCCACGCCTCCATCTGTTGCGTTCCCTCCTCTGGCACTTCTGGGTCAGCTGCTGACCAAGGTCAGGATGAAGGCCCACAGAGTGATCCTGATAGCTCCCTACTGGCCCTCAGAGCTGGTTCGCAGACCTGCTCCCACTGCTGGACGGTCAGCCGTGGAAGCTGCCGCTGAGACGTGACATGCTCTCTCAGGCACGCGGTTCGATATGACATCCCCGCCCAGAGAACTGGGCTCTGACGGCTTGGCCCCTGAACGGGGCAAACTCTTGCGACAGGGTCCTTCAACGTCTGTGATCGAGACGATCCAGATTGCAAGGGCCCCCTCCACAAGGTCCCTAAACACCTTGAAAGTGGCGCTTTTCAGCTCCTGGTGTGCAGATAGAGGCTGTGACCATCTGTCCTGCCCTATTGTGTCTGTGCTCTCTTTCCTCCAGCACAGGTTGGAACCAGCCGCACAGGCTACAGTGGTGTGTCCCCAGGGGCTCATCCCCTTGCCTTGAGGTTCATGAGAGGGGCCAGGCGGGTCCGCCTACCCCCGGTTAAGTCAGTGTCCTCCTGGGTCCTCTCTGTGGTCCTCAGGGGGTTGACAAAGGCTCCCTTCGAGCCTCTGGATTCAGCTAGTTGAAGCTCCTTTCCTTGTTGACAGCACTGTTGCTAGCTTTGACCTCTGTCAAGCGCGTAGGCAACCTGGCCACGCTCTTTGTGAGCCGGGCCTGTATGGAGTTTGAGGTGTCCAAACCTATATTTCCAGCCTAAAGTTTTCAACTGCTCCTGGGTGATTGAGCTGCACGCCTTGCCCCAGGACGTGGCTGAAGGCTCCGCTCTGGTCTTGCTCTGCCCAGTTAGAACACTGCGTGCTTACCTCCGGCGCACCGGCGAGTTCAGGCGCACCAAACAGCGCACTCAAGCGCACTCACTCCACCCGTGGGGTGGCGGCTTCATGGGCATTTTGGAAAGGAGTCTCGATGACTGATATTGGTCAGAGTGCCTCCTGGGCCTCTGATAATACTTTCATCAGGTGCTATGCTCTGGACGTGACCAGGTCGGGTGTGGCGGCGAGTGTGCTCTGGCCCTCGCCGTTGGGCCGCCTGACGTCCGGGTTTGTACACTCCCTCATGTGAGTTAGCTCCCTGAGGTTGGTTGTATACTCCCAAAGTGTTATATGTCTAAGGGACCCGAAGGAGAACGTCTCGGCTACCCTAGTGGTAGCCTAGGTTCTCCGAGGAGTCCCGCAGACATATAACACATCTGGCCTCAGGTTGCCCTTGGTCCACGTGGGTAGCGGCTCGCGCCGTGGATACATGAAGGGCGAAAAAAGAGGAGGTCCAGATCTGTGCTCATGCCTTTATGGACTTCGTGACGTCTCTCCTTGGAGTCGCGAGCCCTCTGCTGGCATGCGCACAGCTTGCCTTTTTCGATGAAAGTTTTCAGCGAAGTCACAACGAAGTTGCGAATATCCCAAAGTGTTATATGTCTGCGGGACTCCTCGGAGAACCGAGGCTACCACTAGGGTAGCCGAGACGTTTTGTTTACTTTTCAAAAACTAATACATTAGTATTTTTATCAGTGGTGTATAAATATTACCTTCTTATTCCAATGAACATAAAATAGCTAATTTCCTTTATGACATCTGCCATATAATATGTATGGCTATATAATATGCATGTGCCTTATGCTCACTATGACAGTGGGTGTACTTTGTCCAGGTATTGATTTGATAAACTTTTGTAACCCCTACTGGTGTAACAATATGCTAGAAAGCTCCTAACAGAATTCAAAGCGAGCGAGCTAAAATGATGGTGAGAGCTGGCATGAGCTGGAAACAGAAAGAAAGAGGGGAGTGAAGCAGATGGCAATTTATCTCCGCTCACCAAAGTGGCATCACATTACCACTTTCCTGAATTTAATCTAATCTCAACAAAACAGCAGCAGATGTGCATGGATAGAACCGGGCTGAGAGAAGTTTCCAGCCAGAGTGGCCTCTTATCACTTTAGTGGGACGCGGCATTCATCTTCCCTATATTGCTCTTCTTGATAGGGGTGGAACATACACACACAGGCTTTGCCAGTGATCTCAAAGGAAAAGTTGCATCACTCATGGCGTCGTTGAAAGATAGTCAGGCAGACCTTGTCAATCATGTGTTTGCCACTGCATCTGCATAGTCAGAGACTTGGGTGTGGGTTGTGGGTACTGCATGTAAACGCCCAACAAGAACCTGTGGTTTTATCTGACCTTGACACCAGAGGCCAAAATTGTGATGGTGTAAATAAATGATTAGTGCTACAGAACAGAGGTTCAGGAATTGACTGGATACAAATGGGATGTTGAACTCTTCTCCATACAGTAAGTAAACATCAGTTTTCCACTAAAGAAGCAAATATCATACAGTATTGTTTACAATAAATGCAGAGATGAGAAGAATGGAATCAACTGTACTCTGTTTCTCCGCTGAACACATACATGGCATTTGGCAAGCCATATGGCAAATGACTGAACATCAACACGCATTTAAACAATGGAACCCGTTACTCTCTAAACATAAATGCCTAGTCTTTGCTTGTCATGTCTTGGCATGCATTATCCTCATGTGTCACATTTTCTTGCACCATCTTCCCAGAGCAGGCTAGAGGAAAGGACTAGATGGCTAACGGCTGGTCACGAAACCATGGCAATGAAAACAGTGTTTGTATTACCTTGATCACTGGGGAGTACTTTGTTACATGATGAAACTAGATTCTGGGTTTACCCCCGAGAGGGAGGACAGCACTGCATCATAAAGCCCCTGCAGTGCTTTAAAATAGCGATAGCATCTAGGAAGGTTGAGACATAGGGAAGGACAGTACAATGTCATGGAGCATTTCACGCCTTAATGAGGTCATTACAAGTCACTAATTCTCCTGACCATACTGAAGGTGAACCACATGTACCCACAGTGTAATGAGACAAGCTTGTTTTATGCCTCCTCTTACTATTATAGGCTTTTACATTTTACGTCCTCTTCAGCAACTGATTTAACATCCATGGTTGTCATTATGGATAGTTTACAGGCTAAGTCAAGGTCAAGCTGACTGGACAAAAATATTTTTTTAATGTATTGCACATTATGTATGGTTGCCATGTAGAAAAAAAAGATAAAGCGCCCAATTGGCTAAACACTTTTCACAGCACTTTCTCCAATATAACGTATGACGTGACATCCTATCCCCCAAATCCATCAATGAGATTATAGTTTACTATCCAAGGTCACCAAAGTGCAGTTGAGAAAAAATTGCAAGCACTTTACGTTTGACTTACATGGATAATGAAGGTAGCAGAAAACTGGAATTTTGGAACTGGAATTGTGAATGGAATTTTTTATAATTTCCGAATTTGCATGAAATGAAAAATTTCACCCTGCTTTAAGGTGTCAGGCCACCATTTGTGGAAATAAGTTCATTTTGCACCTCCCCTCGAGTTAAGCAAATGTCGTCTCATCACCAGTTGGAAAATGTATTAACACTTGCAGAAAATGAAACGTGGCAATTTCCTTGGTTTAAATATCTTGGAACTATAATCCAGTTCGGCGTAATAATCACGTTTGCTGTGTTTGTTGGACTACATTTCAGGGGCTACCTGCTATGAGTGTGCTGTTGCGCCCATAGACTGTATATAGCTGCGCCACACTACATGCGTTGATCATTACGCAGAAATGAGAATAGTTCCAAACCAATTCGTCCAAATAAATCGCCACATTTAATTTTCTGAAAGCATTATTACATTTTCCAACTGGTGATGAGACGACATTTAAATGGGAAAATTACCGGAAATATTTGGTACTTTTAAGCGTGATGCTAGCGGGCGCGATGCTACTGGTCTCATTCGGTTCAATGATCTATGCTAGGCTGGAGCTACAAGTGGTATCGCCAGGCTCGGAGAACGGCTTGATGAACAGAAAAAAGGTAAAACTCAATTGCTTAACTCGAGGGGAGGTGCAAAATGAACTTATTTCCACAAATGGTGGCCTGACACTTTAAGCTACTTTCTCATTTGCCACTTGTTTTATAAACATTTGATGGGAATGTGAATCAGCACCATGTACAGCAATCAAAGGTAATTAGGCTTTATCAAAAGCCATATTTTTGTTAGTTTAGGCATACAGACTAATATGTGCCATGGGGTGTTTCTGTTTTTAACACACTATAGGATTTTTTTCTAATTATTTCAGAAGACATTTAGGAATTTGTGGTGAAGTTCTATAGGCCCCATTTGTTTTGGACTAGCTCGCAAGCACCCCTGGAGTGCAATACCACACTGGAAGTGTTTTATTGGATTTATTACTTAAATCAGGTTAAATCTGAAAACGTATGAAAAGTATGGGAAATGTAAGAGTGTAGATGGGCTCCCCAGATCAGTCAGTGACAAGTTTACAGGTGAGGTTTTATGGTACATTTTCTGCCTCCTTAAAGCCTAGAGACTAGATAAAGGATACCGTTAGCTACCCTGGCCTGTAACATTTTGAAGGGCAAAATTAATTGTTGCATATCAGGGTTCTAGACTGTGCCATTTTAAGGGGAAAATTACACGTGGCAGCCATTTTAAATCTCAATCTAGTCTGAGAATCAGCACATTAACTTTGCCCTACTCTCATTAACATCAAAGCTGCAGAGTAGTCGTGGTCTGATGAGAAGGGATTGGTTTGATTGGAGGCTTGAGATTACTATGTTTATTCCCTTACTACTTCCATGGTGAAGTGCTTCAACCTGGCTTATTTTATCTCCACTTTCTCTTATGTGGTAGAATTCATATATTTTTATATGTTCCTTTGTGCACTATACTCCGCCTTAAAGAGGAGCTAAGCAACATTGTGTTTTTCTCTCTCACGAGCTCCCTCTAAAGACCGTTGTATTGCATTGTATTGCACTGCATTCTATTAGAGGCGGTCCGCGCTGCTGAACATTGAAAGTGCTGTATCTACCGCTATAGGCCACGGTGGCGCATTCTACACCGTTCGTTCGCAGTGTAATGACTCATTTTAACATCCTAAACAGTATGAAACGGATTAATTAAATGAAAATGTTGCATAGTGGGCCTTTAATATAATTTTTCAGAATGCCATTGACTTTGTTGCCCAGTGGGAGTGCTACAGCAAGGCCACACTATGCATACTAGATTCCTGTCTTTTAAGCGTGTGAGTTTTGATCATGTAGCGCCTAAAAGAAAGTGCCTTCTTAAAGCCTGAGATAATAAACAGATAATATTCTATGTTATTTGTCATTCAGAGCATGGTTCGTTTTGGTTGAAATCTGAAACAAATATAGTAGTTTGACCTTCCATTGTTTACATATGATGTCACTCTGCTGGCCAGAATATTATTTGTTTAAATATTCTGTGTTGTGTTTGGTCGCCATGTGTGGCGCAGCAGGTTATAAAAAGCTTATGTTTCCAGATGTACATCTGCAGGAAAAGTTTTCATTCGTTTTCATCTCCTTCCTATTATTTTTTACCCTCTGCTGTACTAAGATGCTGCGATTTTGCTGTGTGACATGCATATTTGACAAAGAATGGATTTCTAATCAAGCAGGGGATGCAAATAACAAGTCCTATCAAGAGTTAAATGTGCAAAGATGTAAAAGGTGCTGTAAATCTGATGAACTGTGATCGACTGATGGGCTATTTCCTGTGCAAGTTGCAGTCCTGCAGCACCTGAGACTTCCTGCGTTGTGCGGCCGCTGTTTGTTTTGTTTGTCTTATTTGACAGGTTACTCGCTTTGCCAGGGCCCATTTCCCCTTTTTAGATTTCAATTTAAAATAAATGTCTTGGTTTGTGCAGGGCAGGCCAGTGACATCTCAGAATTGATGGGACACATATTGAAGATCTTTATCACAAAGGGCTCAACAACTTCCCTTAAGTTCTATTTGAAGATCACTGACTTTTTGTTTTGTTCTAAACATTCTTCTTTTTTATGGGTACACACACATTTTCATTACGTATTTGTGGCAGAAACTAATGTCTTCCCATTAGCTTAACTGGATGTATTTTCCTGAAAATGCACTGCATGAAATGAATGTTTATGATGTTTGCCCAAGTTTTTCATCTTTTCTCTGGGCAGGTTGCCTGCTTTAATGTGGAACATACATCATTGTTAAATGATGGACAGGAGAATATAATTTCGAACACTCTCTGGCTCAATCATGATAATTGTAAGACTCTGATGATTTTGTACAGCGAAGCCCCTGAATGTATTGCGGGTGATATTTCACTCAGACTTATGAGATAGCATAATAAATGATTCAGTCGCTTTAAAATTTTATGTTTCACATATTTGTCCCCGCAGATGGGCCTAAAGTTGACTGCAAAGGCTTTCTGTTTTATTTCTCTTATACAGACTGGGTCCTCATCAATAATAAATCCATGTGCATTTGTGCTGTCAGGCTGAGTGCTGAAAGATTACATGAAAAGGGACCCTAAAAAAGGCAACAATTAGTGGATAAGTCATTTTTGAAAGTCAGCAGTCAGCAGCAAAAATACAAGATGTCTAAATTGTTACCTACCAGAAAACAATTTTAGAAAGACTAAGTGGCAGTGCAGAACCCTCATTTGCTGGCTTTGATTTTTGAGACCAAGGGGACGAAATTGTGGTAGAAGTAGCCGGTCTGGGCAGGTTATTACTTTACCCTCAGTGCCAGGGAGCATAACCAGAGTGGGAAAGTGTGTAATTAACAAACAGAAACCTGCGGTTTTTATTTCACTGGGTATGAAACCGATTTATCACTGTACACCAAAAATGAAAAAAAAAAAAGCCTCTTTTTTCCTTTTAAGATTATGAAAAAAAAACAGTAAGAAAATACTCTTACAAATCATTACAGCCATTTCTTAACACTATCATAAAGCAAATATTATTTGGTTTAGATTAGAAATGGCAAAGTCAATTCAACTGTAACAAAATGTAGCTACAAGCTTTTGGGCATGCATTAATGTATCAGCTTAGAATTTCCTGAATCCTTTCCGTCTCCCTTGGGAGCCATTTGTTGATTCTTTGGCTATGATACATCTGAGTGTAATTCATAAATTATCCCACTAATGGTCATAGGGCCATGATGTTTTTTGGCTTCCCAGCATGAAAGATTGCATATCATCAGTCATGACCTTTTTTTTAATGGTAACACATTCTGTGTAATACAAAATAAATAAACCTTCAACAGCTCGATGATGAACTGCATCAGTATGATTTGCTTGCTGTAGATCATATTGACACTATGCCGTTGGCTTTGATGTGTGCTGCTTTGTAGATTTGCACTTTACGCTGATGTGTGAATGATGCTAAAATCAGAAGTGTTCTGGAAGAGAAAATCAGTCTTCAATTTGTCTGTTGGCATGGGTGGCAAGTCAGTCATTTTGTTAGTTTTGTTGAGGTGGTCCACTGACCTGGCTGACGCTACGGCTCATATGTCCCTGCATATGCATGATAGCAAGCACACCACTGGCTGAAGTTACCCTTTCAGCTTTTGACATTTACTTCACAAGACTCTTTCTGGACATTTTCTCACTAACCTCAGTTTGTTGATGTGTCACTTTTCATTCTCTCAGCATGGATTACCCATAGGTCAATTTAACAATAATACAGCACTAGTCAGACTAAATGTCACTCACCAAACATGAAAGGGAGGAGGCTCTCATTTTTGTATGCATGGAACAGGGGATCTGCTTCCCAGGGTCCATCTACATCCTAGCTGACCGCTGATCAGTCAACCTGTCATATTAGCAGCAGTGTAGGTGCTCTGTAGCACTATTTAGATATACATAAAGGCCACAGTCTACTTGTGCGTTCTTTACTCATCTCACTTTTTTGTGAATTCAGGCATCGTAGAGGAAATGTTGACAGAATGAACAAGCTGAGACATAACAACATAGGCAGATTTCAGGTTGACAAGAATGATGTAAAAGAGTTTGTGAGACAGTTAGAGATGCATTACTGTCGATCAAATATTTATGACCAGTTGAAAGGCTGAATATACGCAACCATTTCTGGACTTCTATTTCAAGCTATAGCATCTGTCTGGCATTGTGTTTTATTGATAAGTTTGGCCAAGGTAAAATAAGGATGTATTAAACCCATTAATTCTTATCACTTCAATGGAGTTACTGAAATTCCTGCACAAGAGTGCTGAAAGACAGAGAGAGCAGACCTTTAAATGGCCATTAAATGAGAGCAGCCACATGCCCATGATATATCAGAGGAACTGGACAAGACTTGATGAGGACTGAAGCCAGCTACAGTGACACCCCCAGAAAACTGCCTTTCATACAGTCTTTCAGAATCAAAGAATCAGAACTTTATGGCACAGAATCAGTCATTAAGAACCCGTCAAGAGGCAAATGGTCAGATATATGTATTAAAGAGGCACTCAGTAAGTTTGTTTTTTAACCCTGCATTAAACGGCACAAACCTGTAGGGGGAGCTCTGTATAGTTAGCTGTATTGCTGTAGTGTACACTCCCTCAGAAGTTGCAAGTTCCGTATTCACTATACAGGGCTGTACAGCGGTGCGCTCAATTGCCGTTTGCTACACAACAGACCAGTCTAACAGAAAAAACGATTTCTAAGCGATTTTATGACCACAAAAATGGTCGCATAAACTTACTGAGTGCCTCTTTAAGTAATTCTTTGAATATATATATTAATGACACCAGGGTCTCCACAACCACAAATTATCACAGAAAAACAGACAATGTTAAATTTGACCATTTGGATTGCAGGAATGAAAACCGACATTTTGTTTCATCTGTCCATGTCAATTTTTTTTTTACACTTTTCATTGTTTGCAAAGATAATTGTTCTCACCAAAGTCAGTAATATACACATGGATAACTAAATTACTATCAATTATGGCATAATTACAGAGATGAAACTAAACTGAAGCTGAAATTAAGGCTTGACCTTTCGGAAAGGCAAATCCGTCCAAACCCAAATGTACTATAATATAAAGTAATTTGTTTTACAATTACAACAGTCTGAATTATAGCTAACCACATTAGCATCAAAAATGAAAAAAAGTGTAGTTGTGCTTGAAGCTGTCTGAAAACTACTTTTATTATTTTTCACCAGAAAACCTATGAAACAGTGTGTGTGTGTGTGTGTGTGTGTGTGTGTGTCTTAATGTGACAGGCTGTCGTAGTTAAACATAGATGCAGGCTATGTCATATTGCAGTGTTCTGTTGAGTGTGATTTTGGAACTAAGCAAGGGGATGGGTGGTTGGAAGCGTGTGGGATTTGCATGCTGCACTCCCCCTCTGCGTTTGCATTTTAAAGAGACTTCAAACACAAGCCCACCTGAGGGAGAGGCACTGCAGTAAATAACTCCAACATTGTATCCATTTAATAATGTTTAGTATAGCATCATGTTTTTTGGAACCCTCTCAAAGCGCAAGTGCTTGTCTAATTATACTGCCTTTATCAGTCTCCAGGTGTTGGATGCAACCCAGCAGCGCAAAGAACTCAAGCGCTTTGGCAGCAAATCTTTCAGTGTGATGGCGTGTTGCCTGAAGAGATTAAGGTACTACTAGTGAATGCGGTTCATTTTGAGGTGTTTTTAGCCTCTCTGCTAATGCAGCACTAATCAGCCAATCAATAGCTCATCGAGGTATCATCATGACAGTAGAGTGTCTAGACTCCCACCCCAACAACAACAAAAACATTAACAATTTTTAATGGATGTGAGAGTGCAAAATTACTAGATAAAATCTCTCCACCAATGAGAGATTTAATATGACTAAAACCATTTCAGAATGGGTGCACACCTCCCTCGACTAAGCCTGCCACTGTTGACATTTGTGTGGCTCTGTGTGAATGCATTACATTTAATCATCACCAGGATAAATTAGCAATTTGATGATAACAAAACTGATGCAGTTATCTTGAATAATTTGTATCGCACTTGAAAGACACAGCAAGTCTGAGAACTACAGCAAATACAGTCCCCATTGTCATGCACGGTATATAATTTGATCATAATGTATAAGTTGATATATCCCAGGTAGGCTCATACTGTTTGTAGTCTGCAGCAGTGCCATTAAGCAGTGCACTTAAGTTGTTACCATAAACCTTCTGGCCATTCCCTCAGTCCTCCATAGCATTGTGTTGTAAAAGCAAGAAACATTGAGGAAGACAGCGCTGCTAATTTGTTAATCAATGGTTGAGTAGGTACTGCGGTAAACTAATGATGGCTACATGTGCAGTAATGAGTGTTTGGGCATGGTTAACTACAGTCAAAGTTGGAAGTGGAGTGATTAACTGGACCTCTTGCCTTCCTGAATCTGGACTGTGATTACTAGGAGAAGGAAAACTCTGACACTGACACATATATTTTTTTACACATATTGAGTAGAATATTACACATTCATAATACTTTTTAGTAATAATGTGAATCTGTACAAACAAAAAATATCTCTTAAACCAGACCTGAAACATTTCTGTATTGTTTGTCCTTTGGGGAAATATTTTCCCATAATGACTAACAGACAATTTCTTGTTCCTTACATAAAGCCCAATATAAATAGTGCATCATAATAGGACATTTGATCAAGCAGTGGTAAAATACACTGTAATTACACAAATAAGTACCGTGGCCTGCCGTTACACTCAAAGCATCAGTGTATCAGTGGTCTGTTGCTCACTCATACTCAACATCAGCTGTGGAGTGTATGCACACAGCAGAAATAGATTAATCTTAATCTTCTTTCAACAGAAAAACAAATCTCAACCAATCATTTTCAATTCAGTTCAGTTCAACCTGACCTTGGATCATCTATTTGACTGTGAGCCTATACAGCTGTCTTCAGCACTGCTAGATTTCAGCATGACTTGATATTTTATCTGGACGCTGATCACCAGGGCCTATTAGGCGTTCCAAATAACTGCAGGCCTTTCCTTCAGTAGACGGATGGACAAGAAGCTTGTCCATTACAGTGTCCTGGATGTTTCCTTGTGTCCTCTCAAATTTTACCTGGGCTTGGTACGTGCATTTTAATAATACACTAACACCCAACACACACACACACTCCTTCTTTTCTCTGCTCCATTATCTGGGCAATTGAGTGGTTGTGTTAAGAACGCACTCATCTCATTTATCACGCCCTGGACCAATATCATCATATCATTATATATCATGGCATGGGCGAGAGAGATACATGGAGGGTCATTTGTATCAGTAATCACCTGACACCTCTTGGGGAGGACGGGGCCTTCGCTCGTTGGGTGCACGGGAGACACTTTAACCTTTGGCAATGAGTTGAATTTGACCTTAACATCCTCCACTCCAAGACAATACTTCATAAATCAATATGATAGAATCTCTATAAAGGATGTTCTTAAAGGGGAGGGAGTGAGTGAGTAAGGGAGAGGAGGGGGGGAGTATAATCCCTTTTGTGTACACAAATATTGCTTCAATACAATGAAATCCTATAAAAATACATTAAATAGAAAACTCAGTTGTGTTAAGTTGCAGGGCAAGGACAGAGTTAGTATTTTTCAACTCGCACTCCTCACGTGTGCACACATGTGGAATAACAATTACATTGTAATTATGTAATTTGTGATTCAATGAAAGAAGTTACTGTACTTGTTCTGAAGAGTAACATTTAGAGTGGCTGATGAATAGCTTACACCATTAAACCTATTTCATGTATTCATGTAATGAGCAGAGAGGCTGATGCTGGGGTAAAGCCAGTGTCCTTGGTCAGAAAGCCATTAGTCAAGGATGACTAACCCCTGCTATGGTCATATGGGCTCCATGTGGAGAGAAGGTAGGTGAGGAGATGTAGTAAATATTTATTTATTTGTCAAATTATATGTATGTGTCATATATGTAAGTATGTGATTACACAGTATGTCCTGTCTGTGCTTCAACCAAAGCTGGAGGAAGAGAGCAGTTTCCTGTTTTTGTGTAAAGCTTGCTTTCCAGTCCTTGTGTGAATATTGCTTTTAAAAGGTGAAAAAGTTTCCATTAGACATTAAAAAAATACATTTAAGATTAATTGTAAGATTGTCTTTGGAATCTTCCTGGGTAATGTTCAGGAAGAGAATGAGGGCAAGTAGGAATAATCAGACAAGGAGGCATGACATTTAAACAGTCCCATTTTTTTTATCAGGAATGTCTCTGGGGTCAATATTCATTGGGGGGAAGCATTTTCTGAAACGTCTTTGTTGTTTAATTTAAAATGTCTGTGCAGGTGTTCCTCTGTTTTATAGAGATGTCAGTCAGAGAGGATGGGGAGTTAGGGGTCCAGCAGGCAGAGGAGCCTGGTGCTGGAGTCGTCTCCCCATCCCTGTGCCCTTCTTCATTCAGAAGCTGTGTAAACATCTCATGTTAGAGAGATGGCTTCCATCTCCTGGCGCCGCCTCCCCGATGTGCCGTACCGCGGTGACACATGACTGACACATCCAGATTGCTCTCCCAAGTCCAAGACTCAGCATCCTTTTGCTCATTTCCCCTGATTGTCAAACTCTTGTCAACCTCAGGGCTGCTTTTGATACTGACATTTCATGGGACTTTTTATGCTGTTGTTTCCTCTTATTTTCCCCTTTTTTCTAAATGTGAAGTTTAGCCCCACGCTGCTGTTTCCCTTTGTCGTTGCACTGCTAGCCGGCCCCGAACGCCTGTGAGCAGAATGTGCCCGTGGACATGCGTGCAACTGTGCCACTCCTGACGGATGTCCCCATTAATCTTCATCCAGTTGTCATCTTCCTTTGTTGTCATTCTTTAGCCTGCTTTCTACCGGGTCTGCCTATTTCACAAAACAGGCCTCGAGCACTTCTGACGATCGAACCAGTCACTCACGGTCAGCGAGTGAAATCCTTTGGCGCGTAGGTCTGTTTGAGCCTGCCTTGTCATCACCAGTGTCAAGGGCACGTATGTCAACTTTCTAAAACCATACGTTAATTTTTTGAAAATACAGACAATCTGTCAAGACTGTCACATCTCACATCTAAATCAAAGCCATTCCAAACCCAACTTATAGAAGATAACACTCAGAGCACATCTCCTTCTATGTGTTCTGGAAATAAATAAATAAAAAAGAAGATAAAAATAAATGCTAAAATAAATAAAATAAATAATTCAAACAATAATAAATGCTGCTCGGGGCCACTGGCTGTGCTCTGGAGCTCACCCGCTAATCAGTGGGTCAGAGCCCCTGTTTCTTCACATTACAGATCCTGTCATTCTACCATCCACTTCTCCTTCATTCACACTCTCAACAGCCAACCACATGTGGCTCATGTGGCCTTTCAATTTTTACCAACAATAAAGCACCGTGGTCGTTTCTAAACTCACATTTTTCACATTGTTCTTTGCAGATACAGTACATATTCAAAAAACAGAAGAGTGCTTCAGTGGATGATGAAGCTCATTCCAAACCCTGGTTAAAAAAAGAATGTGATCATCTCACTGTAATGAAATCAGTTGCACCATATTGATGAAAACAATATCTGGCGCACAAGTTGTGTTGGAGTGTATGTGTGTTGATGAATGTGAGCGTGTCTCCAAAACTCGGCGAAAGAAAGGACTCTGTACACTAGTCAAACAATATATGATGTAGAAAAACAAGTAGACTAAAAAAATGTAAGTCTTTATCTGAGGGAAGCAAAAAGAAACTTTTTGCTCTGCAATTCCATTATTGAGTTCATGCAAAAAAAGAAATTAAAAAATGTGAACAAACGAAAAATGCATCATTATTTTATAAAGTAATGTGTTGACTGAATTAAAAAAATATTAATTCAGTTATTCATTAAATGCTAAATAAATCTGAAAATAATAGAACATATTTTAATTATTCATAGCCAACTGTCAGTTATGTTAACATATTCATTTCCATCTGACTGTTCACCTGTCATGTCCAAGGAGCATCAACAGCATTCTGGATTGTTAATCATTCGCATTGGACTCCTCATTCTGTCTGAGATTCTGTGACAAAAAGAAAAGAGCACTGTATATAGTTATCCCACACTTTAAAAAGCTACTTTTTACATTTCGGATTCATTTTATTTTTTTCTTGTTTTATTCTTGTTAAATAGAGCGGTACATGTCTTGAACTATATGACTTCCTCAGTGACACCGGTAAAGCTGACTGAACTGTATCTATTTACAGGACCCTCACATGAATCAAATCAAACTGTCAAACAAATAATGTACTAGAATTTCATTGGTGGCAAATGGCAAAACTCAAAGAAAATATTGCAACAATAAGAAGTGTTTTCATGGCTGGTTAGTTTAGAGGGGTTTGGTTGTGTAGTGTGACCTTTCAGCTTCAGACAAACACTGCGGGCACATTCTTTCCTTATGTCTAGAACTGAACATAGAGACTGACTCCTGCTATTAAATGACTCAGACAACCCTGAATGGAAAGTCAATTCACATTCATTTTCCCAGCAAAACCTCTCCATTCATTTCATTAGTTTTCGAGGCAGAGCCCATCTTGATGAACAAGATTGGGTTAAAAAAAATATTTGAGCACCTGCCAAGTACATTTTCAGTCTACATTTCAGATCTACCTCATAGGTGTCACGTCTTTGGAAAAATATTGGACACCCCGTTAGCCAATCAGACAAAAAAAGGATTTCATTTCTCTGAGTGATATGTATGTACTAGTGCTGTATGTTGTGCATTTTTTGTAGGCTACCTACATACTGGTGTTGCACTGTAATATGAAATGTTTGTTGAAGCCAACTTTGTGGTTAATTTTTGAGGTATTGTTTTGGCCAAATAAACTTACCTGTATGTTACATGTAATGGCTCACGTTTTAAGACTTTGTGGAAGACATACAGGTCATAGGTACTTAGGTTTATATCTGGTACACTTTATTTTAACACTTTATTTTATTCTACCACACAAAGAGTAACAAAGGTGTTACTAAATACTGCAGAATTAAAACTATGAAAACTTTTGAATAGTCACTAATCATGGTTTGTATTTCACTTTAGGCTCTGCAACCTCAATTAGTTGGCCATCATCAGGGTGTTCACCTTGTCCAGCAGTACAAGTTTTAGATCAGCCCAATATCTTCCTAGCAGAAATTAACACTTCATATTCTGTTTATCTATTCAATGTTGAATAAATTCAGTCTTGAATTTCCCCTTGGGGATCAATAAAGTATCTATCTATCTATCTATCTATCTATATATCTATATATCTATGTATGCAGATAAACAAAAATACATTATAAGTAAAAAAATAGTACTTCACGTTAAATATTTCAAACAGGCTTTACCATTGTACCTAATAACAAGTTGTACCTAAGATACAATTTAATAGTGACACTGTAAGATAAAGTGTGACGAAATCTGTCTTGATTGTCAAATTTCATTGTACATTTGCATTGTGTGCTTATATTAAGGTGTATACAGCATTGAAAAATATACACATTGTGTGTAGCCTGGCTAACGCGACTGAAAAGCTCTTACAAGCTTAGTCTGGCCATGCTACATTGCTAAATGAATTCTGGGAGGCGGGCTTAACCTGCGTTCATAAGATGCCTCTGTATACTACTTGTCGAATCTACAACCAGTCAGACCACTCATTCCGATGACGTAGGCGTAAGCTCGTTTCTCATTGGTGCCCACAGATTTGGGATAAATAAATCCTCTAAATCGGCACCATGGCCATACTGACTTGCTCGCGAAATTGAATGTAGCGTCACAGGAAGTATGGGCGGGCCCAGGCTACATTGTGTGTGCAGAGGACAGAATCTTACTTGCATCATATTGCTTACATCAGCACATATAGGGCTGATTCACATTCCAAACCTTTAAACAAGCAACATTTTAATACACACAAACCACAATGCACATGGCATTTTCTTGAAACATTAGCACCACAAGATAATGAACCAACACATACACACAAACACACACACACACACACATTGAGAGTAGATTAGACACTAGATTTCACAACACTTACCCTTTTAATACCATCAACAGTCTACCGAGGGATAGAATGTCTCTGTCAGCAGTCGGGAGGTTATTGCCAGGGGAGGCCAAAGAGCATGGTGGATTCATCTGTTTCAGCTTTTTGCTTTTTAGAGGTAAGCACTTCTACACATGTCTCTCTTGGCACCATGCTTCTGCTCAGCCTTGTATGACAAACAGCAGATAAAAAACATTGTGCTAGGGGGACACTATCTCAAGCCTTATAGGCTATAAAAACAACTACTCGAAACAAAAAAACAAAAGAGGAAGCATCTTCTTTGTGGCATCTGAGTAAACCAAATGCGATGACCTAAATATGACCCTATAGCATAAATTTGCACATTTTCCCTTAGTCCGCCATTTTAAAGGCCCACTATGCAACATTTTTCAATTAATTAATCCGTTTCATACTGTCTAGGATGCTAAAATGAGTCATTGCACGGCGAACGAACGGTGTAGAATGCGCCACCGTGGCCAATAGCGGTAGATACAGCACTTGCAATGTTCAGCAGCGCGGTCTGCCTCCAATAGAATGCAGTGCAATACAATGCAATACAGCGGTCTTAAGAGGGAGCACATGAGAGAGAAAAACAGAACGTTGCTTAGCCCCTCTTTAACTTCAAAAGGACGTGAAGACCCACCAGGACTGATGTGACAACAATAGCTCTTGTCTGCGGTGTCATGAGAGCATCTCTTCTGTTTCATTCACTGAGCATGTCAGTGGTTAATGTGAGAGAAATGTAATTAGTACCAGGGCCATTTGTTATTCAGACATCAAAGCCATTGAACAAGATATTTGAATGCAGGCAGGAGGGTTTCATTATGACACAAAACCGTGGAGATCATAGCACAAAAGAGAACATTGTAACTTGTTCCATTATAATCGCTTCATTTAGACATTAAACGGGGACATTATTTGAAAAAAAAAGGTCATTGTTTCAGATGATTTGCTGTTTAAATGTAAATCTGGAAAATTATTTTAGTGGTCCAATTTCACATACAATTGATTTTAAAGGAATTTGCTTTGGAGTTCAATTGTCCTCAGATCTTACATTTGTATCAATCATATGGATATAACCGATGAAAGTGTAGGGATCTGTAATGCTGACAGTTTTTATTAATAGGTTTGGTCAGACATATTAGAAGAACCTCTTCAACTTTCCACCTCTTTTCTGCTAGCTCAGAGGAACCATGAAAGAGGTGCTCATTTGACAGGATCCACAGTGGCTGTAGACTGCAGGATAATAAAGATACCCTCCTGAGCGCGGTCCACTTTAGAAGGCCAGCGAACACATCCAGCCCCCCAATCCTCTTCTATCCAGGGATAATAGGATACAAAATGATTACAGCAGTAAATTATTTTCTAATCTCCCATGAATGACAGAGAGATGTAACATTTGCCAATTTCCCTCCAAGCCAAATCCTTAAATCCATTCATGGAAGGTCCGCTTCCAATCTTAGAGTCATACAGATTATAAAACACATCTAAAGAACTCTGTTTTCCTTTCGTCTGCAGTTTCTAAAGGGGTGGCCTAATACAGGAAACTAGTAGATCACTTATTTTCGCCTGTGGAAGGACTGCAGTTGCACTTTTTTAATAAGAACATCAACTTTTCTACAAGTGAAAAACAAACATAATGCAAATCAAATTCAATAAACATAACAATACAGTATAGAGGAAGAAATGTGTTCTTTATACTTGGCATAAGAGGAGAGAACGAGCGAGAGACAGAGTCTGTGTCTGTCTATGAGTATGTAAAAAAAAAAAAAAAGAACGCAAAAAAGTCAATATCAGCCAGGTGTGAAATGTGAAATCAATGTGGCAACTTTCCTTCACTTAACATTCAAACTCAGCATTCAGCAAATCAGATGAGCAATTTTTAGATCACAGCAGCAGTTGTTAACCAATGAGCCTCCTACTTAACATCAGCAATTGGGTCCTGTTAGACAGCTGCAGCTCACTATAGGACAGAGAAAGACTCTTCTACCTGGGCTCAAAGAAAGGTACTGTCATCCTGTCTATCTCTCTCTCTCTCTCTCTCTCTCTCTCTCTCTCTCTCACACACACACACACACAAACACACACACAAACACACACACACACACACACACATATTGGTATAGTCCATGCTATTAATGTAATGCTCTTTGGAGTAGAAAATGACCATTTATACATACACAAGAACAACCAAACAGGCAGAATCTGAACCTGAATGTGAGCATAAAGTAAGCACCCCGGACACCCTCCAAGTGTGTATTCTTTCCTTTCTGTCATGGCGCAGATGTAAATCTATGTGAATATTTCACTAACATATGCGGCGACTAATACGCTGAGGGATTCCACCTCATTCTAATCCACAAGCCATCAGTCTGTTTGCAGGTTTTAATCGCATTTGATCATAGCTGCCATCATGTAATTAAATTAGAGCTCAATCGTGTACTAGACGGTCGCCCACTTGATCAAAAGGGTGGCATGGCTGTCCATCCTCTAATGTCTCATTGCACAATGTCAACTCAGACATGAGGTCTGATAAGAGCAAAAGGAGGAAGTAATTAATGGAATGATCTCATCTGGTAACCGGTTGGCTGACTGGGACTCTCGCAGCGCACAACTGCATCCGAATGCAGATTATCATCTCGTGATCCATGTTCTTTAGTTTCTGGGGGCCTGCCAGGGCAGCTTTTTCAGTCTGAGCGAAGAGGGCTCAAGAGATGCGGTTCCATAAAAGGGAGTCGGAATTGGATTGGATTGGGTTTGATGTGGAAGGCTCACCTGCTTCCAGATAGTCTTGGCTGCTGGGGGGGGGGGTCACAAGGTTAAAAAACGACTCAGCCATATACGTCATGCAACAATTCGATCGTAAACATGGTTGTGGAGCGTTTACTCAGCTCTGCTGGTATCTGCAGTATCTCAGCAGGGGTGCCGCTAGTAATAATTAGCCCTATGACAGAAAATAATTTTGGGCCTCCCCCCCAAAAATTGATTAGGCCTATTATAGGAATATATTTTCTTGAGGTCTTATAATCATTCTAAATCACACTTGCTTCCACCCTGGTGGCGCAACTCTCATCATTCACATACTTTGTTTACAGAACAGCTCAGTGTAGGTCTATCAGTGTGATGCTCTGGGTATATACTCTTTGTCATGATCATTTTTTGTGACAGGACAGGAGTGAAAGATCAGGAAATGACTTGATCCTGGGTCCCTGAGTTTATGGTGTGACACCTTAGGCCAATGAGCCATAGCACTCCCTTTATCATGATCATTTGACCTTTAAGAAGAGATTTGTGCTCAGATATGTGATCAGATATGAGCATGTTTTATTCAGTCTGCATGTTTTACTTTTCTTCATTCGGGGAATGCTGCAACAGACTAAAATGGTGTGGTATTATACAACCCTGCCTTATCAATTTTCTTGTCCACAGAATGAAAGAGAAGTCTAAGAGAACAACATGATATTCTATAAGGTGTGTTCATTCACAACATTATTAGTTCTCTTTCGTTTCGAAGCCGAAACGTACGAATGGATGATGCCTATCATCTCCTACTTTTTCTGAAGTCAACTTTAACCAACCCTTTGAAAAAAGGGCAGTAAGCGCTCTGACACGCGTAGGCAACTACTTAGACAGCCCTGCGTGACGTCAGAAAGTCTATATATTGACTGCGCTTACGCTTCAGGTCCTCTTTGCCTTTTTCACCTCGCCTACTGCGTGTGTTCTGAGTCACTCCATTTGCTTTCGCAAATATTCTTAAAAATCAACGGCTTTTTGAAAGCCCACCACAACAGTTTTTTTTTTTTTTCAAAACTTTCCGGAATCCATCCTTCTCAAAGTCACTCACGTCGGTCCCTACCTGGTACCAAGAGTTGTTGGATGGCAACGCTTAGATGTCTCGACTGGAAACGGCTAATGGCGGCTGCCGACCGCCATGCTGTCCGCTCCTGCCTCGGGATGGAACACGCCACTGGTGTTCACTCAGCCGAGCTCCGCTGTGATCGGCTGTCTCCCGCGGCTATCTTGAACAGGGCAGCCTTCTTCGTGGGACCGACCAGCGGTCCAGGGGCGGTTCTTCCCCCGCTGACGCTGGCATTCTCCCTACCCGCTTTTTCTCCGAGCATTCCCCGGCGTCTTCGCTTGGGTCGCCCGGACTATCTTCGGCAGCAACGCGGCCTGCAGTTAGCTACCTAGCTACTAGTCAGCCGCCTACTAGCCAGCTAGCCACGGCCCAGCTCGCTAGCCCTTCAGCTAGCTCCATCTGGGCCTCCTTGCCCGTGTGGCTGGATCTCCGCACCACGCTGAAGAGGCGGATGACTCCGCCTTCGAAGCCGTCGACGAAGATGGGGTGTCCTCCTCCCTCTCGACGACAACACAGCCGACAGCTAGCTACCTAGCTGCTAGTCAGCCAAACCTTCTAGCCGGCTAGCCATGGCTCAACTCTCTAGCCTTCAGTTGGCTCCTTCCAGTGCGGCTGAATCTCCCCTCTCTGAAGAGGCGGATGGCCCCGTCATCTAAACCGTCGATGAAGAGGAGGTCTCCTCCTTCCTCTCGGATGACGCACACGCTCGTGTGGACGTGTGCTCACAGCCAGCCAGGAGCCAGGAGCCAGGGGCGACGCAGATGTCAGCAGCGATCCTGAAGCGAGCGCTGGTGTACGGCAGGCTATGTCGCGCGCCTCCTGCCCGTTGTCCGCTCTGCCTTTGAGTTCTTATAGGGCACGGGTTTGCCTCTACGCGTGTGGCAGTCCAGGAGGAGGGTTGACACACCCAGGCCGGTGCCGCCAGCACCGGGTCAACAACAGCCTTGACAGCGGTCACGCTCGTGTGGACATGCGCTTCAGCCACGCGCCCGTCAAGGCAGGAGCGACGCAGACGTCAGCAGCGATCCTGATGCGATCGCGGGTGTGCACACGGCTATGTCGCGCGGCTCCTGCCGGTTGTCCGCTCTGCCTTGAGTGCTTTAAGGCATGGGATTTCGTTCTGCAGCCCTCAGCTCAGAACGCTTTCCCCTGCTTCGGCAAGCCTCTCTGATCTCACGCCCTCTTGGGGCGCTGAGTTTGCCTTATTCATCAGCACTCCGCACAAACGCTTCTTGCGGTCTGACGCGCCGCCTAGCCCATTCGCCCCCGGGCAATGGACGAGCGGCAGAGACGGTCGCGATCAGAGGGCGCTCTTCAGCCTGTACGTCTCGTTTTCTCGCAGACTCACGTGTCGCCCAGCCCATTCGCCCCCAGGCAATGGACTGGCGCCGCGTCGGAGACGGTTGCGATCAGAGGGCGCTCTTCAGCCTCTCTCGCCGCTGTACGTCTCGCTTCTAGCCGACTCACACAAAACAGCGGCGCCCAGGTGGCGCCATGGCTACTACTGACATCGCGACCTCCGCGTCCTCTGACCCACTCGCGTCGGAGGCGTTCGCGGTCGAGAAGCGCTCCCCAGCCTCTTTCGCCGCCCTCGTCGGTCAATTTATCGCCCAGGTGCGGGCGGAGCTGTCTGCTCAGTCAGACGCATCTGCCATCGCACGGCCGGGAGACTTCTCCCCCTTCTACACGGACGTCGCTGACGCGCGCTCCAGGTCGGCCGCCCTACGGGGCGCCGCTGGTAATGTGCGCGGCTCGCCAGCCACGCGTGAGCGCCAGTGGGTCTCACACACGGTCGGCTTGCCCTCAGCCTCCGCACTACGACGAGTGTTTGCCCTGTCAGTCGAACGCTCTTCAGCTTTGCGGACAGCCTCAGTCACTGACCTCGGCTCCCTTAGTGCCACTGGGGGGCCGCATAGCACTTTGTTTGTCTTTGCTGCCTCCTCATCGCGCCTCTCTGCTCAGGCAGAATTGGGCGATGTGTACAACGTCACGTTGGGTTCTTTCAACAGTGTTGAAAGGCTATCAACTATGATTCAGGTGGCTACCCCTCCCCCCTTCAGAGGTGTCATGGAGCCACTTCAGACTAGGTGCCTGCGTTTTGACCAGGCTGTGTCTCAGACTGACAGGCCTCCTGTGCGCTCTCTCTCCCTCTCAGGAGGTCAAGTTCTTGGGCGTGAGGCTGAACTCACGCTCAATGAGAGCGACGCTCACTTCGAGGAGACTACAGGAAGTCAGGGCGTGTCTACGCCACTTCAGACTAGGTGCCTGCGTTTTGACCAGGCTGTGTCTCAGACTGACAGGCCTCCTGTGCGCCGCTGTCCCACTCGGCCTTCTCCACTTACGCCCGCTGCAGCTTGCCTTAGCGGAACTAGGTGTGTCCTCCAGGTCGAATCCCGCCCGTCGGATCATTGTATCCAGACGCATGTTGCTAGCCCTCGCGCATTGGCGCAGGCCGTCGTCCTTCACCAGAGGCGGCGCGCTTGGTGCTGTAACCAGACGCATGACGGTGACCACCAACGCGTCCAAGGGCGGCTGGGGCGCCGTCTGCTGCGGTCGCCCCGCCAGAGGGACTTGGGGCGTAGCCTCCAGGAGACTACACATCAATGTGTTGGAGCTCCTAGCTGTCTTGCGCTCTGAAGGAGTTTTCTCCCTCTTCTCAGACCTCCTCTCCAGGGGTGTTCCGCGTGCAACCGACTGGCGCCTCTGCCCAGCCGTGGTGCACAGCCTCTGGTCCCGCTTCGGGCGGGCACGAATTGATCTTTTCGCCTCGAGCGAGAACGCTCACTGTCCAGCGTGGTTTTGACTGGAACGAGATGCGCCGCTAGGGTTGGACGCGCTGGCCCATCCGTGGCCGCGACGTCTCCTCTATGCTTTTCCCCCACTTCCTCTGATGCATCAGGTATTGGCCAGGATCAGAGCAGGGACGCACAGGGTGATCCTGATCGCCCCCCATTGGCCATCTCAGAGCTGGTTCTCAGATCTGGTCTCGATGCTGGACGGCCAGCCATGGACCCTCCCAGCGAGGAGGGATCTCCTATCTCAGGCCCGCGGGTCGCTGTGGCACCCCAGGCCGGAAGCGTGGAGACTGACGGCTTGGCCCCTGAACGGGCGCGTCTCCTAGAGCGCGGCCTGTCAGCCGCAGTTGTAGAGACTGTTCAAGCTGCTAGAGCTACGTCCACTAGGTCGTTGTATACGCTAAAGTGGCGCGTGTTCAGCACATGGTGCAGAGACAGAGGCTGTGATCCTCTAGTCTGCCCTATTGGCGAGGTGCTTGCGTTTCTGCAACACCTGTTTGATCAGGGTCGTACACCCTCTACTCTGAAGGTGTACCTCGCAGCTATTTCGGCATGCCATGTTGGCTATGCTGGCGTTTCCCCAGGTGCACACCCCCTTGCGTCGCGCTTCATGAAGGGCGTCAGGCGGCTTTGCCCCTCTTCCACGCGTTCGGTCCCTACTTGGGACCTGGCCACTGTCCTACGCGGACTGGCACTTACGCCCTTTGACCCTCTGTCGAGTGCCAGTCTAAAGATGCTTTCCCTTAAGACTGCGCTTCTGCTCGCCCTGGTCTCGGTGAAGTGCGTTAGCGACCTGACTGCTCTATCAGTCAGTCCCGATTGTCTTGAGTTCACGCAAGATGTAGCAGAGAGTGTTCTCTCTGGGCCCGGCGGCGGTCCCGTGGGTCTTTCCACCTCGGGCTCCTCGGTGTAGGGCTCTTGAGGCTTGGTTGTAGTGATCCATACGTACGTTTTGGCTTCGAAACGAAAGAGAACGTTACGGATACTAATGTATCCTCGGTTCTCTGAGTGAGAAGCCGAAACGCACGCTTCGGGCCTCAAGTCGCAGACGCTGGCGAGCTTGGCAAAGAGGACCTGAAGCATAAGCGCAGTCAATATATAGACTTTCTGATGTCACGCAGGGCTGTCTAAGTAGTTGCCTGCGCGCGTCAGAGCGCTTACTGCCCTTTTTTCAAAGGGTTGGTTAAAGTTGACTTCAGAAAAAGTAGGAGATGATAGGCATCATCCATTCGTACGTTTTGGCTTCTCACTCAGAGAACCGAGGATACGTTAGTATCCGTAACGTTTTGTAGTTAAAGGAAACTGGTGTTCATAGTCTCTTTTTAAGATTACCCAGTAAAACCAACATACAATTTATCAAATGTTTAGAAACAAAATATGTCTTAGTTTGTTTCAAATGATAGTACACTGGCTTATGAGGAGAATGGCATCTCTGTCAGTGCTGTTGCATGCCATGAATGTGTTGCATTGCACCAAGGTCTTCTGGATAAGAATGTGGCCCCTTTTCACTAAAGTGTGTAGGTGGAAACTACTGTATCAAATGTGTTACTTCAAAATGAACTCTTCTACTTTCATTCTGTGTTTCCTCCATTTCATTGACATTCTGCTCCTGTCCTTTGACTTGGAAGTACTCATGTGTGTGTTTAACATCTGGAGGAGCAGGTGGGTCTCTCTCCTTGGCTAATGAGGGACTCTGTGTGTAATTGGATGCCTGGGGAGGAGTGGGGAGCACAGACCCTTGAGCCAACCCAAGCCTGGGTCAAATATGCCAACGCAGCGTATGTACTTTGCGTGTGTGTATATGTGTGCAATAGAAAAAGGAGAACATAATAAGCAATTTTTATCATTTTTGTGGAGAGGTCAGGGTAGGGGGTAGATGGAAAGACATATAACCTATCAGTGTGTGTGAGTGCAGGGACATATTCCTCCCATTAGTACTGTAGATGTGACACTGAGAGCATGGGTTGATGATAAAATGTTGACCCGTGCATTTTTCAGTTAGTCTATATATAATATAATATATATAATAATCACTTAAAGTACTCAAACCTTGTTCAATCAGTACAATGTACAATGTGTACTCAGTACACACTTCAAGACTTGCACGCGTACACACACACACATATATACACTCACTGACTGTGTGCATGCTCATCCTTAGTCTAAATAAAAACCTAGAAAATATAATGGTGCTCCAATAAAAACAGCTCAAACTAATGATGCAAAAGCTTTGGAACATAACAGGAGTAATTAATGCAAAATTCAGGAGGGAAGGAGAGAGAAAAGAGAAAAGGAAAGAGAGAGAGGAGAGAGAGAGAGAGAGAGAAACCATTGCTTGGGACTGACACCATAGAGACAGGGAAGTGGGGGAAATTGGCACCCATATTGATCTTGAGTGAAAGAGCATCATTGTGGCACCAGAGTGCTTTCCTTTTGTTTGAGTCTTTCGATAGAGAAACATTGATTCCGTCAGCGACACCATTAATGACAGTGTGTGTCTCTCCCGTTCTGTCTCCCAGCCTCTGGCCTATTTTTACCGGCCTGTCAGTCTTGAGATCAAGATAAGTGAAAAGAGCTGTCTGTAAAACATTTCTTTAGAAAGCCCTTGGAATGAGTCACTAAATACAAGGTTACATTAAAACAACGCGACCCGAGGAGGAAAAAGACCAACCTTGAGGAAGTTAAAAGAAAGAGGACAGTAATTTTAAAGTAGCTGTCTGAAACAACTTTTCTGAAAGTACTTTTCCCATCAAAATGCAATGTCCACCAAAATACAACGAGCATTGATTCCAATTTGGGTTTTTTGAAGGGTACTTAGAGGAAATTGAAATTGTGATTGAACTAGACAGTGTTTAAACTAGACAATGTTTCTTGTTTCTGGGAGAGATTAAGCATATTGCTCCAGTGGCTATGTCTATCTTCATATCATTGCTCTGATACGTCAGTGCGAGAAGTGTCTGATTCGCCAGTGTTAGACATACTGCCCTGTGAGCGAGTCTTAAAATTGTACAGTTAAGTGGAATGATGATGTGTGAAATGAATATGGGGATGTTCTGTACCACGAGGGGCTGCATTCACCAATTAGAAACTTCAGCAAGACCAACAGGGAAGAAATAGCCCTCACTGAGAGAATATTTAATAGTCAAGTCATTTAATAAATTAGATTTTTTATTTGTCTTTTCATCTCATGGCTTTAAAGAGCACTCATTCTATACACAGTGAAACGTTAAACATCTCAATGTAGTTTTTGAAGGATATTGTCCAGTGAGTTGTTTCATCAAAGAAAAGAAAAATGATCCCCTTCAACCCATTGGCGCTCTTTGCAAGGCTAAATGCATAAGGACACTTGCCTGTGAAACTACAGAAAAGTGCCAGGCCAGCAGTTTTGTTTGTTTTGTTTTTTTTTTGTTGTTAGGAAAAACAATATATCCACAAGACAATTTCATTTCTTTGACTTGAAGTGCACATTTTTAACCTGTCACAATCCAACTCGCTGACAGAGGACTACTGCTTGTTTTTTGAGTGTGTGTGTGTGTGTGTGTGTGTGTGTGTGTGTGAGTGTGTCATTGTGTGCATGAGTGTTAGGATGTGGGGCCAATATGGCATCTAACAGATATTTGTTGTGACAGACAGAAATATGCCTCCATATGTGGTCTTCTTATCTCAAGCTCCAAACCTCCAAAGGAGAATATCATGAACAAACAGTTCCTCGTGATCTATCACATTTGCGTGTGTATATAGCTATCCTAATGAAACCACCATCTCCACAATCTTTACGGACTGATTCTGACAACCCCCTGTAGTTTGTGTGTTGACTCCATAGCACCAATTTAAACCACTTCAAATGCACATAATCCTTTGATCACATTCTCACGCAGCTTCAATGAAAACTCTGACTGCTGTCATCACACACACACAAACAAACACGCACACACACACAGACACGCAGACACACACACACACACACACACACACACACATCAAACTCCCCTGACACGACAAATCAACTATTTTTGATGCATGCGCAAAGATCCTTCAGCCGTCATGGTAGAAAAAAGGGCAAATTTATTTAAAGCACTTTGTACCCTACATAGAAAAATATGATTGATTTAAGTCAACAATAATAAATATAGTGCCTGTGGTCTTGCAGGCCCCATCGTTGCGTACAGCAGTACAATCAATATCCAGTTTTACAATACAACAAAGGCACTAGCATTTACCGCAGATCTGCACAGTCCACTGGGAAGGAATATATGTGGTGTCGAAGGGGTTAACTGAGGCTGAGATGAGAGGCCTATACATATTCAGTGGTAATAAGGAATAGTATGTCGGTGTTCACACAATAGACCTTGGCCTGTACATACGAGTTGTCCCAATGCATGAGAGATACTGAGATCTGTCACTTACAAGACTTCTTTTACACAATAAAATTGAGATTGTATAGTATCACTGTAAGGGTCTGCACTGTTGAGAAACAGTAGTTATTAGAGTACATGGCTCACATAAAACAGTCAGATTAGGACTTGGCACATAACAGGCCATCAGGGTTTTTTTTTCTCTCATTGGTCAGATCCTTTGGGGCTTTCATTTACAGCCCCAGATTAATTAACACCTCAAAATGTTTCAAACTCTGTGGTCCCGGGTTAAACCTCAAATCCTCTTTCAACGAGAACTACATCAAATGACCTCTCTAGAGACAGAGAATTCTGTGGCATAAAAGCCTGCCAGACACTGACCTCCACAGAGTACAATGGACAGGAGAAGGTAAAGCAACTATGAGAGACTTACATAAGCATTGTCCATAGCACTGTGGTATTGGGTAGGGGTTAAGCATGCCTTGATATGCAATGCAGCAATGGCGGTTAGTGAGTAACAGTTCTATTAAATGTGCCTGGATGATACGTCATGCCAGTTTTACTCAGAAGAATGTACCACCAGCATTCTTTACTGTCTTTCAGGAGACCTCAACAACAATCTCATCTCATCAGGAAAAATACTTAACCTGCAACAAGAAATTAAACGGAAACGGATTTGCCAGGTAACGTCTTAATCAAAACATATATTTTCTTTTCTTTTTTTTTTTTTTTTACTTGATCATGTACACCCAAAAACATAACCAAAAGCTGCTTTAAATAGTTTTAAATATTGAGAAAGTAAGGCTTAAATATTTCCTTCGTCCCACTGGCCTCTTTCACCACGAAGTCCATCAGTTGTCTGAGGAGACTCCACAGTGTCATCCCTTAGAGCCGATATATTGCCTGCTACTGTCTTCACCATCATGTCTCTTTGAGTTGAAGCCACTTTTCAATAGGAAAAGCCCAGATTGATTGTCAGCAATGTCTTGCCTTTGATTAAATTCACTGTCTTCTTCTTTAGTAGGATGTGATTGACCACACAATAATTTTATTCCTTTCTTGTAGATATATATTTATATATATATATATATAACTTTGTCCTTTGCTTTAAAATAAAAGCATATATTTGTCCTTGAATGAGGTCAATCCATAGGTGATTTTTTTTAGGGGCATGAAAAGATTGCAGGATTCCATTTCCGTTTCTTAAAACTCATTCAGAAACCAACAAACACTCTCTTGATCACTCTCTCAGGCTGCGGTGATTCCAAACAGCAGTGTCCTGACTTTGGGCACCGATTCTTTCTCTCTCTCTTTCTCAGAGCAGCTTTTGGACCAAAGAGTCCTCTGGGATTGGCCTTTAGCCCGTTGCTCGGAGAGGTCCATCAGTGGCTAGTTTCAAATGTTTCTCTGGGCTGTGAGGTACTTAAGTGCAGCAGAGCCATACTTTCTGGAAAGGTCCTGGTGGAACTCGTCCTTGAGTGTGTTCAGACAGTACCGGTAGCTGGGACTGGATCGGAACTTTGAAATGTCAAAACTTGGAGCATGGGGCATGTGGATCATGAAGGCATTTGGTAGAACGACCAAGTCATATTCCTGGAACAAGGACAAAGAAGATAGGAGACATTTATCAATATCATCTAATTACAACAGTCTGTGGAGAGTACGTGTGCTTTAAAAAAGGACAGGTCTCATTTACCTGGGCATCGAGTTCCATAATGTGTGACACTTTGTTCCAGCCAAAGCCCACAAATCTCTGATCATACTCTGGGCAATCTCTTCGGACCACCACATAGGGCTCAAAGTCTGGTTCCCAGTCCACCTTGTAAGGTGTGGTGGCGGTCCGCCATTTGGCATAGTTAGTAGGAGCATGGCCTTTGGTCCAAACATGGTACCTGCAGTGAGGAAAATGCAGGCAAGTCAGTTTCTAATTTATTCATTTGCTAAATATAAATGGAACACTAAAGCATAGTGAACAATTGATTCAATTGCTGCACAGGATTCTAATCGAGCCTTCCACAGTATGGGCAATTAATTTTTAATAGGAATAAATTAAATTGAGAAAGTTTTTTTATTCGTGCAATATAATGGCATACAGCTAAATGGCAGGATTTAACAACATTTCAAAATGGGACTAGAGGGAGCATAAGAATAAAATAAAATGATTTTTAAGATTATTTCCTACTTGGTTAAAATGGGAAAGGTCACTTGCTGTACCTGAAGGTGTAGAGAGTACCCATGTCCAGCATGGAGAGAAGTTCGGCTTTGGATTTGGGAAAGGAGAGACGGTAACGCAGCGTCTCAAAGGCAGGCACCACCAGAGCCTTCTTAGTGTTGGCCATGTCCAACTGAACAATGGATTTTCTGTTGATGAGAACATAGTTATGTTATAGTCAGTGTGCTGAATGACCTTCATTGCAGACTGTGTGTAAACATATCTATAACTATATATATAAACTATATAACTATATATATAAACATATATATCTATAAATATATCCACTCACCTGAGGTATTCATAGAGGCCATACATTGGTAGGAAATCCACATCGGTCAGAAACACATAGGGTGTGTTGGCATTGCGCAGGGCCACGTTGCGAACCAGGTTGACTGGATAGAACTGTCCTTCTTTGTAGACGATATGGTATCCGATGTTCTTGCGGTTCTTGAGCACCTCGGAGGCCTGCGCGTATCGCAGGAACTGCTGCGCCTCAGCGTCAGACATGTAAAGAGCTAGACTGATGGGGCCCTCCCAGTGCTTACAGATAGCCTCCAGCATTTGAAGTCTGCAACAAACGCATTGCCAGAGAGAGAGAGAGAGAGAGAGAGAGAGAGAACAAGCCTTTTACATGCATCATAATCGCACTGACTCACTGGATTCTTTGATATGCCACTAAATTATGCATCCCACACAAACTTCAATTACAGCTTGTTACGCCGACGCAAGACCTTTGGCAAGAAAGAGCAAGGAGTGAAATGAAGAATTCATCACCTGTCCATTGAGAGCTGGGCAACCAAAGTCACGTCGGTGTTATCGCTGCTCGGCGTGTATTCATACTGAAGAAAGTAGAGGTGAACTCGGTGCAGCGTGATTCGCTCTCGCCGAAACTCATAGCATTGGTCGTCTTCATCGAGCTCCTCGAGAGCTCCTTGTAGCTATGCACAGAAACACAGACCAGTCAGGAAAACATAGACACACTGACCAGTAGGGCAAACACCGTGGAGAAACTATACAACCAGTGTACACACTACTAATGTAACTCAACTTCAATGCATGATTGTCTTGCTTTACTTCTGTTGTTTTTAAAGGAAATTGACTTGACTATTTGAGCTTGTGTTAGGTACATGAATCTTACTTGTGTGCTCTCAGAGCTGGCCTGGCTGGGGCAACCAAAGAGTTCCCTGCGCAGCAGATTCCCATCATACTCCAGGAACGTCAGGTAAAGGTTGCGGAAAAACTCGACATGTTTGTTCTTAACCCGCAGCTTCTTAGGAGAGTTCCAGTGGATCACCTGGCAGATCAAATGAAGAAAAGAAACTCTCATATTTACAAATACCTACTCGAGAAGAACCATCAATAACTCCAAAACATATTTTCACTGGGACATAAATAACATGTTTTTCCCTTCAGAAGAAAACACAATCAGGGTTGAGAGTGTGTTAAAAAAGCCCTGTGCTTTTTGTAAAGAAGAACTTTGATCTAACCAAGTTTCCCACTGAGGCTGCGGCTGTTTTTTTTTTACCTTCAGATCCGACACTTCTGTGTAGCACTGCTCTGATCGTGTGTGGTCTGACAGCTGGACGTTCCAGAAGCAGGGCAGCTGGTGCACCAGCACAGGATTCTGCTTTATGAATGCATTAAAGATGTCCTGTGGGACATCAAAATAAAATATTCAAAAACAGACGTTGTGTCGCGCTGACGCGAGGCACTGAAATGAATAAAATGCATGCAGCTGTTTTAGGTGTCCACTAGACATTCCGTGCTAAATATAAATATAATGATCATTTCCATCTCAACGTGGTTCATTATTGAAATGCATTTTCCGTCAAAAAAGAAAAAAAAATGGGCCATATGTGACAGATGAGTGTGAATAATCCAGGCTTAATCACGGCGGTTGGGTCTTGTTGCTGACCTGGTCGGCGAGCGAGGTGGAGAGCATGTTCATTAGCTCGCGCTCGGCTGTCAGACGCCACATCTGCTCCCAGCCAATCCGACGCAGCTTCTCCAAGTACAACAGAATAACTCCTACAGAAACAAAACAGAGTATGACTCACTCATATATTCCTTTCATCCAGCCCGATCACTGTTGTGGCAGAAAGCAGGCATGCTGCTTTCCACGGACGTTCATTGTAATCAGCGGCTATTGTGAAAAGTGGGTCACCACAGCAATTGTGAGTCTGGATGCATTCCTTTGTGCATAGTGGCTGAATATTTACTTTGATGTGAGTGGTCAACAGGTTGTCTTCCACAAGCCCACAGTGAGTGAGTAGCCCACAGTCTGGTTTCTGAGATGCCTCACCTGTGTTGAAACCTCTCCCCAGCGCAGGCCATGGCTTGTGGTTCTTCCACAGGTTGCCCAGGTACCAGTCACTCTGGTTCTCCACCAAACCAATCACCTGCTTCTCTGCAATCACAACACCAGCAGTCAGAGCAGGCTTACGCAGAGTGGGGAGAGTGAGTGAGAGTGCTAATTAGAGAAAAAGGACATTTCTTTAGAGTGAGAGGAAATTGCTTTTGCAATGGTTGTAGCTAAGAGATGGAAAGACTACCCATTCACTGACCTGAGATTATATCCTGGTATAATATTAGCCAGAAGCAGTTATTTTACAACAGATGAATGGATTGGCATGGATGACTTAAGCACATGGGAGAGGCTTGAGACGTGTTCCATACCTGTGAACTTCCTGAAAATGGCCCACAGCTCTGCTATATCAGTGGCAAAGGTTATGTCGGTATCCAGGACAATGACCTTGGAGAGGTCGGAGGGCAGGGCTTTGGTAAGTGTGAGCTTCATCAGGCCATAAATTCCTGAATAGTGTTTGTTTGGTATCCATGACACCTCGGACTACAAAGACAGGAAGAGGTGAGCCAAGCGGCAGGAAAGATGGAACATTTGGAAGATAAAGTAAAAGAGAGAAAAGAAAGATCAATTAATACATTCTGCAATTCCAAGTTCATCTTTTTCACAATCTATCATAAAATGGATAAAGTATAATTAAAACGAATACGTTTTTTTTTAAGTCTTTCGCTCCACACTAAACAGAGACTGTAAAATGCTGATGATTGGGGTAGGCCAATGGATATCACAGTCAGTGGTAGCACCAGGCAGCCGAGCCAGAATACATAACGCTTATGTGGGGCCATGTAATTAAACGCTGAGACCAATTAAATCTCACGGTGATATACTGGAGGTAAAAATTTACATAACAGTTGCTGGGGATATGGATATATAATACCAAATAATGTTATTAACCCCTCTAACTCTTGGGGTATTTTGGCAATTTCCGCTTAGAATTGGATACCCAAACTCCAAGGCGTACATTTCATTGTTACCACAGAATTTTGCAATTATTTTTTTGGTAATAATTATTTGATGGTAACCCATCAAAATATTTATAACAACCCTCATATAGCCTTCTAAACATTCTGAAATTACAAAAAAAATGTGGATAACCATCTCAAAATGGTTAGGCGTTCCTTAATTTTTTTCCCCTGGTGGATATAGATTCCTGTAGATAAAATTGGGATAAGGTTCTAGTGGGTTGATATTATTATAGAATTATGTGCCCACAGGGGTATTCTATCACTAGAAACAAAATTGAGTTGAAATCTCATTCTGTTCCAAAATTATTCAAAATCAATTATTGTATGACAGGCGAAATCTCCCAATGCCCGCCCATTCATATTTTGATCAATATTTCTGGGATATGATTCTTTTAAGCAAGGATACGACTAAAACAACTTTAAAATGGCTTTTATTGCTGGATATATATCAAAAGTAGACATTCTAAGCTTTCAAATAATACAATGGGTATGCATGTAGCATAAACTGGAGCTTAACACTGGTTTGATTAACATTTCTTATTGATTAATATTTTATAATTGCCCGCCGGCGGGCAAGCCTCTTCTCTCCTGACACACACACTGGGGCTAACTTATCACCAATGGTAATATTGGTGTGACATTGTTTGTGGACCAGTGCTATGTATGGAAACTTCCTGTGTTTTTTTTTTTTGCCTTCTTGAAGGAGGCGTGAAGAATGTATGCTCGGCTGTGACCTTTACCTAAGGCCTAACAGCAGGTGCGTGGGGACTCTGTGACATTGACAAATGCTGGACAGTAGCACGCTGTCAAACGGGAGGTCATAAGCTAGTAATAAAAGAGAACACTGATAACATCCGAGTATGTGTGCCTATGCGTGAGTGTGTGTGTAGTTTTACCTTGAGTTCGTCAGCGTCGTAGAAGCTGACCTGCACAGACGGAACCATCCAAGACTGGAACAGGGTGCTCAAGATCTGATTGGCTACTGTATCGGTGATGAAATGAAAGTGCAGAGGGTTCCTCCTGGGTGAGAAGAATCAGAGAAGAACCATGAGCACGCGGAAGAGGAACCAATGCCCTGGGGGCATGTGATCAAATGTATTTGTAATAAATAGGAGGTTTGAGCATCTCACCGATGAAACAGGATGGATTTGACTAGAGTAACAACATCACGACTAGCGTTGTGTCCTGCACACACACACGCCACATGGATTAGCTGTGGAAATATAAAAAAAAAAAAAATAGAAACATATATAAATTTTAGATAAGCAAATTTAGCTGTAAATGTGATAGAGGCTCTTAGCCATTTTTGCCCATTGAGCTTGAGAGTTATATAATACTGATATGGTGTCTGAGTCAGTTGGACTCCATTATGAATGTAGAACTACATGAATGTAGAATTACAACCACCATGGGAGGTCACTCACCTCACACTTCTCCACCATGGGCGCCCGGGCACAATCACTGTGATTAGCTCTCTCCTCAGCCGTGTTCTCCACGTCCTCTGGCCCCGTGTCGGCTGACGCCACCCACTGCTGGTTCCCATAGTTACCCTCGGGAGGCTGCTGTGCAGCAGCGGCCAAGCCCTGCGATTGGCTGAGCTGGAGGCGGATCTGTCGGTTCTCCTCCTCCACCTCTCGGACCCGAGACTCCAGCACTTCCCGTTCTAGCAGTCGGGTGTCGGTGGACTCCACCAGGCAGGGGGAGAGTAGCAAGGCCCGGCCATCTGGACAACAACACGAAAGACACCTTCAGCTTTCTTTGTTTCAACCGTCAGCCATTGTTGCAGATTATTTTGTCCCTTTAAGAACTTCAGGTCCTCTTACCATCACACTAATGAGTACACACACACATGCACTCACACACTCATTCATATTTTTCCAGTTGGGATATATATGTCACATTTCATACGCTACATACAATTAAAATTTTAGCATTAAGCAGATGTCTTGTTCCACATTCATACATATGAAAGGGACAATATTAAAGGAATTATCCGGAGTAAAATACAATTTACGGACGATTGGGAGTACATACGTTGAGTTGACATCAAAATCATGTAATTCGGATGTGTTTTGAGAAAGTTATATTTTAGAGAGAAGAGGTATAAAAATAGCGTTTTGTGGCGGCGGAAATGATATGCCCTGGTCACTTCCAGGCTAACAAGTTTTGGCTCAAAACGGTAAAATATAACTTTCTCAAAATACATCCGAATGACATGATTTTGATGTCAACTCAACGTATGTACTCCCAATCACCCGTAAATTGATCTAAAGTGTATTTTACTCCGGATAATTCCTTTAAGGCTACTCTACAGTAGGAAGCATCAGAATGAGTAAAAACTAGTACATCTTACAGTCTTGTACAGTACAGGAGAATTGAGAACAAAAGACAGTGAAGTTAATAAGGTAACCATTTTTTTCCCTTCGTTCCCTAGGTGGATGTAGATGTCTTACACACAAGCAAATGGTGTGTGTTCACATGCATACACACACATGCCCAGGCACACACTCTCTCACTTACTCAGTCACACGTGGACATCCCAAACCCATGTGCCTCATTTGGCTCATTTTGTTTTTTTTTTCTTTGAAATGTTTAATAATAATAATGATTTCCATAATTACACACTTTATTTGAAAAGTAACATCAAATCCATACCAGATAATTAAAGATTGAATCTATAGTCACAGTCAATTGTTTCACTGCATTTTCAATGGTAATGTAATTATCTATTTGATGTGAGAGTAAATCAATTCATTTGGCCATGAAGTTTTCAATCTTAAAGTTTCACAAAACACACTGTCATCAGATTGAGACCTACACTGTTCATATTTGTATTAGGGGCGACTTTTTTACTTAATTTTCACAGAGGATTTTGCTATTCACGCTATTCGCTATAAACAAACATTTTGTCTAGTGTCAAATACACCTGCCTTTCTTGGGTTCCCTTAGGGATTTATTCCCGAACTGCTTACAGTATTTGAAGAAAACACATTTCACACCACAGTTAATAGAAGAAATCATCCTCAATACAATATGATTACATCAAGTGTGTCCCACGGCCAGCAGTGGGTAGAGACTGATTTGTCCCTCTTCCCGTTCCTTACACTAACATCAGCAATCAGCTTACAGAGGTGGGGGGCCACGTGCTGTTGTTACGAAATGAAGTGTGTGTGGGGCTCGTCCCAGGCGGTAAGGGAGAGGTCATGGCATCACTAGCCCTCCACAGCACTGGTGTATTCCACTACAGCTGACAGAGTTGCAGAAAAGAAGACTAAGAATAATGTTGCGGATTATCAAGCCGTGGATGTCTCCTGCCATGCACCATACCAAAGCTACGATTAGAAGGAGATAAGACAGGCTCGGCAGATTACAAAAGTATGATTATGCCCTGATGTCCTATGCTGTATTTGTTCACTGCTTTAATAACTCACCATAGAGAAAATGGCTTGACCTGCTATAGAAATATACGCTGATTTAAAAAAAAAAATAGTTCACTATGATTCAATAGCTCTTGATTATATTAACAAATATGATTATCTTAACATACATTTTCCAGTTTTACATTTATTTCTTTCACGCTATTAAAAAAATCCTTTTGCCCTGTATTGCCCTTTTGCCCTGATTGTAAGTCCCCATTTGTACAATGTTTTGGGTGTAAATAAATGTACACTAAAATAAATGGGAATTTATTTGGGGTAGAATAGGTGAACGAAAGAACACACACGAATGGTGTGTTTGTGTGTGCGTTTGTGTGAGTTCTGTTTGGGAACGTTGACACATGACGAGAAGGGGGAGAAGAGAAGAGGGATAAAGAGAAGAGAAGAGGAACCCATCTGTACCAATCTGTACTCACTTTCCAGGTTGCCCACCAGCAGGTAGAGCCACGTCAGCAGAATCACAAAGCTCAGAGACGCCACCAGGAGCTTCAGCTTCCCTCGGCACGGGCAGTGCATGCTGGGACGCTGGGAGAGGGGGAGGGCAGGGGGGGAGTTTTTGAGCTAGATGGATGGGTGGAAGGAAGAGGGGAGAGGAGGAGGGAGGGAGGGCAGCGTTCACGTGGGGCTTGGTCTCACGCTGGTTCTCTGCTGCATCCTCTCATCTGAGGAACAAACACACACACACACACACACACAGAACAACAAAACAAAAATAATTAAAACTACTTCAAAAACACTTGTTTACACACGGCAAGCTCATACTTGCTACATCGATCATTGAACTGCATGAGTCACACAGAAATATGAGGCTCCCTGGGATATTCCTGAGGAGCAGAGTCTCACTGCAACTCACTCCTCTTTGAGACCACCATAGCACAACCATAGCACTGTGGCAGGGACCGCTACTGACACTCTCACTTTAATTAAAAAGTCAGCAAAGGGAGGGACTTTACATCACTCAGGCAACTGAAATATAGGGAGAGAGATAGAGAGAGGTAGCGAGCGAGAGAGAGAGAGAGAAAGAAAGAGAGAGACTATGTGTAGGGGGGCATGCCAGTCCACCTTTGTTTTATTATGAGCTTAATTAATCATGCTTCAGTTTAATTAGACATCCGCCTGCTGGCAACAAGATTGGATGCTGCCAATAAAAATGAAACAATAATCAAAAATAAGTTTATTAATAGAAGAACTACTGCGAGAGTGTGAGTGTGTGTGGGCTGTGTCCCTGGACAGACATTGTGCTATAACCAACAGTGTGTGGGCAGACAGAGCTCCGCTTATTGAGCTGATATTATCTAATAATCACCTCTGCATTACAAGCTCAGCAATATAATAACTTTGACACGCAGTGCAAAATCCACCTCTCGCCATGCACAACGCATTTCCCCAATGAAGCGTAGGCTTTGCTGTATGGATGTGTGAGTGTACTGTGTGTGTGTGTGTGTGTGGATGTAGGTGGATGGCTACGTGTGCGAGAGGTTGTGTGCTGTGACGCCAGGGTCATTGTTCGCTCTGGAGTGATGAACACCTCGGCCTTCAGTCGTGTCCCCCCTCCCCCCACCCCGCTGCTCGCTGCTGACTCCGGCTTTTGTTAGTTTATTCGTCTGTTTGCTTAGAGGCAGCTCTCAAGGCCTCTCGGCACAGTCGACTTTTCATCACCTAGCCACATCCCCTGCACCTCCTCCGCACACGCGCACATACACACACAAAGTAGATACACACTTGCACACCCGACTCTATATCTGCAGGGACAAGTGCCAGCAGTGGCAATGGCAGCGGAAGATAAACATTTTTAAAAATGGGGAATTTCATAAACATTCCCTGCCAAGAAAGAGTGACCTTGAAATTAAGCAAAGTAGCACTTCTGGAAGCAGCATGTTAATTATAAGCTTTAAACATTAAATAACAGCAGAAAACCTTCAGGAAAACTTTTCACTCAATGCGACTGCACTGACAGCTTCTAAGTGCAATATGCAACATCATCACTAAGTGTCTTTTCCCTTAATGAGACTGCATTAACAGTCCTTTAAATGCAATATGCATTATCCTACACTGCACCATCAGCATGTTTTTCAGGGTGACAGTGAACATTTTCTATCCACCTCAAGCTCCAGTTTGAGGCCAGATACCAGACGATAGCACCACCTCCTCCTCTTGCTTCTCTGCACTCTGAACGCTGATGAAACCAGACAGGTCATCTGGTAGCACAGTCTTAATTGCTGTCCAGGCATCCTTCCTGCCATCTTTCCTCCTCCCTTTCTCTCTCTCTCTCTCTCTCTCTCTCTCTGTCTCTCTCTCTCTCTCTCTCTATTTCTACCACATGAACACACATCACAGGACACCCCTCCTCCCTCCCTCCTCCCCCTGTTTGAAGGGTCAGTCGGTCAGGGCACCAAATGGTCAGGTGCCCAGTTCATGCCCGCCGTCTCAGCTGGGGGCACGCTTTCAACTCCTGCCAGCCTCTCGACTTTCTCCGTGAGCCCTTCTGAGTAATTGCCATTGGCCCGTCTCGTTAAGCCTGTTTGACTCCTAACGAGGTGGACATAACGAGGCACTCCTACGGTCACATGCCTGCTCCACAACAACAGTAAACCTGAAGTCATCTGAACTAATTTCATCCTTTCCAATCTAAATCAAGGAGCATAACAATGAACACATTCTCCGGAGATGGCATGTGACAGGCTGGCGCTAAAGTGAAGCTGTGTGGGTGTGATTCTGAGGGGTTGTATTGATACAAAAATATGTTCTCCTTTGTCTCGGTCTGCTGAATCCAGCCTGCCTTCACGCCAGGAGCAGATCAGACATGCCTTGTCCCCCTGGATGCTTGTGTTGCACCTGGCTGACAAAGATCAACATTACCAATTCCATTTGTCTGGAAGGGCTTTCTGCCATGTCTGCCATTATTAAATGAGCTTTGCGTGGAGAACAGAGCCGGTGAGCTGAGACTCCCTCTTTCTCTCCCTCGGGGCTAATCTCTTGGTGCCATGAAGGTAAAATTACTGCACTGTCACAGAGGTGAGGTCACAAGTATGAACAGAGACCTGTGTTTCTTCCTCCCTCAATCATTCTCTTACTCTGGGTCTTGCTGATGGGAGGGGAAACATTCACACATTCACACACACACACACACACACACACACACACACACACAGACAAAAGGTATTCTTCATGCTTTCATTCTAGGCTGAAAGATCGTAGAGGTGAAATTCAACCTTCCCAATTTCATTGCCAACTCTTTAAAAAGGACCCTTTTTGTTCAAGGATGCTTTGAATTCCTAGAACTGTTATGCACACTGTTAGAGGGCTGTAGGGGTAGAGGGCCCAAGCCTCTCAGCACTCGTAAAGTCAACCACGATATGAGATATATGGAGGGCTCGAACTGGGAGTTTAATGAGGAGCTTTTGTTGAACAAGCAACAAAACAAAACGCTTACGCTCCACTGGGATAACAGCACTTGTTAAAGAAGAAAGGATGAGAGAAGAAAGGAGGACAGGCAAAAAAAACGATGAGAGAGAGAGAGAAAAAGGCGGAATGATTAAATGGCAGCCATGAAAATGAAATATATGGACAATGATTGAACATTTACAGTGGAGCTGCTCTTCTCGTGTCATGTGCAGGGAGGGCCCATAAAGCCATACAGCGCAGCTCAGATGAGACTGCCACGCTCTACTACAGTACATGGGCTTTATGGGACAGTGGAGGGACTGGTAAATAAACATAAGTCTTCACAGAGACAGAGAGTGTGTATATGTGGAGAGAAAGAGAGAGAATAAGAGAGAGAAAGAGTGAGAATGTGAATGTGTGCAATGCGATAGAAAGAGAGTGCGGGTTAGAGAGAGAGAAAAGTAGATACATAGAGACAGATAGAGAGAAAGAGAGAGGGGGGAGAAAGAGGGAGAGATAGAGAGAGAGAAAAAAGGAGAGAATGTGAATGTGTGCAGTGCATTAGAAAGAGCGTGAGTTAGAGAGAGAGTAAAGTAGATACACAGAGAGAGAAAGCGAGAGAGACAGGGAGGGAGAGAGAGAGAGAGAGAAAGAGAGAGAGAGAGAGAGAATGTGAATGTGTGCAATGCGATAGAGAGAGAGTGCGAGTTAGAGAGACAAAGAAAGCAGCCAGGTGCTGAAGGAGTAATGGGAATGAGGCTGCCCTTGACGTCAATCAAGCAGTGCTGAAGTCTGATAATGTGATTCAAGGGGAAGGGAGAGTGTTTGATGCCACGGCCAGGGCCCCTGCCTCTGCTCCAGGAGCTCTGCGCTGGAATGAGAGGCCTCTCACTCTGTGCGTTAATCAGCCCGAGGATCTCTCTGATTAAGGTCCAATCAATCTGCTCCTCACATATACACACACTCACAGACATTCGCTACCACCCTGACGCACACACAACCACCATGACACACACACACACACACAAACTAAAAGTACAATCTGTTATTTAATGTGCATAATAGTAAATGGCCGAGTTTTACATTCTTGTGAAATTCATCAACCTCCTGGTCATGTGGGCGGAGGGGTGGGGGGAGCGGGGGGTTAAGTTCATGTGACAATGGAGGGACCATTTAATTTCCACTCCGTTACAGGAAGGCTGGCATGCAGTATTGAACACACTCAGAGCAGAGAAACTCTCTGTTAATTGGCAGCCAATAGACGTCCCATTCATTTTCCCACGTCAGCCAAACTCAAGTGCTCGGATCAATCCCGACCCCTGGCATCCCTTCACCTGTGTTTACCAAGTTGGGGTTCTTACAAATCCACATCCACCCCCTTCTGCCCTCCAGCTCCGTGAACCTTCTAAGCCTGTGGGACGCTGGTCAATCCCTCCATTCCGCGACGGCTCAAAACATCCATAGGAGTTTCCGGATTAACACGGAAAAATTACAGCAGCGCCTCAATGTGAAGAGCCCTTTACAGTCCACACCCGCAAGCCTTATAACCCTCAGCAAGGGAAAAGGATCCCCTACCATGTCCTCCACCCCTACCCGCTTCCTAAACACTGCATGCCAGCCACAGATCATGACGCAGGAGGAGTCGTTTTATAAGCCTGTTTCTTGGGTCTGATACTTCTGGTGGTAATCTTCAAAAACACTGCACTTTCTCTCTCCCTCTCCTGATCTCTCCTTTCTTAATATTCCTTAATATTCCTTCGCATGGTCTACTTGTCCCTTTGAGCCCCAAAGCCAGCTAATCTCTTTCTCTCTCTCTCTCTCTCTCTCTCCATCCTCCTTCTCCCCCACCGCCACAAATAAGCTTCTATCTCTCAGGCGTCTGCCAGTTCCCCGATCCTTCCACCAGAACTACTCTACAGCGCTACAGACCAAGGGGGAGAAATAAAGAGAGAGAGAGAGACAGTGATAGAGAAAAAAAGGCTGAAAAATATGGGGAGAGAAAGGCAGCTCTTCATAAGTTCAATATTCAGCAGCAAGTTATTAAAAAACCCTCTAAAACCCTCTTTAAATAAAATAAAATAAAATAAACTCAGCTAAACTTAGAGGAGTTCATCCACAAGTGAAAGCTGTCATTTCCTAACTCCCCTGTGAGGGCAGCTTTGGTGGGCACGTCTCCAAGAGGCTTAGACCAAAAGCATATATATCCATACACATCCAGATGGCAAAGCAATCAGGCAGGCAGTCCAACACAAAACTGGCCCATTTTTTATAGCCCCCTGCCCCCAATCCTCACCCCTCCATCTCAGGTCAACCAGGCTCCATACACATCCCATGAGTGGACGCAAGCCTCAAACCTGGGAGAACTGTGTGGGCCAAAAGCTGAAACGCTTCCATGTCACCGCTGGCACACAGGAGATTAAACACACGGAACCGATATCCAGAACAACCTTTTAAAGGCTTTTCAAAGACAGAAATACGCTCGTACTTGAATCAGTCAACAAGTGCTTCACTAGATGAAGATTAATTGTTTGGATAATAGATAATCAGTCTACTGCACAAGTTGCTGTTGTTGTTGTTGTTGTCTTAATCAGTAGATCAGCAAGGAAATAAATTGAAGGTGAATTAGCTTTAGCGAAAAGCTTACCTTCCGTAAGCCAGTCCTCAAATTAGTGTTGAAGGAGGCATGCAGTTTGTTTCAGTCCTCTCCCAAATACCTGAGATACAGCCTTCATTTTCAGAGCACACACGATGCTGTGTCACCTCTAGCAAGACCATCTAGAGACACTCTGTGAATGGCTTTGTTATACACTGGAGAAGCATGAACTAGCCTATTAGATTAAGCCAGACTTAATCAAATGAAGCTCTGCCTACCCCACTCACACACACACACACCCATACACATACAAAAACTGTCAACCAGACTGCAAACATCAATGAACAGCAGAACAAACATGAGATTCAAGGTGGGTGTCTGATTCAAAGACTATAGCATGGCGAGTGAATTCATTAGATTATTAATTAACCCCTGTATGTGCTAGATCTTTAAGCGCCTCACTCTGGAGCAACGTCACCCATGGGCCTGCCATGGGCATCCCCCTTGTTCCTAGTGAGGAGTAAACGGCTCATTCGATTTATTTAGCTGTTAGATCAGCTGTGTAAACTGAGTGGTGCCTACTTTGTGGGAGTGCTCACCACGTGCGTCAGCTATCTGACCTACATTAGCAAAACCTGGTATTAGTTGGATGCCTACTAGAAGCTGTCTTCGGTGGGCTGAGCAGAAGAGGAGGGGAAAGACTCGACAAGTACATTAATGAATTGCAGCTGGGTTTTGATCACAAAATATTTAGACATATCTCTCTCTCTCTCACACACACACACACACACACACACACACATACCTATCCACACACACAATAGTGTTTTTGAATTTGCAATCAGGGGCACAGCCAAAGCCTTTAGTTATTCTAAGCGCATGAGGCGGACAATGATGATAATAGCTTGAGTCAGAGAAAATACCCGATCAAAGCGGACCGGAGATCAGAGTCCCAACCTGCATATGGACACAAAGGAGGCATTGAGAGCAGAGGAGAAAGGAAGGTACATACTTATCTGTGCCTCCCTCACAAGGGCCAGGGTTTTTCTCTCTCTCTCGCGCTCTTTCTCTCTTGCGTCCAGCCCGTAGAGTGGTGCGGCCTGCGTTTGACAAGAGCTTTGATTGCTGAATGGAAGTACACAGGCTGACTTGCCTGGGATCTTGAGTCAATAAAATCCTGCAGCAGCGAACTTTGAACTCCTCTCTACCTGTGTGTGTGTGCGTACGCCCATGTGTTTGTGTGGCTGAAACGGAGCCAGAGACTGAAAGCCAACTCCGCCCCTTTCCCCCTTCAGTGTAGCGTGCCTTGGCAGGTTGGAGTCCAAGGAAAAGGATCAAAGCTTGCACCTTTCTCTCTCTCGTTCTCTCTTTACTTCTTTCTCTTCTCCCTCTCTTTTTCCTTCTCTCTATCTATCTCTGTCTTCTGCTTGCTGTTTTCTTCCCCTTGCTTCTCCCTGCTCTTTCTTCATCCGGCAAAGCTGTTTATCATTTTTTCCGACTTTCTAGTTTGTGTCCCGAGGGAGTGTGCTGACTTTGCCCTGACTGACACGAATCCTCGAGCAAACGCTCTCCCTCCACCTTCCTTCCATTCAGCCAGCCACAGAAAAGCACAGAGTTCAGCTCTTTTTACCACTCCCCACCTTCTTTTCCTTTTCTCCCACTCTTTTTCCTTCTATTCCTTTTTCAATCTGTTTATCTGTCTGTGCCTGCCAGCCTGTTTTCTCTTTGTCCTTTCCTCCTGCTTTTCCTTTTGTCTCCTCTTTTCTCTTCACTTCTTTTTTGTTTCCCAGCTCTTCATGGATCTGTATTGAATGTCTTCTATCCTCTTCGGTGATGACAGGCATGGGGGGAAAGAGATGAGCAGTGAGGTGCGGGTGGGCGGGTGCGTGTTTATGTGTTATAAGAGTCAGGGGTGGGGCCTGAGGGGGGTGGGTGTTACCTTTCAGGGCTCAATCACTGCATGACAAAAGACGGAGGAACAGGAGGAATGCAGAGGCTCTGTGGCTGGGTTTTAACAAGACACACTATATACCGGCTGAGATCATTAACATGGACAGAGTGTACTCGAGTGTGTGTGTGTGTGTCTTTCTTTTTAAGTAGGCCCCTTGCTAAACAACAGCCCCATTTCTTGACAGCGTGCATACCTGTCTATAACGGTGACCAGGCCGACCGACTGATGCGTTAATGCCTCTGGCTCCTGTCTTGTTATAGGGTCAAGGTTTGCGCTGTTGCCTCTCAGAGCAACACTGGATAGGGGTTGGGGAGAGTGAGACAGGAGTTTGCCTTCTGGTTCCTTGGGAAAGAGAGTCTACTTCTACTGAGAGGGAGTGGGGAACTGGCAGTGCTTGTGTGTGTATGTGTGTGTGTGTGTGTGTGTGTGTGTGTGTCTCGGGGGGTGGTGGAGTTGAGAAGGATTGGGTTTCTCATCACCTGTTCCTTTACCCTCTGAGCCATCCCAAGCAGGGCTGGTGCACATTTGTCCTCCCCACTCTGCCAGCACACACACACACACACACAAACACACACATACACACACACGCATACACACACACACCGGCGCTAGATTTACACTTTTAACTGACATCGTATTCTATGACAGGAAGAAAAAAAAAACTGTGTGCAAACAGAGCTGATTGTGACCTGCAATGCGACACGGTCACTGGTAAGGAAACAGTGGGTAAACACAGTAATCTCCTCTGTGTATGTGTGTGTGTGTGTGTGTGTGTGTTTGTGTGTGTGTGTGTGTGCCGTGTCATGGACTGGAGGATCATGTTAAGTCAGGACAAGTGAGTTTTATTGTCATTTCAACCATTCACTGTATATAGTGAGATGAAATAGTGTTTCGCCATAGCTCAAGTGGTGCTACATTTAAGATATATTTAAAAAGATATCTGAGACGGCCTACATTTAGCGCTCACTTTAGCCGGATTTAGTGCACATCATAGATATACATAAAGTTTACACAGGGCCTGTCAAACCAGAACGACACATGCCACAAACCAATTACCAGGGGGACAAGTCGCCATGGTGATGTGATCTAAGAACAGAACAGCCGTCGTCGGGTGATTAAGCATGCAGCATGGCATAGTGGCTAGCGCAAGGCGTTAGCATCACGCGAGCTGTCAGCCAAAGATGAGCAAGCGCGTGAGACTGCGTGAAGAGTGACCACAGGCATGGGGCCGACAAAACACACACACACACACAAAAACAAAAATAAATGCACAGCTAATGTGGAAGGACAACTTGTTTAGTTTTGACAGGTGTTTTAAGTGGGGCAGGAGAGGTGGGCCCAGCGGTGAGTGAGAGCACAAAGCCCTTGCCAGCTCGCAAAGCTCATTCTCCAGATGGAGCATCTGAGCAGAGCACCGTGCGTTTCCCAGCAGCGCCCAGGCGAAAAAAGAGAAGCCTACCTAATGGCCAGGCTTTGAGTGCTCATGGATACACGTGCACCCGCTGCCCTTTGGATACAGTTCCCCAGCATGGAGCAGCAATGCCAAGAGTACCTGTAAATTTAGGATTCACAAATTCAGGATGATATGGCATCCTAGCACAGGTGATGACAAGTTTGCAGGAGCACTGTGACCACCATGTCACCCAACTCCATAACACCGCTATTTTAGACACTCCTCGAGAACTAATTAGCTTTATCACTTTCATCAGCACGTCTCCTGTTTAACATGCTGCTCTGTTTTTGGTCTGGCGGCCAGGGGTTATCAGAGGTGACGTGCTGATATTTTGGCAAATTGGTGATTAAGTCAAGGCCACACACACACACACTCTCTCTCTCTCACACACACACACACACACATAAAGACACACACACAGTGGGAGGCAGCTGTTACAGGCACTGATTGTGAAGAGAGTGCTGGGATAGATAGGTGGGCTCTGGGTTCACACAGTGTGTGTGTGTGTGTGTGTGTTTTAGGAGGAGTGGGGGGTTTTAGAGTTTCACACTCTCTCCAACTATACCACCACGAGCTACTTGTATGACAACAGGACAGAATGTCTCCCTGTTAGCTTTTCTCTGTAGCACCACACTTTCCATTTGTATTGAGCACCCCCCTCCCCCCACCCCCTTCAGGCAAAGGCTGATGGCCCATTGGCCTTTTATTCTCTACTGTCCTATGCAAGACCAAAGGGAGCTGGCCAGTGTCTGTGGAACTGACCACTATTGGCACCCCACATGGCTTGCTGGCTTTAAGTAGCTTTGTGCACAAATTCACTTCCTTTTACAAGCATCCTTTGTCTGACTGTAAGACCCTGAGCATGAAATGCTCTTACAGGTAATTTGGGCTTAACAGAGTCACAGTGAGCTGAATCCACTCGGTTTCCCCCATGGTGAATGTGCAAAGCCATTGTTTACACATAAATGCATTTCAGGTGCATTAAAAAACAATTGTAATTGACATTATGTGAAGAAATCTATGTGATTAATTGATTCTTTTTTCATGAAAGATTTGGAAGTTGTGATGGCAGGCTTGACTCTCAAAAAGTCTGTGTTTCATAAAGAGAAGCAGACATGTTGTTTCTAAGTGCAACAGGGAACCACTTAAAAACTTTTCAAAATGCAGAGTCTGACAGTGCAGCGTCTCCCCTAAAGAGACTACGCATCAAATGTACAGACTTGTGAAAGGTTGCTTACATAAACAACATGTTTTCAACTGAAAGGTCAGCACAGTTTTTGAGAAAACAGAACAAACACACTGTGTTTTTTCCCAACTCACATGTTGTACAATTACTATAACCAGTGGACCACTGATAATGAAAACAGATATACAAAGCTGATGCTGAGTGAATACTTTGACTGCTTACAAATCTTTCTGTGTGAAGATCCTTACTCCATTCCTCGATTCCTCGCACAAAACACATGCATCCATGGCAACAATGCATCCATGGCACACACCACATACAAGCAGCACTCAGTAAATAGCACAGTCCAATACTGGGAAATTATGCTGCTTATTTACCCACAGACATTCCTCTAAAGATAACTACACTTCACTGCTAATTAATTAAGGAAGCTGGAAACTAACGCGCCTGGACCACATTTGGAATGATAATCAAGAATATTGTTGATGCTTCAAATGAAAACAATGTAATTGTGATTAAAAAGCACTACATGCTTTATATTTCATATATAAATTTATATATATATATATATATATATATAAAACTGTCCGTTTTAACTTGGAACTTGGTACTCCAGGCCACTGGAATCCGACTGCAAAATCTGTAAGCTCTGCAATGATAAAGTGCTGTTGCAGGAATGGGAAACTGGGGGCAAGAAAAAAACCCTCAATCTGAGGCCAGGTCCTGGCAGAGGTGCTCGGGGGAGCTGCAGTTGGGGAAGTGGCTGAACAGGAGGGTTTAAGGGAGTGATAAAAGCATAGGGAGAGTGCTTTTCACTCCCGCACCCAGTTCAGATTGGAGAACAATTTGCCAGACTTTTCCAGCACACTCCAAGCCCCATCCATCCCCCTCTCCTAACCCCCCTCCATTCCCCAACCCCCCACCCCTCCTCCTCCAAATCCTCACCTTCAAGCACAGCCAAGAACTATGTGAGGACATTCATCTCAAGAAGCGAGGCTGGAGAAAAAACAGCAATCTGTAGCACCACGAGGCCTCCATTAGAAGACAAAAGATGATTCTTTTTTATTTTTTTCCCCCCTCCTCTCGGCACTCGAGTGCATTGTGATTTCCCGCACAGATTATTCAAAGGGAGGAGCCAGCACCAGCCCTCCTTATCTGGAACAGCTCTCAGAGGTGATGCCTACGCAGCCTTGGGACACGCTTCCAACTTCTCAATCCTTTCTTCTGTTCACACCATAAAAAAAGCAATCAGGTGCCTCTAGCACAGAGGAATGTCCCCCAGACCACAAGCCTTGGGTGTAGCAGGAATTATGAGAAGAGAAAGGGTGACCCTAAGGAACCCCTGACTGCTTGGGTTGGGGACATGTGGTTGAAAGAAAAACCCTTGTAAGGCTTTAACTTCAATTTGACATTTGGCAGACTTCTCCGAACAGAATGTTTCAACTTTATTGTGTGTCACACCGTCGCCATGGGTGTGTGTGGTCAGCAGCTATCTCTCTCTCTCTCTTACTCACTCACTCACACACACACACACACACACAAACACACACAGACTAATCTCTGTGGGAGAGCCAATCAGCCAGCTGACTCGTGGGTCAGGGGTGTGGGGGGCAGAGGCTGGAAGGCTAGGAGGCTGGTGCTGTAATAGCATTGGTGGCCCCCGTGGAGCGAAGGGGCCACAGGCCCACACTGACCTGCCTCGCCTGGCCCTCCTGGGAGCCTCGCACCCTGCACTGCCTTCTTGACCCCTGACCCCTATCTCTAGCCCAGGTCACCACAGCCCACACTTTCCCTGCTGCCCCTAGCCATCTCACTCAGCCACCATGGAGCCGGGAGTGAGCCACGTGCCAAGAGATCAATAGCTGCCACACAAGGTGAGGTTTCATTAATAGGACTGGCGCTAAATAACTGCCAAATAACTACAGACCTCATATCATGTGACTAATAAAAAGCTAGGATTCACTGGATATCAGCTGTCAGGCCACTTTTTGCAGCATGACACGCAACGCATGATAATGTGTTTTCCTTTCGATTTACATACACACCTAACTATGCTTGGTATGTGATAAGAAAAATGCTGCCCTCCAGGCATTTTTTTTTGTTTGCAAGCAGTGAGATTCTCCTAGTGTGTAATTTAGTCTTTAACACACCATCATTAGTGTTAATGGTAGACCAACACCTCTGTGTTACTACGTTATTACACTGGTGCTGCAAACATTCCATACTATTTTTTTCTCTTTTTACAAAAATTTTTAATATATCCTACTGTATCACATGATAATGATAATATTACGGGATAATACATTATCTAAAAGATCAGAGGAGCTGATAGGAAAAATTGGAATTACGACTTACTGTACCAGGACACCTCCTGTAAGTCACCAGATGAAAGGTAGGAATGAGCGCAGGAAAACAGTGATTTGTTTGATGGGTGGGTGGAAGGTCAGTGATAAGCCCCTGTGTCCTCTAAGCCTACAGAGGAAACAAGAGAAACTCACAGGGGGGAACATTCAATGGGAGATCAGTGAAGGACACGGAGAAGGACAGCGGTGTGTGCTCCCGGAGAGCCCAGGTGTCTGTCGAGCAGGAAGGAAAGCGTTCTAAGTCACAAAAGCCATGTGCAGCCACTCGCTCAATTATACTCCAAGACTCTTTTAACGGAAGGGGAGATTTGGGCCAGAGAAACCCACGGCAGAACCCCACTGCTACTTTCACCTTCAAAATGACCTATAAAAACACTGCTAGCAATCTGCTGTTAGCTGTTATAACTCCTCGCTGCACACATAGAGGCTGGAAAAACAGGCCGAGCCAGGGCCATCATGGCCCATTCAGGACCTCCTGCCACCCCTGCACTGGCCGACTGCTGTGTTGACAACCGTTTCCAGTAGTGGAGGTGACGTGGCGGCTCCGGCTTGCGCACCTCCGACGTTTGTCTCTCCTGATTCATCTCACTTCATGGAGGCTGGTAATTAAGGTCAGCGCTGCACTGCGCCTCGCCAGGCAAAAACAGACCCTTGGTTGTTGCAGGGTTTTTCACTTTCTTTGAGGTTTAATCCCCTTGTATCTGATTACTCACCGACACACACACAAAAACACACACAAACACTAACAAACACACACACAAACACACATACTGTAACCTTCTCTGGCGAGTGTGTTAAAAGCACTACTTCTTAAAAGCACTACTTCTTAAAGCAAAGCAAGTCTGTCTGAGCACAACTTTCCCCTTTTTAAAGGTATTTTGAATTGTCCTCTGAGGTTGTAGATTAAAGATTGTGATTTTCGTAGTTGGGCTAAAAACAGTCAAGCAGTCCATTACGGGGCCATTTGCAACCTACTCAAATAGCTCTAGAGAACCTAGTGCTGTGATCTGTATTTCTGCTGTAGCATGCCAGTGTTGCAAGGCACGTTGTGTGAATATTTATTTTCACTAATGTCAGAATTGCAAATGTTTGAAAATGAAAAAATGTCAAAGGTAACACACAATGACATAGCCTAATGCATCCACAGATTGCAAACAGACAACAGTAAGCATGCAATGTGTAGGTTATCAGACTAGCCAGACAATTGATTAGTTGATAGATTATTGCAAGCTTACTGTTACAACCAAAAAAACTTAAAACATAGAAAGCCTGATGCATTTACCAAGTTGTCAAGTCATTTTTCCTAAATGCATTGGATACAGAAATAATATTGTGTGTCTCCAAAATTTCACTGCAGCTGTTATTCAGCATACATTAAAAACAAGATGTTGCTGTTTGAGATGTGGCCATCCTCCAATGGCTCAAGGTTTGGGAAATCCTATGTAAATTTTTTTAATTGGCCTGATTTTTTATTATCTATTGCAAACGTTTGTCATATAATTCATCAGACTCATTAAACTTGGGTTCATCACTCATCAGCATCTATCCACATTTCCTATCTACGTGTCCCTGTCTGTGTTGACAAAGATCACAGTTTGCAACGTAGCCTCAAAGCAAACAAAAAGCCTAAACAATAAACCGTGATTAACAGCTTGGGAAAATTCCATAAAACCCCCAGCCGACCCCCCACCTGCCCCTCGCCTACCACCACCACCACCACCTACAGGGTTGGAGCAGGGGAGTATGATGAGCTTCCCCAGTAGACAGGCATTAATGGGAAGCTGAGGAGGGTGGAGAGCAGAGGGGGCTCTATTGTTAGCCTCCCCCATTCCTCAGCTCTTAATTGTTGTGCTGACACCCCTGTTTGTGTCCAAACAGCTGAGGCATTCCGTGATTCCAGGGGCAGAGTGGACTGTGATGGAATGACCGGAATACCCGGGGGGAGAGTAGACCCTGCGGAGCTGTGAAAGCGAGAGGACACTCCGTCTGTCTCCCTGGGGACGCATTCTTTTGGGATGTGGTGCACCGCATGCTCACGCATGCGAGTGTGTGTTTACTTGCATAACCGTGCTTGCGTGTGTGTGTTTGCACAGGGAGCTATTGATGTGAAGAGTGAACTTTGCCTATCTTGATTAGAAATCATTCCAAATAGCCTCGTCATTGATGGGATAGTCAATCCATCAATGCGCCAGTTCCAATCTTCCATTATTTCCATCCACCCATCACCTGCTGTGGGAGTAAACAGCCATCATCATTTTCTCTTTCATTCTCTCTCTCTCTCTTCCTCCCTCTCTCCCTCTCCCTCTGTGTCTTGCTCAGTCCCCTCCTCAATGTTTAGTGGCACCCACAAACACATAAAGCTCTCCCTCAGGTGCTGGCAGGAGCTGCTTTGACCCAGGCATAACACAGCTATATGCCCAAGCACGCTCGCAGCCTCAGCAATCACACAACAGAATACGTTAGTGGCTAGAAAAAAATGAGGTCATGTAAACAAGACTTATAATCAGATAAGCAGCACTGCCTCATGAATGAGGTTGAGAAACAACGGGTGGAGGGTGGAGGGGTGGAAGGGTGGAGGTGTGGTGGAGACAGAGTATTGCTCCAGACAGAGAGCTGATTTCGCCTCACTGCTCACCTCAACAGAAAAAAAATGTTTAATGTGTGTCAGGAAATGATTCTGGGAGAAGGGACAGAAGATCATAGGAAATGCATGTGGTCCTCACACCTCCCAACCTTAATTTGGACACACACACATACACACACACACACACACACACACTTGAATGCGTACAAAACAACAAACAATAGGCACAGCCTTAGAGCAGAACGAGCACGTCATTAGATAATAGTGTTCTTCTTTCAGGAGTGACTGCAGGGTTAATAATATAACTGTGCTCTTGTCTTGCACCATTAACTTCTTCCATCTTTTACCCTCATAATTCAAACCCAAATAAAACACACAGCACAGATGGGCAAAGATTAGAATCTGGCCTGAGCTAATGCGACTAATGACAGTAAACAACTTCATTACAAATATTGGACTTCATTACAAATATCCCTCTCCCTTTTTCGCTAGCCATCTCATTCTCTTTTTCGATCTACGTCTCTATCTCTATCTCTACACACACACCACCACCACACACACACACACACAATTGTTATCTGTAAAGTGAGTAGTGAAAATGCACAGACGAAGTGATTCAGAAGGTTTTGACATTCATCACTCGTGATGATGGCACACTTGTATCACTTTGTTTTGGACTTCTCACAATGTACCTGTTTGTGTGTGTGTGTGTGTGTGTGTGTGTGTGTGTGTGTGTGGGCAGGGACAGCCCACGGCTAAGAGTGCTAAATAAGCAGACACCCTGGAGGTCCAAGCGCCGAGGCAGGTGTTACGTCTGAGGAATGCCTGACAGGTGGCACTGTGGCCTGGTGCTTCGAGACACTGAGAGTACATGTAGGTTTACTTCTGCAGTCACAATCACAGAGAACTTACATGTCAATCTGAGATTTGTGTGTGTGTGTGTGTGTGTGCTTGAGAGAGAGTGAGCCTGGCAACTAAAAGACCTAGCATGCTGCCACACGGCTAATGCTTCTACACTATTCCTGGCATTAATAAACACTTTTATGTAACACTGATTTTTTTCCCCTTTTGAGATAAAATTATGGCAAGAGACTCATGCAGCAGGCATAATAGCCGGCTACATCTCTGTTTGTCTAGCAACCTTGGAAACCTATTGATGGAGGGTTCGGGCTCTGCTGAATAACACCCAGCTGATGTCCTTTTCTGTCATATTATGGTCAATGGACCTCATGTTGGGTTTCAATGAGAAAACGGCAGGCCCTTGTACACCCAGACTACTTTAACGTCTCTCGTACCTGACATGGACCTACTCTTCCTCTTTCACGCTCTCTCTTTCTCCCTCTATCTCTCTCTCTTGCTGTCTCTCTCTCTCTCTGTTTCTGTCTGCTATCCCTTTTGTGTTGTGCAGTGTTGTTTATCAGCACTCCCACTCCCAGCCTACACTCATTCTCTCAATGCTCTGCTTTAGTTCTCAAAATGCAATTCCATCAGCTTCTAATGGCTGAATTAGATCAGCGCCCAGTAGCCATTAGTGCTTCCATTTAAGGAGATCTATGCAGTCATAACGGCTACTTAGAGTTAATTAGGCTGCCTTTCTCCTTGTTGCCACTGGCCATAATGCGGCAAGATGGAGAGATTATTGAGTTTTATCACTCTTTCACCACGGGCTCCGTTCTCTGCACGTCCGTAGAGAGGCCACGGGAGAGGCAATAAAGCCATGTCCTAAGAGCCGCTCTGGACAGATAAGCGCAGATGACAAAGACCATCGATTTTCCTCGCCGGATTAAAACAAAGAGGGACTGTCTCAATGAATTGATGTGATTTTTACACCTCCGTTGCAGGTAAATCTCAGGTATACCCAGGGTAACTGCCGAAAGACAGCCTGGTCAGGAGACAGATGAGTCAGGCAGAGACAGCACTGAGTAGATGCTTTAATTTGTAGTGTCTGATAACTGGATTCGATTACTTCAGACAGCAAAAATACACTCATTGTTCCGTTTTTAAAAATCATAAGCAGTAACGCTGTGCGTCAGGATCTCAACACGGGCCCTATCTACTAAACATGAGGAGTGTTCCGACACAAAGAGAATTTGAGAGTGAAGGGTGGGCACGCCTCTCCTCCCTCATCATCTCCCCGGGATGACACGGCAGACAAACACGGCAGCAGACAGAGACGGCAGACACAGACAGAGATGGGAGATGGAGACAGAGATAGAGAGAGAGAGAGAGAGAGAGAGAGAGAGAGAGAGAGAGAGAGAAAGAGAGAGGCAGACGTCTCTTTCAGATCTTTACTCCTCCATCCCACCGCTCACCCCAGGCACTGATTCCTCAGCAGTGGGCAAAATGAGGCCTGAATAATGCATGGATGCAGATTAATAGTGCTGAATGTTTGTGCCACAGTATCACACACACACACACACACACACTGTACTCCTGACATTATTCCTTACTACGGTGCATTCCATTTATGTACTGGACTCAAAATCATAATTTAACACAGTCTGCCTGTTCTGCCTTTGTGCCATTTATAGTTTGTGGAGTTCAGATGCTCTTTGCTTATTCCCTTTGAGGTGAGCTACAGAGGAGGCTTCTATTTTAGAGCTCTGCTGACCCTCACAGTCATCCAGAACTCAGCGATTTGATCTGCGCTCGGCGTAAACGGGGGAGGCATGTTGCTCAAGCGTTCGGGGGGCGTTTCATGGGATTAAGCATGGAAGCTGTCAAGGAAAGGGATGAAACAAAGCAGTAAAGAAGGCCAACGGTGCCGGGGCTGAGAGAGAGGATGAGGTGAGAGGAACACAAATCTTCTGCTTTAATCCCCATCATTTCGTGGCTAACTCCCGCATCCGCAGAGTCAAACTCAGCCTCTGCCTTAATACCCCTGGTGTGTAAACACTCATAAAGCTGTCGTTCCACTCAGAAATACTGAGCCTTGAAAACAGTGGTCGCACCCGTGCAGAGAGCTCCAGCGCTTCATGACCTTCCTGCATATTTGATTCCCCCTTCCTCAATCCCTCGCCCTCCTTCTTTCTCTCTTTTTCCCTCCCTCGTTCACAGAGTGTCACTGCGGCCTAAGCTTAGTCAGCAGCGTGTCTGCTATTGTGTCACCATGTGCATGAATCTACCTGTCAGGCAATCAGCGGGAAAAATGGCACTGGGACGCCGTGCCTCAGATCTGAGAGGTTCGGGGTAAGAGGTAAACCACTTCACATAAACCACAGTGGGCAATAAAGACCATACATTATTGAAGACAAGCACAGAGTTAGAAAGAGAGAGAGGGAGACAGAGAGAGAGAGAGAGAGAGAGAGAGGGAGAGAGGGAGACTATGTGCTTGTGTGTATGTGTGCTTGTGTCAGCATCCGAAGCGACTAAATTCTAAAACACTGCATCCCGTCCTCACAGGCTGAGATGTTATTTATGGCAGCCATATAACCATAAAGTGGCTATAATGGCTAATAAGCCGTCTCTCTTTAAACCAAAGGTGGGCAGGTTTTTTTTAAGCCTTGACGCTTCCATCCCAATTCCCCTGAAAACTCCCCCAAGAGAGACATCTCTCCACGCCCCATGGAGACATCTCCACTCCTCATCCGTGAGTCGATGACGAGGAAAATGAAGCAAAGCTAAGTATATGGCCGTCTCCCTGGAAGTGATGAATAATCCTGTCTGACGCAGCTGGTGATGTACCCCAGGAATGCTCCTTTTATGAAAACAACAGTGATCTATTGGGACCCTGTGCGTACGGCACAGAGGGGAGAACCGGCATTGTGGGACAAGAATTGCACAGGTTTGACTCGAGGGCGGACGGCTTGCTGGGTAGAGCGCGGAGATCAGCCGCAAACAAGAATGTGGTTCCTGATAAGAATGCGGGCTCCACACAACAGGAGTCCCTGAATCCCTGTGCTCAACATACAAGTATGAATGGTCAGCATCAGGGCTGTGAGCTGAGAGAGAGAAAATGCCGTGCATCAGGAGAATACCCCTTCACCTGCTCACTTGAATCTCCAACATGCTGTGCCAAAACCTTACAGCAGTGGTCGGCAAATAGCGGCCCGCGGGACATAAATGGCCCACCAGATGAGGTTGATTAAAATAAAAACATATAATACTTGCCTTCAAAAATGATAATTCAACAGATTTCATTACACTATCGCTATCACTTCCTTAATAACCTCTGCGTCAGTAGCCTGTTGTTGTGAGAATCCATGCTGCGTTGAGGGACACATTAGCAACTTTACTAATGCATAGCCAAATCTTTAGCTAGTCAGGTTGCTAAGCCTATCTGTTGAAGGATGGATGACAGGAGCTGCTGCAGTAATCTTAAATGAATGTAAATTATTTTTAAAAATAAATACAGTAGCATATAGGCTTATGATATGATATAACCTAATAAAGCGGGGTTTTTTTTAGGAGTAAAGCATTGCCTAATGATGATGGCTCGCAATTTAATCCAAACTTATTTGCCGACCCTGATGAACATCATATCTTGTATTGGAAGCACAGCGTTTTTTCCCTGATAGGAGCGTCCTCCCCAGCCTGCTCAGTCCTCGCCGACTTTTTGAAGCATTCGTGTCGGCACCTAGAGCAGCCTTGCTCTCCCATCCCCCAGCGCAACTTCTTCTGCTCCCTCAATGGCTCGGTGCATGCATGGGAACACAACACAAAAGAGGCTGAGTTGAGTCACACCTCTCAGAGACAAAAGCCTTGACCTTAGCTGCTGGCCTCTCCGGACTCCCTGCCCACGGTCCAGCTTTACCACTGAGCCTACCAGATTACCCCCACCCCCCAGCCTCCACCCTGATCCCCCCTGAGCTCCACTAGATCCCATCCTGTTCCTGTTCAAACTCAAAGAGTGGAGAGGGGGACAGGAGGTCATGAGAAAAGAAAAAAGCCAAAGTGTGTGAGTATGTGTGTGTGTGTGTGTTTTTGTCAGGGGAATGGGGGGGGGGGGGGGGGGGTCACATTGTACAGGCTTACTCATTCTCCTTTTCTCCTCCTTCTAGCTCAGTGGCTTGGACAAAAGAAACACCTCCCTGTAGCACCAGTCACATTGTAGAGTGGATGCGGCTTTAATAGTTTGATGGACATAGTTAGAATCAGCCTTTTTCAGCTTCAGTGTTTGTCTAATTTTCTCCACACAGATGCAAGACAGCGTGGGTTATTTGATGAGTCGTTTTCTTGTTTGTCCTCCCGTGCAATTATGCGCCCATGCTGCCGTACGAAAATCCGCTAAGACCCGGCGAGCAACGGCGAGCGCTCCATGAAGTATTTTGTGTCAAGTGCTCACAATGTTGCATCAATGTTAAATGAAAGTCAGAGTGAACGCGTTGTACCAACAAGGCCTCTGTACGAGCTTGATGTCACTTTCGTGTACTGTGAGGGAACAAAAGCGGTCGGGGGCCTAAATATTTCATGACATAAGTTTATCTAAATTTTTAATTCAAAGCACTGTTTCCCCATTCTTCTTCTCCACCCCTGCCCCAGCGCAGCCCCTTCTGCCTGTGCATCGCATGCCAACACCAACAACTCACCTGTCTAATGAAATAATTGCACATGTAACTACAGTGACATGCACTTTTAGTGGAGCCAGTAAATCACAGAGGCTGCTGCATAAAACAACTATAAAAGTGTGATCCTCCATCAGCGAGTTTGAGTCATGCCTGCAGCTGCCCATCCCTGGCCTCGGGCTGTCCGTAAATCACAGCCAATGGCCAAAGCGGGGAGTAGTTACTGGACTGCACAAACAAACACAGAGGCATCGTCCATCAACGGCACTTGGTCTGGCTCTTTACCTAATTAGTCATCCTCACGTCAGCGCACGTAAATACACCGAGCACACGCGGTCCTTTCGCTTATTTGGTACGAGAATATTACTCATCTCTGTACAGGAAAAAAAAATAAAACAGCACTCTGGAGCTCGGGGAGCTCGGAAAGAGTTTTCTGAGTGCGCCGGCTGTCGGGATGGAAGCTGCCTGCTTGCGTTCTTGACCTCTCCGTTGGTGCTGAGAGCCCTGCCAGGATCACGTGTGTGTGTGTGTGTGTGTGTGTGTGTGTGTGTTTGTGTGTGTGTGTGTGTGTGTGCAGAGCCCAAACGTTGAACTCACAGATGTGTGTGGGCGTAAAGTTGGTCCAGCAACAACACCGACTCGGCGCATATTGATTTCCATCTTCCAGCATTGGATTGCGTTACGTAACGCCTCTGACAGCTCCAAACCATATTAGCCCCTTAAATGGTACGCTGTGGGAGAAATTGGGCTTTTTTCAAAACACGGATATAAGCAGGACCTCTCCCCCCACCCCCCTCCATAGCCTCTATTTTTTGTTTTATTATTAACACTCAATGAGAGTGTTAAATGAATGAATCGGGCTGATCCCGCAGTTGCTCATCAGAGCTCGGGAAGCGTTGCGTAACCCATCTCCAAACATAAGGCCAGTGATGATATTAGCGGCAAAGGCCCTATGGCCAGCCTTTCCATTAGAGTCTCCCCGCAGCAGTGTGAGAGCTCATTCAGGTAAACAGGTTCTTTATTTCTCATTGTGTGTGTCCACGGGCTGTAAATTTGCTCCTAATCACACACACTCGACTCCGTCAGAGGGGAACGCATGGAGAATCCATTAGAATTAAGAGTATGCACACCCTCGGGCTGGTGGAGTGTGTGTGTGAGTGTGTGTGTGTTGGTGAGTTGGGATTTGTGTGTGTGTGCGCGCACACGGGAGAGCGGAGGGCTCAGCGTCTTTCAGAAGCACCCATGAGTGTAACGAAGAGATTTCACCCATGAAGAGAATAGTGGCAATCGGTTCATTCCCATTACCGCGAGACAGATTGTGTATATGACATTCAGCCCACAGGCAGAGCAAAACAGGGCAAGGGGGAGTGAGAGCAAGACAAGGAGACAATAGCAGGGATGCCGAAAAACAGAACGGGAAACAGGTTGGAATTCAGAAGCTTTCTCTCTATTTTCTTTTCAATCCTTCTCTCATTTTGTCCTCTCCTCTTTCTCTCTCCAAATCTTTTTTCTCCGTCTGATTAGGGGAAGGCCATCTGTCACTCAGTCTGCCTTGTGTGTGTGTGTGTGTGTGTGTGTGTGTGTGTGTGTGTTTGTGTGTCTATGCATGCTCAGGTCAGGGGGCCAGAGAGCTGCAACCTGGTCATCCTTGGCCATGTTTGCAGGCACGCATACACACATGCAGCAAACACACCTACACACACACACACACACACACACACACACACACACAGGGCATGAAAGACTTTGACTTAAGCTATAATTCACTCTGAAAGCGCCAAACTCTTCTGTAAGGTGCCATCACACACACACACACACACACATATGTATATATCTTTCTTTTTTCTACACAATTTGGAGTGTCTATCCTGGGGATGAGCTGCATCTGTGGCTTACAACTGTCTGAGATTCTGAGCGTTCATCTAAGCTGATTTGTCTGCCTTCCTTTAAGGCCCACTTCAACAAAACTATGTCACACTAATCAAGCGCAACATCCACGGGAGTGGAACTCCCCATGCGAACCTGGTCATGTTTTAAACTCCCCCACAGACCTCCTCTCCCGTTGTCTTCCTCTCTCTCCACCCCTGCTCGTAGATCAACCTGCCCGGCACAGGGGGGGGGGGCTACCTGGGAAATGAGTTTCAGCTGGGGGGAGCCGTTTCCCGTGGTGCCGAATATGTAAAACGACGCGGCGGCCCGCCGCACCTGAGGGTGTAAATACTAACCGTGGAGTGTAAGCCCTTAAGGCTACTCTCAGATGCTCTCTAGAAGTGGGGCCGTTAAAAAGGGAGAAAGACAAAATGTCACCAGGAGAACGAAGAAAATAAGGCGCGAAGAGGCAAGCTGGATGCAACTAAAAGAGAAGGACGAGGGGTGCCATGGATACCATTGGACACAAACACACACACACACACACACACACAATCAGACATGCCCACTCACACAAACTAACTTGCTCGAAAAAAGTCTTAAGTTTCATGTCATTGTTAAACTTCACTTGGAGGTGTGTGAGACTGCAAAGGTGAGAGAGAGAGAGAGTGTGTGTGTTTGGAAGAGCCCTGCATGGGACAGCCGCTCCAGGGACAACGGGGGGAGCCCTCTATTATGTGCTTGAGTGGAAAAGAATGCAGTTTAATTAGCAGTAACCTTTCCAGTGCCCAGAGCCTAGTCACATGGACCCTTCGCTACACGCACATGCAAAATCACACAAACACGCATGAGCACACACACACACACACACACCTCTGTTCCTGAAACAGAGGCAAAACTGAGAGCTGCCCGTTTTAAGCCCTGTCTCTCCACTCACATGACATCTGCCTAGTGTTTTGTTTCAAGGACGCACGCAGAAATATTACAGCACTAAAGCAGCTCAGGGGCTCGCTCCAACTGTGCTGCCAATCTGTTCTCGGCGCGGACATCCCCAGAAACAGTGCCAGTGGCTCTAGGAGCGGCACACATGCTCGCGCTCACATGTGAAATCACATCCAGAGCTGCTTTTTTTGAAATGAAGAAAATTACCCTCCTGAAAGGAGTGCGCCTCTATTTTTTGCATCAGTGCGGAAAGCTGTCGGGTACTTTTGAAAGTTGCATGTTGGAAAAGTGTAAAGGTGTACAGGCTCACCTCTCATGCAGTCTGTTGGTGTGTCCTCTTCAAACTCGAGTTTTCTTTCCGTTCAGTCAAAAGGAAGTTCAGTCAAAAGGAATAAAAACAAAACAAAAAAAAGAGCGGAAGAAGTATCCTTTGAGGTAAAGCCGTGAAATGTTGGGAGTTGTTGTCATCCACTTGGCTGGTTCACGTGCGAGGGCTCAGGTCCAGGTGTGCACACTCCAGATGCTGGCGAGCAGCATGGATGCGCGAGCGCGCAACAGAGAGAGATCAGCTCCGACACGATGAGAAAACTCCTCTGGAAAATTCACCACGCAGCTCAAATCTCATTGTCAAACGCGTGGAGGAAGCCAATCATGCTCGAACAGAAAAAAAAAACACCAACTCACACACACATACATAAACCTACACACACACTCACAAATGCATACACACACACACACACACAAAGAGGAATAACCTGAAGGAGCTCTCACAGAACACAGATCTCCAATCCAATCCTCCGATGTGCTGAGGACAGGTTTCCCTCACAACTCCTCCCAGGAGTGTGTTCACTCCCACACACTATGCTCAGCAACTCTCCAGTGTTACCAGTGAGTGTGCACACACACACACATAGGCTTTCTCAAGACAGAGAGAAAAAATGGCTTAAATTGAGTCCTGGTTTGAGTCCTGGTTTATGCTTTCCAGTGCAATCCTTGCTGTGGCTGTTGATCTCTCTCTTTCTCTCTTGCTGTTTCTCTTGCTTTCTCAGTCTCTGTGTTTCTCTCCTGCTTCCGTTCCCTAGCTTGACTACAGTGTGTGTGTCTCGGCATGCTCTGTGCCCAGCTGCCTTGGAGGGGGTAGGCTGCCACAGCAGTGTCGGCCCCTCCTCCCCCTGCCACATGTCGTAAAGCCCACCCTAAGCTGAGCCCACCCCCCTCTCTCACAGCCAATCGCAGTGCAGCTATTAGTCTACAGCTCTTCCCCCTGGCACCTCCCCCTGCAACCACGTCCTCTCTCTCTCACTCTCTCTCTGTCTCACTTGCTGTTAGTCTGGAGTGATGAGAGACAATGTCAGAGACTTACACCAGGTTGAAAAACACACATCATGAAATGTAGGCACAAACTGCAATGAAAGCAAAGCCAATACTGGGTGTTTGTGTGTATGCTAGCATCTAAGTGTAAGTGTGCGTGCCTGTTTGTGTGAAGTGTGTGTGTGTGTGTGCAGGTGGGGGTTACTTCTCCCTGTGTAATACACAAGTTGACAGGGGATTCAGCCCGACTGCGATCTGACTCACCGCAACGTGGCTTTAAATATGCACATCTAGTTGAATTTCAACCAGAGAGCCAGACACAATAGACACACAGCGATGAAGGCGCCTGACATTTTGTCATTAATTTGGGCGAGTGTATGCACCCATGCATATGTAATTGATGCCACTGGAGAAAGGGAACATCAAAAGGAATGAACGCACAAAATAAACAGAAATAATCGCCCCCCCTCGTGGGATATGGCATAAAGGATCCAGCTATATAATGCCACTGATCAAAAACATGAAATTCTGGAGTTCGCGGTAAACAAGCGCTGTCGAATTGCGAAACAAATTCCTCCTTTCATCTGACGGAGGATGCTTTCAAAACCCAGGGGGGGCATTGTATTATCCTCATTGTTAACTTGGGCTGGAGGGACAGTCACTGCTTTTGCCTCGAAACCTTGATAGCAGCATCCAGGGCCCTTGGTTACGGCTCCAGAGAATGGAAGGATGTGAGGCTTGCAGAGGAAGTAAGTCCCTGCTCAGTCCCTGTGTATTTGAGTGCATCTGTCCACATGCCTTTGTCCTTTGCTCTCTGCGTCTCATTCATTGCTTTCATTTTGGACACGGAGAGGATCATCTTGGGATCATCTCAGAGAGGACAAGCTAGGAATTTTCACAAAATCTATCTCCATATTTCTCTCATACACTCTCTCTCTCTCTCTCTCTCTCTCTCTCTCTCTCTCTTTCATGCTTCTCTGTTTCTTGCTGTTCATAGACTCTCTCTGTTTTTTTCTTTGAACACGTACCCTTCCCTGTCTAATGTGAAAAGAGAGGAGGAGGAGGAGGAGGAAGAGGAAGGTGAGGGGCTGATTTTGGCCCATATGGGGCTGTCAGGGTGGCATCTGGCAGGGCAGGCTCAGAGGACAGGGCTGCAGGGCGAGGTAAAGAGTTAGTGAACACACGCTGACAGGGGAAGGGAAGAGGCTCTGGCGTTTGTCCCCCAGCAGGCCAAAGCGTGACTATTCTGTTTCTCCCTCTCCCTGACACATGCACACAGGCGCACGCTCTTACTCACACACACAGGCAGTTACTCACACACACACGCATACGCATGCACACACACACACACACACACACACACACACACACACACACAGAGAGAGAGAGAGAGAGAGCGAGAGAGAAAGGCAACATCATCCCAACTGAGCCCCTTGGTTCACTTTTACAGGTTTTTCTTGGGGGGCAGTCAGAAGACATTAGTAACAGCAGGGTGCTCCCAGACGTGGGCGATCCGGTTAGAGCGCTTCATGCTCCAAAAAACCTCAGGTCACACACCAGCCAGCACTGAGCCACCCACAGCTCACCTTCCCCCCTTTAAACACCCTCCAATAAACACACACACACACACACACACATCCATCCATCTCTCACTGAGCCGTGAAAGTGGGCAGTTTGTTGACAGCTGTTTGCTCGGCCGGGGCTATTGATTGTGTCTCAGGGGACTGACGGTGTCCCTCAGGTCCTCATTCGGCAGCATGTGTCACAGCTCTGTACACACGTATCTCTCAGGGCCTCACAAACACACACACACACACACTCTTACATACAGGCCTCTGCTCAAAAAGGGCTCTCTGAAAACTGCACAGCCTATTTATGATGGCTTTGTTTTAGGAAGCACCTCTCTCTTCACTTTTAGATACACACACACACACACACACACACACACAAACGCACCGGCACCTTGGTACACAAACTGTCCCAGGCACGCTTTGGAGTTCCAGACGATCACTGAATATTTGATGAGTCCCGTGAGGCGTGCTCAGTCTGTTAATGGCTATCCTTAACATACGACCCCCAGATCAAAAAGGACTGGGACCCACGGCCCAGACGCGCTTCTCAATAATGCAAAACCACAAGCCCAACATCACATAGCCCCTACAATGCTTTGACAACACGCAAACAAAGACTCAATGCTCTGAGTACAATTACTCAAAATTATATATATTTTATTATATACTATATTTAATGTTAGCTAAAAATGTAAATAGCTATAACACTAATTAATCTCGAATTCAGTGTGTTGGACATGGAGTATAAAATATGGAGAAAGAGGTAGCATTTAAGAGAGAAGATACCGGGAGAACAAGATAATTACTCGCATGTCTTTGATGAGGGAGCTTTGAGCGTCAGCAATTATGGAGCTCGCCCTCCTCTAGGGATCTGCTAATGTTGGGCGCTCCCCTTTGACTTTAAGCCAGTCTGAACACTCTAAACATAGGATGCCCGAGTCGGGGGAAAATACAGCCGTGAGTCATCAAAGAAAAAACAGGCCTGTGATGATGACTTGTGTGTGTGTGTGTGTGTGAGTGTAAAAAGGAAAGGGCTAAGGAGGAGAGGGGGGGGGGGGGGGGGTGGGGGGGGGGGGGGTTGGGCGTAGGAGACAAATAAAGCCGTGTGTTGTGTGCTTGACATATGTATTAAACAGGTGTGGAAGATAAACCTTGTTAACCATGGCATGCCAGACGAACCTTAACAACCCTCAAGCCTCATGTTACACCACACTGGCAAGATGGGGAGCCCTTAATGGGGACACGGCACAGGAAAGACTGGCCTCCTCGCACAATAACCTGCTGTGATACACAATCCGTGTCCTCAATAAAAGGCAGAACGGGACATATTGTTACTCTAGCGCTGTGCAGAGAATGGCAGATTAGCCAGCGCCGGCTCTGCTGATGACTCTGTGCAGGCACAGGAGGGACACTCTACCCTTCTGCAATGTGATTAGCCGAGTGAAGATACAACCCAGGTCATTTTAGATCGGCCACCTGCAAAGTCCACAGCAATGTCATCATTATATCACTATATACATTTGATTGTTATGGTTGTTTATTGTGTTATTTGTTATACTGTGTAGACACTCTACATTTATTTTTCTACTGTGTATTCATACTTAGTCACTGTAGTCACTGTATGAATGTATTTTATACTCTATATTTGTACTTCACTTTGTACTGATACAACAATTTGCACTGGCTCTGTACACTGGACACTGACACTTTCTTGCACATTTTCCATTTCACTACAATTTATTACTTATTAGCCTGAATGGCACACAATTAGAAATGTTTATCTTATCTTATTTTCAGTGAGTGTAGGCTGAAATTTTCCATGAGATGAACAGATTAACCTAGCTTAATCTAATCTAATCCAAAACTTTCAAAATACAGTGCTTAATATCAGTTTGCAGGTAAATCAGTTAATAACATGTCTAACAGACTACCCTACAACCTCCCTCCTGGGCGCCTTGGACCAGTGAGAAAAGGCAGGCAGCAGAAACAAAAAGCAGACACAATTTAAATCCAGTTTTCCAGATCTCCACAAAGAAAGCAAAATGAATGGAATACCATAAAATCCATTTAAGTCCATTAAATCCATTAAAGTTATTAAACTTTAAGCTGCGAAGAAATAGGTGATAGCTCCCTTGCCCAGCCCATCATGCATTAGTTTGGCTGGTGTCCTAGGGATACAATTGCTCTCCCTGAGAGTATCTGATTTAGAGAATGAGGGCACAGGTCTACTCCAGCACACACGGCTCTGATCCAACACGCACATTGGAGTGTCCAAAGCACACTTGTCTCCACGCTGCCGACACCTCTCTACGCTTACAACCTCAATCAGTTCAATTCATATAACACCTCTCTACGTCACTGGAAACAATAGCCAGGAATGGAACTCCAGCACACTATGGTATAGTTTTATAATGCGTCTCTACGTCATTAGAAGAAGTGTCCAGGGATGGAACTCCAGCACATTACAGGTATAGTTTTATAATACCCCTCTACGTCATTAGAAGCAATAACCAGGGATGGAACTTCATCACACTACAGGTATAGTTTTATAATCCCTCTACGTCTTTGGAAGCAATTGCCAGAGATGGAACCCCAGCACACTACAGGAATAGTTTTCCCTGGACTGCCATAACTGTTTATCTCTTTATTCAAAGAAAAAAAAACACAGACAACAACCCTCCCTACTTTAAAATGCAGGTGCTCGGAATGTAATCATCTGTGACTCACTGAAGCATGAAATAAATGAATATCGTATTTTACTAGTGGGCCTCCTGTGCTCTTATTCTCAGGGAGTGAAGATGAAAATCTGCATTTGTACTGCAAGTTGCCTTGCATTAAATTGTCTTTTAAATAAATAAGTTGCATGAACACACAACGCAGCATTTTTGTTCTTGTGCGGAAATTCTTCCCTGCCTGTGCTTATGATGAATTTTAAATCATGCTCCAGGCACACCTGTGTGTGGGCTGTGCCTTTCAGATGTACTTTCTACTCTAAGATTCTCTGCTGAGAAAAATTCGAGGAGAAGATCCAGACAGCAGCTCAGGGAGTTAAAGGGGGATGCATGTACACAGAGGCCTTCGGGGTGTACTGTATGTCCATGACCCAATATGTTTTTTTAGCTGTTTTTATAACGTAATTAAGCTCCCTGACTGTCACCCTGAACAGGGCACAAATCACTTGATTAAAATAATCCTTAATGAATTAATAATTATAAATTCAGCAGTTCTGCGACATAAATGCTGACAGTTTGTCCAAAAAAAATGTTGCATGTGTTAAAATGTCTTGGTACAAATTTAGCTCTGGACTTTTTTTGTGTCAATGTCAAACCTGCAACACGAACACGTGGACCGAGTGTGCACACGCTAAAGAATGCGACCTGAGGGGCAGATTGAAGGTTAGGAGTTGTGTGTGTGTGTTTACTGTGGCTGGACTGTAAAAGGTGAGCGAGCTGCGGGCACGTGGGCGCAGATGGAGGCAGATGGCGTCTCATATTCCGGCACAATGCAGTGTCTCATTACCGGCTCCCAGAGTTTAATATCATCGCAATAAAACCTAAACAGATGCATTAGCAGATCACTCTGCACCCGAATACAGGCAGGGGAGCCTTTTAGCAGCCACCAGGGCACTCTTCACAGCACACACACAGATGTGTGTGTGGAGACTAACACATTCACACACCTTCACACTCTCTCTCTCTCGTAGACTTACACGCAGATATACACAGACACACACGCACACTCACTCACACACACACACACACACATACACAAATGCTTTCAAATCAGTTAAAGTGAAGTTCTGTGAGAAAACCAAGAGAACAACTATGATGATAGAATTGGGAGCACTACAAATTGGCAAAAACACATTAATCTAGATTGAAATACACACATACACACTCTCTCTCTCTCTATCTCTCTCTCTCTCACACACACACACACACACACCCAAACACACACACACACACAGTGGGCTGGGGGTGTCAATAGGGAGTGGTAATGTGGCACAGCCATTTAAAGTTCTGCACTTCAAAAAAGTTCTTTTAAAAGCTTGGCATGAGCATGGTCGCAGTGTTTCTGATAAATGCTTACCCTTGTAAGATAAAGGTCATTTCCCCTCCTCTTTGGAAATGGAACAATAAAACAGCATCCTCAGTGCCGTCAACAGTACAGCACTTTAGACGAGTGAATGACACGAGAGGGCAGGCCACAGACATTTAGCCGATACCGGACCACAGAAAAGTGCTTTGACAAATTTCATTAAAAATACATATCGACAAACTGTCATCACGGGCCAAAACTAAACAAAAAACCTACTGCTACTGCTGACCATACGCTTCAACATCTATTACTGTAAAGTCATTGATCTAAACTTGAGCTTCAATGCCTGATTCACACACATTATTTCACACACAGCCATATTTTATACACCCTCCATTACAAGAAAAGGATGTCGGTGATTATTTTGTGATTATATATATTATATTCCATGAATTGGCCTATCATACACCACCATTTAAATACAATGCAGTAAAGCTTAGTTCCTTGCTTCCATATAATTCCACTAATTGTCAAATTGTATGAAATTTGGAGTCATTGTTTTATGTAATGTGGCACCCCAAACCTGACCATCAACTCAAAATTTACCATGCTTATAAAGATGATAGAGATTTTGTGGAAGTCCTCGCGGTCTATTCTACAAGCGAACCCAAAAAGAAGCAAAAACAAAACGGTTCAGGGAGAGTACACTAAACAAAACAATGCGCACTGTGCGCAGCAGGTGATGTCAGTTCTCTCAATGTGCACTGGAGAAATGCACGCTTGCTCAAAAGAAGACGTTTTAGGCTGCTCGATGTCTTCAAAGTCCTCGGCAGAGGGGGGAACCCTGTGGAGAAAATCACATGCAAACAAAAACACAGCTAGAGGAGAGCACCTGAGAACAGAATGTCTCGCTGTGCAACATTAATCCCCCACCAAAGTGGGCCTGACAAAAAAACTTTTTCTGTGACTGATGCAACTGCGCACCTTTTAACTTTTAACATTTGAGTCCTTTGGATCAAATCTGCATTGATGTGTGAGAATGATCAAAATGACGTAGGTCTGTTTGATGAGGTTGTGAGGTACTGGTAGTCGTAGCCCCAGCTCACCTCACTGATTGCTCTGAAAGTTGTGCCCACATGCTCTCTGGGTCCCTACAACCTGCCCCCAGCTCAGTGGACTTATCTCCAGTAAATTCCAGTCTCACGTGGACCCACAGATCACCTGGACTCACTGATCCCAGAGAGAAAGGCAGGCTGACTAAGTGCCTAAATCTGCTCTAACTGATGCTTCTGGTCAAGAGAATTTCTTGCACACATCCCTCTCTCCTTCCTGCACCACTTTAGCCTGATCATCAAGCCCTCTTTCTATTTGTCTGTCTTTCTGTCTTTTTTTGCTCTCTTTCTTTAATCTCCAGGGATATCTCCAGTTACCTTCCTGTTTTTTTTTTTGTGTGTGTGTTTTTTGTCTCATGGTACCCGCTGTACCGGAACACTTCCACTCAGGTTGAGCCGGAGCGGGATCTTTTTATCCCCCGCAAACCCTCTTCACTGAAACTCAAGAGGGATTGCAATTTAGCGGCTCTCTGTCCCTTTTCCTCTGACAGCGGCAGACAGACAGGCTTGGTGACTGACACCGGCAGAACTAATCTCCACGTTCTCTATTTGTACCTCAGCCATCTGATCAGGCACCCCAATTACCCCAGCCGAGGAACACAAGCATATACACACAGAGCCAAAAACATTACGGTGAGCCTTTCTCTACAAACCCCCGCCACCTCCTCCCCTTTCCCCAATCTCTACCACCACCATTCTTTTCCGTTCCCACTAAAATCAATCAGCCGCTGGAAGTTAACCTCTTCCATAAGATGCCTAATTAGCAGTTTGCGTGAGGGTGGGGGAACAGTCGATATCAGGGGAAGTGTGGAGCTGAGAGCATCAGCCAGAAACCCTCAAGACAGAGAGGAGGATGGGGAGGGGGTCCAGGGGTTGCTGGTGTGTGTGTGTGTGTGTGTGTGTGTGTGTGTGTGTGTGTGTGTGTGTGTGTGTGTGTGGAGCTCAAAGCAGGGGGCATATTGAATCTATTACCTGCTGAGTTAAAACACAGTAGTGTCAACATGAGTATTGTGCAAAAGTGCAAAATTGAGCGTTTTTGATGTTTTTTTATGGACTAGTGGAGACATGAAAAGGTATTCTCCTGCGTCAATCATTAAGCAGGCAAGGGAGACTCTCCACTGGGAAAGGCAGGCATGACCCTATAGTCATTGTTATACACATTCACGGCTTTCCTGCACGCACAACTCACTCTCAGGAATGTCCCAAAGGGAAAACACTCACTCACTCACACACACACACACACACACACACATTGCATATTTAAGAGACATTTGCCATGATGATTTTCCCCAAATGCATGGCACTGCCTGAAATATTGTCAAAATCTCACAGCTTTTGCATTTGTCTATGAATGGATATATTTACAAACCAACAACAATTAACAACAGCACCTAGCAGGCTGTTAGCAGCAAAGCCAAAACAATCAATGGGTGACTTTTCATGCAGTTAGGAGGAAATCATCCTAAGAAAACACTCTGCCGGCTTGGAGTTTGCTCAATAAAATTGTCAATACAATTAAAGAAATTGTACACATACAAGCAATTTCACAGTCCAAGGCTCCCAATCCCCCAAATCCGTTCACAACAGAGGGAAAAACCCTTTCTGAAGACAAAATCAAAGCTCCTGGTCGCAGGTAGCATGCCCTCTCTTAACTCCAAAAGGAGTTCTGAACTCTGCGATGAGATTAATTATACTGCATTATAAACCCACTCAGCAGTTATTCCAGCCCACTGTAGTCTCTGCTACCATGGGGACCCACTAGGAGTGATTTGTGGAGAGTTTTTTCTCCTCTACTGGAGTCAAAGCTTCATTTACCTGCTTTTATTGCACAGCAGACTGCACGTAATTGGATGTGATAAGCCAAAACATTAGTGTCCAAGAAATGCTAAGTGTCTCTTATTAAAGTTAACAAGGACTGTGTACTTGTGTGTGTGTGTGTGTGTGTGTGTGTGTGTGCGTGTGTGTGTCTGTGTTTGTGTATGTTTGTGTGTGTCTGTATATGGGAGCTTTAATGTGTGTGTGTGTGTGTGTGTGTGTGTGTGTGTGTGTGTGAGTGTGTGTGTGTGTGACTTCAAAGATATGTGAGGACTTAAGTATGTTCTGAAGCCCACCTTTCTCATAAAGACACACTGTTGCAAGAGTAGCTAAGGTTGGAGAAGCTGAGTTAGAGAAGCTGAAGAAGAGAAGTCTGCAGGAGTCTGCTCTCAGTCTGCTTTCATCCCTTCCCCTCTCCTCTCCAGGGATGAACCACAAGCAGTGGCATGAAGACAATCCATTGAACCCCGACCACCCCCTTCCCCTCCTCTCTGTGTGTGTGTGTGTGTGAGAGAGAGAGAGAGACAGAGAGAGAGAGTGTGTAAGTAAGAACCATCCTCGTGTCTGCCTCACCTCGTTTTCAACTTCAAAAACACCCAATTACAGTAATCTCCTTTCCCCCCCCACATAATCTCCATGAGCACGCCACAACTTTGATGTTATATGAATTGAGTAAAAACATCAAAGATGGTATTGCATGAAATCGCCACCTGCACCGGTCGGAACTCTATATTTATTTTTTCCAAGTAACTTATTTAATCTGCTGGGCCAAGGCTGGGGCCAGACGATGTCAGAGAAGGGAGGGAGGGAGTGTGAGTCTGTGAGTGTATTGTGTTGTGTGAGCACAGGGTATCTGAGATTGAATGTCAGGGCTCCAAATGATGAGTAGGTGCATTCATATCTGTGCATTAAAACATTAAAGTTTAAAAGCTGTGGCTAGTGAATTCTGAGTGTGTGTGTGTGTGTGTGTGGACATACACAAATCACCGCCCGAGTGGCACTAAATGGCCTGGAGTCCAGCACAACACAGTACAGCTCCAATTACAACATTAAAACACACCATCAGCCAGACACACACTTTCCTCTCTGTCTCTCTCTCTCTCTCCCTCGCTCACTTCTTTTTAGTCCTATCTCTCACTTTTCCCTGTCTCTCTCTCTCTCTCTCTTTCTCTCTACTTCTTCTACTCCCACTCTTGTCTCTCTACATCCTGTCAGGCCCAGGCCCCTCTCTGGAACTGCCTTCCTCCTCCTCCTCCTCCTTCTCCTCCTCCTCTTCTTACCCACAGAGCCAAAGCTGCTGAATCACTCGATCATATAATTACTCAGCTCTCCTCCACCCCGAGCCTCCAAACTCATTTGGGCTGAACACTGACACCTTGTGTGGTCAGTGGCGGAAGGCAAACAAAACTGTAAGCCGGTGAAGCCTCAGTCTTATCCGGGGTTTTTTGGGTGGAACTTTCTCTCTCTCTTTCTCTCTCACTCACTCTCTCTCTCTCTCTCTTTCTTACTGTATCTTCTGTTTTCCTGCCCTTTTCTCCCTCTTTCACTACACACCCAGCACTACACTTCGGGAGGGTTTCCTATCTGGTCAATGGGTTGTTCAGTGACATTAATTAACCTCATTCCTCACTCACGACTCAACTGAGGAAGTGCTGAGACTAGGCACAACATTGCATCACATCCAATATAAAACGTGTCAAGTAAATCCATTTGAAATAACTATGGGAGTTGATAGGCTTCTATTTGATAAGAAGATTGCCCAAATTATTTGTACTGTGAAAAGCAGAGTAGCGAAAGCAAGAACTTATTTTTAATTATTCAACATACACCCTAGTAACGTTTTGGAAGATTTCTAACTACAGAGTGTTTCTGTGCAGTTTAGACCCTTAGGGTTGGTCACCCTACATAGAATACCGCAAAGACAGCAGGACCCTGAAGGAATGTTTCATACAGCATGCAAAGTCACTCACCCTGGGTGAATAATTCTGATTGACAGAAAGGCACGAGGAGGCCAAGTACCACACCCAGCGGAACTTCATTCTCACGCAGAACAGCTGCAGTGCTCTGAATTTGGGCACCCCCCTGTCATATGCAACAGTTTTCCACCCCACAATTCAGACATGGGTCATGCACTAAAAGCCAATATCAAATTGAGAAAATGAAAATGACAGGAATGCATACAACTGTAAAAGCTCGAATGGAAAATTCTTAGTCAAGCCATGCATTTACACATAAGCACTGGCCTGCAAAGCGCTGTTTTGTCTCTTTTTTTAACTGTAGAAGAACCGGCACACATCAATTGTCTGCATTGGAAACACCAGTGACCTTTAATAAACTTTGTTATTAACAGTGTTGTTCATATCAATTATTCTATTTTTTTACTCACAATAACAAAAAGTACTTTGACAAAACATCTTCATTACGCTACACCATGGGATGAGGGGGAAACAGCCATCAGCTAGTGTTAAATGTGTGATGGTGTGTGCACTAAAGCCTCGCTAACATGAGGAAATGCTGACTTGATATAATACATCTGGGAGATCCATGATTTCAGTGTTTGTATGGATCTAGTCTGTTTCACTGGGGTCCAACACTGAAGTAAACTAAGACAGTCAGTTGGTCTATGGGGGTTGTCTGAGCTGCAGGAAAACCCCACATGCTTGGCACAAGGATAGAGCAGGTGGTCAGTACACTTGGCAGCAAGACATCAGGAAGTATGGTCATAAAAAAAACAAATGTGTCAAAGCAATAATTTCCTAAGTCCACTGTGGGGATAGGGGAAACACATTAACTCAAATAACAACTACATTTGTGGACCCCAGCCAGGACATTGCAACACAGTGACATACTGTAATGTCAGTCAACAAAATTCTAGATATGTTTTGCATGAGTCTTTTGTCCAAAGACAGATATACCCAGGCAAAATCAATCTCTAAGACTTTTACAATCTGATTTGCGAATGTTCAGACAAGATACAAGCAGTACTCTTGTCTCAATAAGGATAGGCACATTGAGCACTTTGGACCCATTGTTTCCAGCTAGGAACTAATTGATCTGCCATCAAACCCCTCCTGATCCCCCTGGCTGTCATCTGTTCCTAGAGCTTCATATTTGGAAGTCCTCCCTTATTTTTGTCTAATTAATCTGGAACTGAACAGACACATTAGCAGGAGTAAGTACACTTGGTGTGACTGTTGCATAAGTGATAAATGTTAAACCCTCCTCACACACCCAATTGTCATTACAATCGAGATGAGGACAGATTAAGACGAGCCTGTTCTCCCTCTCGGTTGTAATGAGAAATAAAGTAACAGAGGAGGAAAAAAAACACTGCCCGTAATCCATCGGTACATATTCAGTCCAGAGAAGAGGGACTACTTTATCTGTGGCTCAACATTAAAGGGAAATTATCATGGGCCCTGGCTCACTTGTACAATATTCAAATCAAGGCTGTGCCGTGCATGAGAATGGCTGCATAAAAACTGTCGAGGCGTATTATCGGCTATTGGGCAGAAATAAATATTATTTGCCTGCCTACTGTGAATCCATATTTATGCCAGAGAATGACTCAAGCTTCCAGCCAGGCTCAACTCTTTAAAGCTGGGAGAAGAAAATGGTAATGGGGGCTACAAGGCCTCCCTCTAACCCCTCTGCCTATCAGTTATCCCTGCATATCAACTGAGGCAATGTGATACAAGTGGAAAACACGGCACAAGGAATGATGCCTCTGGACAGACTAAAGCCAGTCTCATCCTTTAGTGTTTTATGGATCAAATGGATTAGGGAGCTTTCCATACCTGCAACATAAACACTTTGAATGTACACAAGGGCACCCTCCAAACAGACACTTCATTATGCCCGTCAACCATAACCCAATCAGAAGTGTTCATCTTTTAACATAAATGAATGATATCAGCATGTGCCTCTGAACATTTTAAATACTTCAGGATTGCTCCTAGCTACAGTATACTCCAGTAATAGTATCCTTGTGTTCATACATGGCCATAATATTAAACAGGACATCTGTTAGAACTAGGAGGCTAATTAGCATCAATGGTCATCTAATGGGATCCAATTGCACTTACAACTGTTGGTACTTCACGTTGTAGGATGGTCTCACAAAAACATGAGGGGGAATGTGTGACAGGTGAGCTTTCTTCCAAGTTAAAGCACCTCAGCTTACATGATCTATGTGCAGAAACCGTTGGAATAAATGTTGGAGTAATAAAACTACAGCAGTGAGTTCTGTCTTTTGGAAAGGAGTTATTAGTTATCCATTTGTGCTAGTAACACAATGGCTAGTTGGCAGATATAAATGGGGTGACCAAGACTTGGTTGGCACAAATGTAACAGTGCATTTCTTAAACAAATGTCGAGCTTCCACTGGGTCAGTGACAAACTGTGGAACCCAGTGCACACCTGGAATACAGTGGATTCTTCAAAATAAATTGCATTAGTCTCATAGAATCTTGGAGAAAAGTTCCACGACCAGATGGTTATTCCTGAATACAATTTCAGCGCTTTTCACAAACTTTGTGTGGTGAACAGAATAGGAGAAAAAAATGTTCCACACTGTGCAGTAATAAAAAAAAACCTACAGTGGCTTCATTTCAAACAACTCCCACTTCTATTCTTTTCAAATAGAGTGTCCCTTGTCTGCCTCCTGCCATTTGAAACAGCAGGGCTTTTAAAAAATGGAGTTTGAAGTGTAGATTAAGCCTTGTTCAGTTATTTGTGAGTCTTTGCCCAATGAAGTGTGATTGTCTCCTGTAAAATGGTTGCGTTTCAACCCACTAGAGGAAGTCAGGGTGGTCAGGAAGAGGCAGAGGCACGCTTGAGAGCACTCCGACACTGGAAGTGTGATGTATCCACTCAGGTAGAAAATGACAGAAGCTGGTTTTAGGCAGGCGGGACGGCTTTTTAACGATCTGTTACCCATGGAGTTCTCCCCATTTGAAAAGGCGAGCGCTTGAATAATTCAGTGGGGGTGCCCCTCAGGCCAGGGGTAAAATGGGATGAGTAGCTCCAAACAGTGGGAGACGACAGGGAAAGGCCACATCAGACGTTCCTTTCTCATTATTTAAAAACAAACACAATTCCAGGCACGCTGGGTCCATGTAAATACCACCAGTCAGAGGAATCACACAGTACTGTGGAAATGTTCAGGTGCACACATCTCAGAAAAAAAAATGAACCGTTTGTGTCAAACTGACAGATTCTAATGCAACATGAAAGTGACAGCAAAATGCAAAAGTCAAAGAAATGTGAAAGTCAAAGAAATTCATCCGCCACCCTCCAAGACCCCATGATACCTTTTTAGAGACATGAACTCATACAATCTCTCTCACTCTCTCTCTCTCTCCTTCCTACCATGCTTACATGTTCTGTATACGAGCCCTATAAGTTTCTCTGATGTATTTATATATGGCTCTAACAACAGCATACTTTAACTTTGCAGGGATTAGTTGAAGTGACATAAATAGCTAATTTAACTGCATGCTGCATTATAAACAAAAACATGATTCAATAAATAATATCAAAACTATTGTATTTTTGTCTAATACTCACTATAATATTTTCAAACATATACTGTGGACAAAGAGGGGTGGGTAAAGTACATGCCTTTGCGGCTGGTGTTTTGTGCCGCCCTGCTGGGGTGGAGTGCATTGTGCATGCGCAGAGTGGGTTGAGTCCTGCTGTTCCGTCTCTCAGAAGCTCAAAAGGAGGCTTTTCACTTGAATCTATTAGAACAGAAAGAGGACTGTTGACAACTGAGCAGGCAGAATATGTGTGTGTCCTATATCCTAGCACTAAAATGAACTGAAGCACTATCCACTACCCTAGCACTATGCTCCATAAGGTTTCTGCTATGTAGCTTGATTGTTATCCTCATTTTGTAAGTCGCTTTGGATAAAAACGTCTGCTAAATGCGTAAATGTAAATGTAAAATAAATGTGTGTGTGTGTTGTGTGTGTGTGTGCAGGTAGTGTGGGCATGCATGTGTATACCTCCTGTCCCGGGCTACATCAGTAAAATGTGAGCTTCCATTGTGTGTGTGTGTGTTGTGTTTCCTTTCCTGGGCAACGTCAGTAAAAAGTGTGCATGATCTGTCATTTCTAAAAAAGCATTGCACCACTCCAGGCTTTTGTATGAGCATTGTTTGTTTTGTCTTACTGCACCTTATCTCTTAAGCACTATTCGGGTGAGGAAAAGTGTTTTTACCAGAGAATGTCAGTAGAATTAACGGCTGATTTATGCATCACTCTCACCCCTCTGTCTTCATATGCATACCATCAAAGGAATAAACTATATTTTGACATTAAATGGATGTATGCAAGAGTTCCAGTCGGTCCATCAGAACCATTTTATTAACTGTCTATAAGCCATCAAACATTCCATGCTGACAAATGCTTTCTTGATTTAAGTACAGTATAGTAGCTTGAAAACGTTTTTCCACAGAACTGCCTACTAAAAATGTTATGTTTCGTCAAGCTTCGTCAATCTTAATGTTTATAAATCAGCATTACGTAAAGTATACAAGTTATATAAAATTAGGTGAGGTGAAGAATATAACCTGGTCACCTCAAAGGCTGTTATCTCACTTATCTCTCGTTTGTACATGTCTATATTTTTCACCGACAACTTTGATTTGTTTGTTGTGGCTACCATTCAGAAGTGCATTGATATGGAACATTGGTTTCAAATTTTGGATCTACCACAAAGGTAGGTGGTTATACAAAATCAATGGCCGCTGCATCAGCCAATCAAAAAAGAAAATCTAACTCCCAGAGTTAAGGAGGATGGGGTTAACATCACCTGGGGCAGTGTTTCTGGACCTTTTCACCAAAGGTAAAAGTCGAAGGAATCTTGAAATTGACTAAATGGCACATTCCGATGGGACTAAAAGCTTAGAATTACTTTGCCCTAAATCTATAAACTAGTCCTGTCCAAATAGCATTTACACTAAATAGGGCAAGGGGGAAAAATTAGTTGAGCTGCCATTTCACTATTCTATTGTTATACCAAATTTTCTCCTTGCCATTTGTCCTCTATTTAATATCAACAACATTCAACACTAATGCTCATTTTTAATAGTATGTATTTGTACTGATATTATATGACAATATATCTATGCACCACATCCCCTACTATCAGTGATGCGCGGGTCATAGTATAGATGACTCGCAACCGACCAACGTTTTCAACTAACTCGCCCGCAATTCGGACCGCAATAAATAATTATGAACATATTTTACCCGACCTGCTTTCTGACCTGCATTTTTTTTAAATTAGTCTATGTTTTTGATTAACTTCGTGGCGTTGTTGGGCATGTAAAACTGACATTAGCTTAGGCTACTGATTTATAGGCATTTATAAGTAGGCTAAGCTTATTAAAATTGTAGTTGGTGTGATTGTTCAGTTAAACGTGTTGGGGAAAACCGGGCGTCTTGTCCCGTGTCACCATTCATTTTACAGCTAATTTTCCTAATGCTCAACATTCAAGGAAAACAAGGATTTCCCATCGGTATTAGTTTGTGTGTGCCTAACTGAAACTCTCACAAGCACAAAATGCAGGCATAGGCCTATATATGTTAAGAAACTAACAGACCAAAACGTAGCCAAAAGTCCAAGGCTACAAGAATTGTCTATCAAAATAAAAATATTCAATAGGCCTACCCATGATATAAAACAGAAACCTCACTCGGAAATAGACTACAGTAAGTCTTGCTGGAGGTTAGGATTAACTTTTCATGGAGTAGGCTTGTGCGTGCGCGCCTATGGAACAGAACCATGTGCTCTACTAAAGGCCCACTAAGCAACATTTTTCATTTGATTAATCCATTTCATACTGTTTTGTATGCTAAAATGAGTCATTACACGGTGAATGAACGGTGTAGAATGCGCCACTGTGGCCTATGGCGGTAGATACAGCACTTGCAATGTTCAGCAGCGCGGACCGCCTCCAATAGAATGCAGGGAGCTTGTGAGAGAAAAAAACAGAACGTTGCTTAGCCCTGCTTTAATGATTTGATCGAAAACTTTGCACAGAGGACAGCCCGGGAAATACAGCTTTGATGTAAGTTAGCATTTTAACTATTAAAATTATCTTTTGGTTTATTGGGGGTTTATTCGCGCTATAGAGTGAAGTGCATGCGTTTGTTAGTGCGCTGTCACCAGTGTTTTCTCCATTCGTTTTTTTTTTCCTTCGTTCAAGGTGTGCCGTCACCAGTTTTTTCTATTTGTGGTGTTGGCTTGGGCTAATTCTGTCAATTGTCTCATTCTGTTTGTGTTCATGGTCTGTTTATGGTAGGCTAGCCTATTACTGGACATTGCTCCATCATGTGTTGTATAGGGGGCCGCCTTGATGATCTTGCTTACGAGCCTGATGTTGGCTTGTTACGCCACTGGGCTATCAAATGTGTAAATAGCATCATGACACAGCCAGCACTATAATGCTCATCGTCTTTCATTATTTCAACAAATGTCTCCCATACTTTGTTCTTTCTGTTCATGTGTTTTAGAAGCTTCCACTCCCCGGTTTTCATCTTCTCTCTTAACCTACCGCTTCCATATTTAACTGTATTCTCATGCTGCATTTAAAGTATTTGTTTTTAATAGAACATTTTGTCTGCTATATAAATTACAAAAGTTTAATCAGCATCTTTATTTCAAACAACCCGACTGACCGCGATCCGGATGTCATTAAAACATATTTTATGCTGACCGTAACTGCAGGTGACGAGTGGTGAACCAGAGGCACCTGCTCAAGTTGGATCAACCCGCGCCTCACTGCCTGCTATGCAAACCTACAGTCTACATTCAAACTTACCTCAACTTGAGGGGAGTTTCATCATTGACCAATTTAAGCTGAGGGCTATATAGCCCCCAAGATGGCTGTCTGAGTTACATACTGAGGCACTTTGTGTTTGCAACATAAAAACCTTGCCATGCAGCAGTTGAAAAATTCGCAGCCATTTTAGACTAAAGCACAGTGCCCCAGCAGTGACTCTGAGGACTTCTTTGCCATCTGCAGGGGGTCTGCAGTGTGCAGGCTCACATTCCAGCCAAATGTCTTGTTTCCCAGCTGCAATATAAATATGGACTGATTCTTCAAAGCACTGGTACGCATCTAGTTCAATATAATGATTTAAATCCATGAACAGTGAAATGCAGCCAAGCTGTACTAAACAATTCTTTGGCTGACAGCCTGCAAGACAGAAGCAAAAAAAAAAACACAGAACATTTGAGAGCACTTCTTGGAAGACCTCTGCCAGTAAATAACTGTAGATTAAGTTTCACTGCACTGTTCAAAAAGACCCCAGAGTGAACATAATCAGGCTTTCAGTGTCTCAAGGTTGAACTTCTCTGCTAACATAACTCACAATGAACTCAAGAAAGGAGGGCCATTTATAAAACAAAGCCATACAAAGTAGACAACTTCTGATATGGGAGAATTCTGATATTGTTAAAAAATAAATAAAAAGCTGGAAAAATAAGTCAATACACACTCTGCAACAGTGGCAATGTCATACAGCTCTGAGTATTCTAGTTTCTGTCAAATGATGACAGTGGTCTGACCATGGCCACCCACATGATCTACACAAAAGGGACTGGCCTCAGACCGGTTGCTATGGCGACTTGCCAACTCCCCTCAGTCACTTTCCCATAGCAGGGTGCTGTGAATTCTTAAGGACACGGCAGTCCTCAGACACTGGCGGCAAGGCAGCTAACACGGGAGCCAGTGTCTCAGACCCCGTAATAACACACTGCAGTCAGACAGTGCCGTTCTATTTTGGAGTCGCAATCGTTAGGATCTGGTAGCACCGGTTGGCTTCATATAAAAGCAAACGAGAGAGAGATAGGGAGTGAGAGAGAGAGAGAGAGGGAGGGAGGGAATGGGAGCCATCCGAGAGAGTGCTTGAAGAGTTCTGGCTGAAGTTTGTAAAGGTAGGGATCCCAAAAAAAGAGTGGAAGGGCTGACATGAATACTGTAAACTCATTGCATACATCCCTGTGACACACTACCAGGAACTGGGAATGCAGGCACCCAGGCAACAGAACTTAAAGCAACACCATTCTTAGTTCACTACACATTTGGGAGGGGACGCAAGCAAAAATAACTGCCTGTCAAACTCATGAGAGCTTCTTTCAACTATCAGCGAAGAGGAACAGGTGCCTCAACTTCGCTCTGAAAAGTAATACACGAGGAATCGTCGAGATGTGACAACACTCCAGACGTCTCCTATTGCTCCCCAAGGCTGCCTCCCAGAAACATTATCAGGCAGTGACTGTTTTAAAACCCTCCGATGGGGGACACCCTGACAGAGAAGAATGACAGGCATGCAAGAAGGGGGAGCTCTCTACATCTCGGTGTCTCTTTACCATGACTTTCGCTCTCCCGTTCTCACGAGGAAGTGAAACTTTTTACCCCCGTCAGTTATAATACCCTGAAACTGCCTTGTGAACCTGTTGATGATGTGTGGGTCTACCAGAGATAAACAGAGCACTGGCTCTACTTTTGGTTTATTCACATTCAGACGTTAAATAACAGGTGCTGAGCTTAATGTCAGGCAATGGCAATTGTGTTTCAATGCACTACAGATATGACATTATCAGAGCCGTGTCCAAAACTGTCATAGAAAACTGTCAACACTACCTTTGCCATCAATTATCATAGCTGTGCTAAAATTAGAAGTACCCAAAACAATTGCTCATTGCCCAAAATGAGCTACATCACATCACACACACGCACACACACACACACACACACACACACACACACACACACACACACAC
>JAGFZM010001838.1:513821-603954 GCA_017657215.1 Limnothrissa miodon | reverse complement strand
ACACACACACACACACACACACACACACACACACACACACACACACAGTAGAACCAACCAATACCATCCTATGATGACCTCTGGTATATGACACACCTCAGCGGACCACCCACATTATCAGTGGGTGAAAAAAAACAAGACTCTTCTCTTCAAAGCAGCATATTTTTTGTCTGGTTTCAGCCTGTACATTTTGAAAATTCAAAGGCCAATTTGGATTTTGCCAAATAATTTTTAATTCTGAATGAATATTCTCCTAAATACAAAATACCTTTTCTGCACAACTTTCAAAAAAAAAAGCTCAAGTCCAACTATTCCAAAGTCCATGACAAATCTGATTCAAATGACTGCAGCCCTGTCATCTTCAAGCTAAGCTTTCCCAATGACTCTCTACAACGATAGAGCATTGTGATTGGGCCTACCTAGCCTTGGAAGGACCAATGGTAGACCTCCTGAGGCCCTAATGGTGTGTGGCTAGGTGTAGGAGGCATTACCATTTCCTGCCACCAGGGTGTGTTTACAATAGATTTCTAGGCTATTTACAAACATCAGACAAACAACAACATAGATGCAGAGAAACCCATGCAACCCAAGAAGTACAGTACAAGGAAATATATTCTAAATTAAATAAGATTTTAAATAAACACAGAAACAAAATGTAGGTAGGTATAATATAGGCAGTGAGTTGCTCCTGAAACCACATCCTAATATTTGATAAACACCAGTAGCCTATGCTCCAGTGTAATAACCCCCACAGCTGCTTGTTACCTCACCTGGATGTAGGTTGGATGTGAGAGAGATTTTCTAAATACATGCTGTTAAATAGACCAAGGACAGTGCAATTCCTCAAATTTCCCAGAACACTCGGATGTGCAGATTGTAAAATAGAACTGCACACTTAAACCTGCCTTTTAAAATGCTTACCACCATAGCCTTCATTTCATCCATCCTGGTTCTCCCTTAACTGAATAACTGTATGTATCTTTTACTACAGAGATATGTATTCTAATGTTTTCAAGGATTTCTGTAGACACTTTACAATTATGACAAAATTACTCATACATTTCGAGTTTGTTATATTGTTCTTGCCTATAATTCCCAAGCTGTAGTCTAGTGTTACAGAAAGTTATTTGAAGGAAATATAAGGGTTCATTGAAGGCTTTGGCTGGATACATATGGCATGGTTTCATTGTAATATATTCTTAACTAGCATATTTCTTATCCTAAACTAACTTTAAATGGTAGTTCTAACAGATAAGTACATCATCATATATCATCAGGACTCACAGGGAACATTTTACAGTCTCCATCTAGACCAGGTACCCAGAACACACAATGCTGATTCACAGTTTGATGTATCCAACAAGCACACAACTGAGTTTGACAGACCTACAATCAGTGGTTCAGAATAAGTGCGTTTGTACTGAGCTCTAAGTGCTAAGGACAAGGGACCCATAAGCAGTGAGGAAAAAAGTTGTTTTTTTTACATTTCGTGTCAAGTGATTCCAGAGAAAAGTTAGGAATATCATTGAAATAAAAAGCAAACGGGGGGGGGGGAGACAGACCATATGATATGCAAAGTGAAAAAGTGAGACCATGAAATAGAATCTCTGGAAAAAAAAAACAGCCACTCTGCTTCAAAAACACTTCTGTTTATCACATGTATTATTAAAATGCATCAATCCAAGCTTACTGCAGCTCCTTGAGAAATTCATGACAAAAACACTAACATTTTCAGAGGGAGAGGGAGGTGTGAGAAAAGCTATCGCTGAGCCAGACAGAAGATAAATGCGTGTGAACTGGAGATACAGTCTGGATCTGATGGTGGAGGTGGTGATGTGTGTGTGTGTGTGTGTATACAACCTTTTCTGGCAGCATAAACACAGGGTATTGGAGTGTACTTTTTTTGGTTTTGTTGGACAAGTCCTAGTGTTGCATTAGCGTAGAATCAACAGTGCATATAATATGAGCAGACTCTAACCTAATCCGAGATCCCGCTTGTACTGTGACATTTGTGTTTTGCTTTTTACAGAGGTCACACATGCCTTGTGCTGTGTGCGCCACTCCATTGATTCCAATTGATCTAAATGTCATTGTATGTGGACAGCAGGCAAAGCAGGCCAAGATGCATAGGACACACAGATTTCACAGAAATGTATCATTAAACACATTTAACCTTCAGGCAGTCTTATCTATTTTTGTAGCCTTTCTTTTTATTCATCATTTGAATATTTTAATATTACTACAAATCATTATACTCCCATCTGCACAAGTTAGGTGGATAATTTCCAATTTCTTTGAATGGATATTTTGGAGGATGGCTCTCATTTTGATTTACATAATATTCTGTACTGTACATACTGTAAATCCAAACGCAAAACCCTCCAAGTCCATCTTCAGAAAAAAATGTTTTTATTTTAATAGTCTAAGTAATTTATATCAAACTACAAATTGAATGTTAATTGGTAAAAAAACAAAAACAAATCAAGCATTATAATAATAACTCAAGCATTACAATCAAGCTTTATCAAGCATTAGCATTATCAAGCATGATAAGAAGAAGAAGAAGAAGAAGAAGAAGAGGGGGAAGAAGAAGATGAAAAATAAGAAAGGGTGTTGCATCTCAAATCTTCAATATTATGTCATGTTTGTCACACATGACAAAGAATAACACAGAGTCAGAACACTGCACTCAAACATTTGTACTCTTTCTGCACCCTTTCTGGTGACCTCCATTCAGCAAGTGCAAAGACAACAAATGCCCTGTCCTACATTCACCATCTGCGACCAGGCACAGCGAGAAACCCCCCAGGTGTCTTTAAGGCTATTTATCTATTTTTTCCTGCCATTTTTCCGGAGGCCTGCTGTCAATCAGGAGGCTTTGGGGACGCATGCAGGTCAGCCTGCACAGCACTGTGACCTGCTCTGCTGCTCTGAAATCAGCAGGATGATGTGACATGTCTTGGACAGAGAGACTGGCAAAGGCTAATTTCACAACAGGTGAGGCTGTCAGATGTCTTTTGTCATCTCAGCACAGAATAAGAAAAAGAAAAGATTCTGTATGGGCAATGCAGGCAGGCCAAAAGCCAGGGAGAAAGGATTCACATTTGACTAACAGAGCTGTCAGCAAGACCGAATAGTCAACAAATACTATGTGAATGGGGCACAGTAAGTTACTTTAAATTTAATACTGCAATGTTCCAATCACTTAACATCAGTAATTGGTTCATTACTCTGCCTGTTCAAACAACAGAGCAACTGACTGATTCACCCTAGATTTTTCTTAAAATTTAAAGTTACAGTTAGTCAAAAACGGCATTGTTTGTGCAGTGTATACTGTACATAGCAGATAACATACTCAAAAATCCCATTGTACTATATTAATAATGACGTGTTGCCTGAAAGCGCTCTTGTTCCAGAAAATGTAGACGAAGAATAGAAGTCAAGACTATTCCATTTTGAAGGACTGCAATCATTTCCTGGACACTTCTGTTTCTATTTTTGCTGCCAGCTGAAAACAGTCTGGAAGTCCTCTGAAGAGCCCGAAGCGCTGGACACTGGAAATCTGCTGGCTATTTTGACCATGGAGGCTATTTGTTTTTGCTTCACAGCATGACAGACAGTTAACACTTGTGCTATAACCGGCTTGTGACGCTTCGTCTGTCTTCTGAACGTCTGAAAATAGTATGTGTGCCACTATGCTGTGTGCCACTCAGACTGCTATGAGCCCTGAGCACCAAAATAAATTACAGGGAGACACTTGGGTGTTAATGAATGCTGATAGTTTGGAAGTACCAATAGGCTTATTCTAGTCTAGGCTTATTCTGGATAAGACAGAGCTTTTTCATACGGGCCAAAAAAGTGTGGCAGCAAATCAGAGCCATGTTTGGGAGTGATACTGAATGTCCAAAGTCTTTGTCCTCTTCACCCTTGCTGTAACAGTGGCATATATGGTACTGAGATTGCTATGGGAGAATAAAAGAAATCAGGCTAAAATAAGGTACCTACATTGCAGTTACATTACAGTTGAACTACATAATGGAGTTTGTATTACAGTATTTTATACGACATATATTTATAAATTTTATACGACAAATTCGACATTACGGACTCATGATATCCGCCCATAGAGGAGAAAACACACCTTACTCTCAGATAATATCTCCTTTCCCAGTTACCGAGAAGAGGCAGCAGAAAGAAGTGTTTATTAGAGTCACAACAACAAATAGTGGAACCAAGTAAGGGCTAAAAGAGTTTGCCTGAATGGAATACAGAGCTGTGACTTTTGCCATTTCTTTGGCTTAGGGCATTATACTTAGGTAACATACAGGATATAACAAGACAAGACATAACATATAGTAAGTGTTCCAACAGTATACACTGGGAAGTAGTATACTTGTCTACTTGAGGTAGTTCCAGGTTATGGTTGGTAAGGGTTTTTTTTTTCTTTTAGTGCAACACAAGATTGTAGCAGCAGTGGTAGTAATATAAATAGTGGTAAAAAGAATACTAAAATCGTCAATGCTTGGTTACAAGTTTACCTATGCCCTGTCTGTCTAAAAAGCTCTGCATAAGCATTAAAGAAGAAATCCGGTGTGATTTGGACCTGGACTGTACTAGAAGATGTTACCGAATACAAACATATATCCAATGCCCACCTCCATTCACCCCCAGCATTCCGCATTAAGCCGTTTTTAGCCGAAACTTTCATTAACCTTACACTGCTAGCCATAGGGGCAAAGCTTTGCCTATGCAGCTAAATCACTATTTTTACACCATTAACAAGGTTCAAAGTAACTCCACACTTCATTGGTAGACTTCTGAGGGCCCTGACATTTAAAACGAGACAATGATGCAGGGGGTGAATGGAGGTGGGCATTGGATATATGTTTGTACTCGGTAACATCTTCTAGTACAGTCCAGGTCCAAATCACACCGGATTTCTCCTTGAAGTAACAACTGCACTTCATGTGTAATAACTAAAAATAGCCCAAGTGTGCACTAAATGTGGCCTTCCTCAAATGTCTTCTTAAATGTAGCACCACTTGAAGTCTTGTTTTGCCTCACTATATACAGTGTAAGTTTTAAACAATGACAATAAAACACAATAAAACCAACTTGTCTTGACTTGTAAATAGATATGCATGAACTGAAACTTTCGTGCAGTCTGTGTTGATACAAAGGACTGCCAATGCGTCCTCACTCGGTGCAAATATCACACAAAAGTTAGCGTGAGATAAGGCATGTGTAGCGTGTCTATTGCATGTGTCTCATGCTCAATGCATTCACTGCAAACCCCCCCACCACCACCCCCTGCCCGACTGTGCTTTTGAAGGGAACTAAGAGTGCCAGGGTCAGAACTAATGGGTCCAGGCACTACCGAGCCTTGTGATAATTCAAACCTGGAAACGTCTAAGCTATACAGTATCTCTTGTAGACTGAATGGGAAACATAAAGGCAAAGATGGCAGACAACACAAACTGTAGCAACAATAAATGAAAAAGAAAAGGGAACAATCTGCATTGCTAGGCCGTCCCTGAACTGCCTTTAAAAAAGCCCTACTTCAGATGAATATAAGCCTCCATTGGTTTGTGTCATAACATCAAGGTCTCCTAATGGCTCTTTAAAGTTAAAGGCAAAACATATTTTAATACAAGTCCATGTTAACTGCATGGTTAGAGAAGAAATTATTAAAATAAAGAAAACACATTAGCACATATGTGTCGGTAATATTATCTTTTTCAATATTGTTATGTAAGGACAGTTGTTGCACTTTTTCTATGACAGCGAATAGGACATAGTGTGAGCGTTCTCTTATAACTATAATAACCATTAAAAAAAACTCATACCAGAAACTACAGAGCAACTAATGCTGTTCACAGCACAGAACCTGCTCCAGATAGAGAGAGAGAGAAAGAGAGAGAGAGAGAGCACCACTGTTGATCAACCTCCTTAGTTGATCAACAGCCATGATAGATCAACAAGACACAGGGTGAGAGTGTGAAAGAGAGAGAGAGAGAGAGAGAGAGAGAGAAACAGAGACAGAGAGAGAAAGCTGTCTGCTGCTAGAAATTCATTAAATGAGTGTTGACAGTGAACTCGGCTGATTATAACAAGCATAAATTGGCCTCTGTGTTTTGGCTTCATTACAGAAGCCGCTCGTCTAACAGCCAGGTCACACCAGTTCACCAAGAACACCATAAGAGGCTCTCCACAATTAAACAGACCTTTACAGTGACAAACGAAGGCGCAAAAGATAGAGACATTTAATTTCTCTTAACCACCACTGCCGTCTTTAAGTATTAATCAAGTAAAACTACAGGCAACGGGATGAGGTTTGCTCCAGGGCGGCAATTTTTCCTCCTTTATCAGCATCATTAGTGACACCAAAACCAAGCGTGGCCTCAAGGTAAACCATTATGGGCCAAATAACCAGTAGGAGAACAGAATTGTTGGTGTGTGTTAGCAAACAATGCTAACAGCCACACACGCACGCACAAACACACAAAACAATGCAGCGTGGTAATGTTATTTGTTATTGTTACTTGTATGTATTGAAGTCTTGTTTTGCCTCACTATATACAGTGTAAGTTTTAAACAATGACAATAAAACACAATAAAACCAACTTGTCTTGACTTGTAAATAGATATGCATGAACTGAAACTTTCGTGCAGTCTGTGTTGATACAAAGGACTGCCAATGCGTCCTCACCCGGTGCAAATATCACACAAAAGTTAGCGTGAGATAAGGCATGTGTAGCGTGTCTATTGCATGTGTCTAGCATGTATCTCCTTTTAGCGAATTAAAGAATGTTTTAATTATTTTAATTATTTAACTGAAAACCCAAAGATCTACAGCATGGTACCTCATAGACTCTAAGATCAATCAAGTCTGTTAGGATGAGGAACACAAGCTCAGATGAGACCAAATAAGAGCATAAATGACAACCTCAACATTTTCTGCAGAGGTGGGGACCTGCCTCTACCGCTGACACTTTCTGTTTTTTTTTCCAGTGACCACAACCCCCGCAAATGTGGTGTAAGCATTTGTTGTGATAGCTAATTAACTGCATACCTCAGTGTAAATTAATTCCTTAAATTCCAATTAACTGCTACACTGTTAAGAACAGACAGTCTATAATGTGTGATTTTTTTTCTGCTGCAAATTGGCTTAACAGTGTGTCCTGGTATGTTTTAATATTCTCAATATTTAAAGGAAAGATTTCCCTCTTATCACATTATTGCACAGGCCTATTATGGTGTTCATTCCCCTAAACAAAAGACCACCGCCTGCTAGGCCCTCCAATGAGTTGCAGGATTTATAGGAGGGAGAGGCAGCTTGAAAAACAAAACTCAGCTCTTTTGTTCCTTCTCGAGATTTATTATTCCCGATTATGGCGGGGGGAAAAAAGGTTGAATTTCCCATCAGAGACAGTTCAATGTCTGTGTGAGTGGCTTAATTAAAATGTAATGTGTTGTCAGCTAAAAGCAGAGGGGAGGTGGCTGATTTGGGAGGGGCGGGTGGGCTAACCTCAGGTGAGATCATTAGATGGGCGCGCTCCACAGCCCTCGCCGCTCTGATGATGGAGAACTACTTCAGCTCCAATCTGGCCTGTAATCGCTCCAATTTGTTAACTAAATGAGTCGTGTCCCACTCAAGCATTGGGATTTCTGAAATGTAAATCGATGGCGGAAAAGTCACTGGTTTCGCATGCACAGTCTGTCAGTAAAATGCTACATTTTGACAAGTCTTTCTGGCGATCATGGAGCAACCGATTGGATTACTGACAAGGGAAGGATATGAGCGAGACGGATGTAAGAATGGAGTATCCTTGCATTAGCATAAGAGACAGGCAATGGATTATTGGGAATAAGGAGTTTATATTACATAGACAGGCAGACGGACAGATGGATGGACCAGACAGACAGACAGACAGACGCAATTAAGAAAATCCGGTTACAGAAAGAAATAAAGTAAGAATGAATGTAATAAAAAATAAAAACTGATAAAATGAATTGAATAGCCTACAGCAAGTCCACCAAGCACAAAGTATGGTAGAGGGAGACATATAGTATTTAATACAAATCCCATAGTATTTATACATTGTATTGTGGGTATGATAACTTCTGCATTAAGGTATTTCCAAAACCACAAGGAAATTAGAAAGACAGCAACTATGGAGAAAAGTTGCATGCTTGCATGCATACCAAGATACACTGCCAGGCACTAACACAACTGAACCACTAATTCATGTACAGTGGCTAAATGGCAATGGCTATTTATTTTGTTTTCTTCTTTCCCTTTATCCATCTTCTCTTCAATGCAATTTCACTGCATGTTTTGCGTTAGTGACTCATGTATGTGACAAATAAACTCCTTGAATCCTTGAATCCTTGAATCCTTGAATCATTCAGTGCATCCCCTAATGTTTGATCAATTATGACAACTGGCCCAAACATATGCCTCTAGATAGGGCTCAATATATAATGATGGCCCTGGGCACCAGAGGCAGATCAGAATGGTCAAAGTTGAAATGTCACGCAAGGGTCAAGAGACACACATGAAAGAAATAAAAACTAAATTATGTAGCTTGCCTTCCAAAATGATTTATCATGTGAAGGAGAAGGCAAAGACAGAAAAGGATACAAAAACAAGTGAGCCAGGTAATTCACATTTCGGCTTTGGGACATTTTTGTGTTTTGTTTTTGTACTATTGCACTGACACATCTCTGTCCTTTAAACTAGAGAAAACCTGTCCTTGTTCTGCTTTCAAACTTCCTGTTTCAAAGGCAAAAATACATGTTTGTTTTTATCTATCTTCCAAACAGCTCCAGACATATCTGTTGTACAACTAAAGTTTAGGAGTTCAAACAGCATGGTGCATTTCAATTAAAGGAATTCTTAGAGAGGGGCAAACTGAGAGGCAGGTTAGTATTCCACTCAAAAGAGTCTGGCCTTGGAAGACGACAGGAAGGTCTGAGCTCAGAATCACGCCACCAAGACCGTCTCCCTCTATCTGCTTACAGAAAGTAAATGGCTATATTAGGGCAGCTTCATCAACCGCTATAGGTATCTAATAGGCCATGTGGACCTCCCAATTAGAGATAAGGGTGCAGATAAAGGACTGCCAGCCTGACTGACTGGCAGATTGACTGAAGGGGAATAAAGAATACGGAGTGAGGCTCAGATCCTATTCTTCTTGCTTTGTTTGGTTCGGCGGAGTTGGAGGAGCTTGTTGGTGTTGGACTTTTTTTTTTGTGTGCTTACTTTGAATGATGCGTTCCGACCGGCCGTCGTTTTTCTCTGTCTGCCCTGCCATCTTTGTCTGCGGAGCTTGGAGGAGGTCAGGCGGAGACCCGTCGTGAGTGTTGGATGTGGAGGGCTGCGGAGGTTGCCTGTGGAGTGGAGGACGGGAACTCACGGGAGGCCCGTGTTTGGAGGAGGGCGGCGCTGCCTGCAGATCGGCTGCTGTCCAGTGGTCTCTGACGCGATGTAATCCCCTACTTGGTGTCGCTCCTGTGTCCCGACTTCAGCTGTGAATCCACAACCTCAAAGTCATCTCAGCTCGCCTTCTACATGGATCCTGAGTCCTGTTTGTTTGTATGGACTATTTATGTACAGTGGCTAAATGGCAATGGCTATTTATTTTGTTTTCTTCTTTCCCTTTATCCATCTTCTCTTCAATGCAATTTCACTGCATGTTTTGCGTTAGTGACTCATGTATGTGACAAATAAACTCCTTGAATCCTTGAATCCTTGAATCCTTCTCTATGGGGAGCAGTATGTTCATGTGAACATTACCAATGTCCAGGCAAAAATAAAGGGCCTATTTTCCCGTTTCCCTCAGCAGTGCCATTCTGCATTACATTAAGGCCCCAGACAAAGGCCTGGAGGTGTTCAATAAATCCATGCGTCAATGGCCTTTGGCTAATTAGAGTAATTACTATCACCTCTCGTTATTTCTCTTTCCAATGCGTGCATAGACGATTTGTTGCATTTTGTGCCTGCCTCTCTCTCTCTCTCTCTCTCTCTCTCTCTCTCAAACCCTCCCTCTTCCGTTCATGACTCATGAACGCATTTAAAATTGGAATGATTTGTTCTCTCTCCCTCTCATACACAGACACACATGCAAATCTTTTTGAGCCTGCTCCGTTCCTCCCCAATTTACTTCATGTACAGAATGAAATACATACATGATTAAACATATCTAATCCCTACAATTACCTCAAGTCAAATTGTTAATTTATGCCTTAGATAAACAATATGGTATTTAAAATATTTTCAAGAAATAAAAAAAGATAAAGAATCAATCTTAAGCAAGCTAAAAGATTTACCGCAGACATATACAGTCCGTAGAATTCAGCTAATTTCTTTTCAAATCATATAATCTAAACTGTTCAATCCCCTTGAGAAATAATAGAGGCATTCCTGAATAAAAGGGTAGTGAATGAAAGTGTAGAAAAACTTGTGCCAAACAAGTGCCAAATTCTCTGTACTGTCAAAGCAATCAGCTTTAGAGGCCTATTTTTTATTATGCCTGAGCCAGCAAAAAGACCAATTAAATTGGCCAAAATGAGTGTTTAACGGAACAAAACAAAACACAATGTCTAGGAAGTGAAGGAAATTGTGGGTTTGATTCTTGGCTGCCACAGTTTTGCCACTTGAGCGGGTCACTTAACCCTAAGTTACTCATTGAGAAACTGGCCTGAAACTGGCTGAAGTAATTGATAGTTGACAAATGTCACTTTGGATAAAAGTGTCTTCAAAATGCATAAATGTATGTACATGTCTTTGGATATCAAGAAAATATATTGTGATAATATAAAATATTTAGTTTTTTTGTTGTTGTTGTTGTTGCTGTTGAAGGAGGTACATTCAAATGAATCAATACAAAGGCTGTGTCAGACTTTGGCAAGACTCATTGCAGTAGCTACAATTTAATATGTTGTCCTTGTTCACTGTAATATGAGTAACAGCATGTCCCTCTCATTCACATACACACAAACAAACACACACACACACACACACACACACACATAGACATGTACACCTGCACACACACACACATGCTCACCAACATGCTCTCTCTCTCTCTCTCTCTCTCTCTCTCACACACACACACACACACACACACACACACACACACACACCTTTGTGTCAGGCTATTTATATCAGCCTATCATCCAGAACCTCTTTCTCTTTGTCTCAACACTTGTTTCTGCTCATTATCAGTCAAATGGCCTGTGAAGGGTCGCTAGGCAGCGAGCAGTGCTCTTAATGCAAATAAACATTTTGAATAATAAACACATTTTTTTTTTATTTGTGAACACATTAAGGATGTCATTTTGTAAGCATGCCAGTGCCAAATTACCCCAGAACAGAAAATGACAAAAGAACCCTGATGGCAGGAACAAGACAGCATTTTAAAAAGCTGTGACAGGGAGAGTAAGATCACAGAGTGCCTTGGCACAGAAGACAATCTGCAGCTTTGAACAGGCCTTTCTCATCCTTCATAATTGCTCTTTTTCTGTGTTTCTAGAGCCTCGTGCTGGAGTTGAAACAAGGTATCAAGTATGCATCTCAAACCCGTACCCAGCATTTCAAAGTCTGTTGACATAAGAGTCAATTTCCAAATAAAATGGAAAAGCATGACAGACTACTTTAGCAGATCCCAGATCGATCCAGCAATCCACAATCTCAAACGAATAAGTGGCAAACATCCTGTTAACACATGCAAGGTGAGACATGCTCTGCATTTCCAGTCTTACTCTGCTTGACTTTCTCAGAGAGTCTAACTTTCTTATGCCTGAAATGCATTGACATTGTTATTCTTATTTTCATTTAATAAGTCATTAATACAATGTGTGTGGTTGTTAAATTTAATCTAAACACAATTAGAAAGCTGGCAGCAGATAAATGGATTCTGTTTTACGGCAGAGAAAGCCCAGTCCTTTTTTTCATCTCTGTGCTTGCACACTTTTCAGCGCCCATAGGAAAGGTTAGCCTAGAGAGCCTCAGAACTCAAATACCAACAGCCCTTCAAAGGCTTTGGTCCGGGCTCTGATAAGGTTTAAGGTGAATATATCACACTAGTTCTTTAACTTTCAAAGACCTGCCACCTGGAGGAAGCAGCGATACCGCACCAGTGTTATCGTTCTCATCACTGCATCTTCGCCTTTGACGATTAGTCGGGCACACCCAGCCGTGTGCTACAAGAGAACAAATCCAGTCTTTTTACTCCCATGAACAGGTTAGCTGACAGGGGCTGAGCCTTCAGGTCAGGTCAGGAAAAAAAAATGCTTTACGAAACCGACATCAGCAGCTTTGATTAAACAAACAGAATTTTCATTACAAGGTTGTGTGCAAAACAGAAGCCAATTTTCATTCAGATGAACAGAAGCCAACTTTCAATTTTCATTCCAGAAATCTGGCAAATCAGCAAATATTTAGATATTTTAATATTTATTTATGCAAAGGAACAAAGGCAGGATGGGGCCGACAGAGTCGCCTCATCAGGCTTGTGTGCGTCTCCAGTCAGATTCAGTGTGTAGCATACGTTCAGCAGTGGCTCACCCATCAGTGGCGTGGCTATAAAAGCCTGACAGATGGTAAAATGGAGTAGCTTTTTTAAAGCTGCATAATTGAACATCTCTCAGCTACAGGACAGGTCAGACAGCTGCAACGCAGGGCCAATCTGCACTCAATTTAACATAGGGGGAATGAAAGCATTGCAGTAAATTGAACAAATCTAACAACAATGTGAATTCATAAACCTTTATTTCCCCTGGGTAAAAAAAGAGAAACCCACACAGATTTAATCCGACGCCAATATCAAGGTCACATTCACCTGGAATAAACACTCGAATCTATCTGCACAGAAGTGTAGTTCTTAGAATCCAATCTCCACGCCACGTTCCCTGGCCACGTGGCAAGGAAATAGAACTAGTTGTGAGCGTCGTCTCTCGACTCATGTGCTGGTACTGAAATAATATCATTTGAGTGGAGATTAAGATGCACTGACCAGCCCCCATCCAAACCCCAGTGCCAAAGCTGGAGAGTCTGCCTGCCTGCATGGCTGCCCACCCGTCCGCCCGCTCAGGAGACGAGGGAACAGCGAGACGAAGGGAGGAGGATGGGGACGAAAGAGAGCAAAAGGAGAGAGAGAGAGAGAGAGAGAGAGAGAGAGAGAGAGAGAGAGAGAGTGTGAGGGAGGGAGGGAGCAAACAAGTGAGCAAGCGGAGGAGAGCGGGGCTAAATTAAGCATGCTAACGCACACTTTCCTCCATTCCTCTTGCCTCCCCCCAGGCTCTTCGGCTCCTCCAGCAATTACACTCTCACATTAAGACTCTAACTTCGGCATTCGGGACATTAAAATACACTCACTCAGACACACACACACACACACGCGCGTGTGCACACATACACACACACACATGCATGCAAATGCACACGCAAACACACACACCACACACACTACATTTGACTGATTCAAGTTGATGTTTTATGCAGTAGTTGGTCACATTTCATTGGCTGGTACCTGGGAGACTTGTAGAGGATAAAAACAAAAGTTAAGAGCAACTTAACTTTGTATTTTTTTGTCTATTTTCTATGCATGTAAACCTGTGGCTAGCTAGTGCCACAAATCGTGTACACAATGTTTTTCCCTTAATTGGATATTATGTCATTATTGTTTTGTCATTAGGTTGCGGAACGGAAATCAATAGATGGTAAGATTGTGTGTGTGTGTGTGTGTGTGTGTGTGTGTGTGTGTGTGTGTGTGTGTGTGTGTGTGTGTGTGTGTGTGTGTGTGTGTGTGGGTGGGGGGGGGGGGGGGGGGGAGGGTGTGTTGACAGCGGAGCACAGCATTTGGAATAGGTAGGGTATCCAGTCTTAAAGAGTGGAAACTAATAAAGCACTACAGCAAGGGAGAATTAAGACCTGAAAAAAGCCTGTGGGTGTAAATACAAGAATGAACACTAATTAGACCATATTCAAGACTAAGTCAAAGCAATTAACCCCTCAGAGCGAAGTGCACAATCTCAGTCAGGGAGAACTTAGGGGTTTATTTCAATTGACTAGCTATTTTATCTACAATGGCAAAAACAGAGAAAGACAGACAGAGAGAGAGAGAGAGAGGGGGGGGGGGGATGGAGAGAGAGATGGAAAAACAGAGGAGTTACAGAAGGTTTGGCATAAGAGACAGTTAAATCTAAAGCCAGGTGGGTACACAACCAGGAACCTAAAGATTGTTGAACAAATATAGTCAATTTAAAAAGGCTAAAGACTAAGTACTCTAATGCAATAGAGCAGAGTGGAGTGGGGGTCTGATCTGCTATTTGCCATCATTCAGCTCAGTAGTAGTCCAAGCCTGAAGGTCAAAGCAGGTAAAAAGATTAATAGCCCATCAACATTATTTATTCATTACCAGCATGTGCAACTGCAGGGTTTGTCAAATTATATCAGCCTTACTAATCCTTGTGGATGTAATACCACACAGTATGTCTGGGCAACATTTCTAATCATCTTCCTGTTTTGGAATTTGTGCACTACTTTATGCACTACTAACTAAATAAAGCCCAAATAAACACCAAAGGAAGTATTTGCCGCATATCCCAGTCTCACCCTATCACTTTACCAGAAGATACTTCTTCAATATACTTAGTTCTTAAAAATGAAGAAATACACAATTTAGGGTCTTGTTGCCTTTATTATCAGAGGACAGTAGAGAGTGATCAGGAGATTACTGGGAGGGAGAGATGAGAAAAGAAATAGGAAATAGGCTTTCGAGTGCGTCGGCAAAATGTAATTGAAACCCCACCCACGTTTCCATCCCAAAAAAGCATATATGGAAACTAATATGTGGGTTTTGAGTAACTGCTGGTGTCAGAGAAAACTGGGGAACAGACATTTTTGATGTTTGTGATCCTTGTTGCCTGTTAAGAACAACTGAAGATTTCTGCTAAACTAACGTAAGCTACTAGCCTCCTTGCTAACTTCTGCACGTCACCTTTAGGCCAATTTATTGTCACAAATCACTCGGTTGAGTCCACTTGCTTTGAACTGTTTGCCAGTGTATTTCAGCATCCCATTCTAGCTACATTAACCAACATGTTAGTCATTTGTAAACACTTTGTAAATCATTTAGCTGCAGAATTTCTCAACTTGTAGCCTACTGTGTCTTTCAATAATCAGCACTTCATCTGCAGGCAAAACTTTCTAGGCAGTCATCAAAATTTAACATAAAAATTTAACATAAACTGACTGCACAAACTGCATAAACCTTGTAAATATATCTGAGATATTTTTTGCTAAAACAAGGGTAATGTCTCAAGACTCAACAGAGTGGTCAAAGGGAAGGCCTAAATAGTGCCGCTGGAAGTAATTTAGTGAAGGGTGCTTTACAAATGTGGACCCACTCACAGATTGACCTAGCGTTCCCTAGAGATAAATTACGGTAAATTACTTCACGGTGCATAAGACCTCAACACAGAACCATAACAAAAAATGAGGGCAATAACGCATAGTTGGCTTTGCGTCAGGTCAACACAGAACCGTAATTAGACCACTGAGCCACAGCGCCCCGTCATAATCAAATAGAACTTTTAATTAATGACCAATTAATGACCATACCAAAACAACTGCAACACTGGCACACCTTATTCCATAATTCTAACATTGTGTCCTGTCCTGTCATCGCTTGTTATATTTTATGTCAGGTGGACTACTATCCAATTATTTCTCATTGGATCTTGGAGTTATGCCTAACCTCATCCAGGACATAATCAACATATTGATGAGACTCATTGAGGTTTTGCTGAGAAAGAGTAAAGTGTCCCTAACAGTGTCACACCCCTACCCCTCTCTCTGTGATCAATCCTCAAATCCGTGTTGCCCTGTACTCTGCTCTGTGCTGACTACGAAAGGAGTGCCAGCGAGACCAATAACAGTAGATGTGGATGCACTTAGAACTTGCCAAAAGAGTCTTCCACCACAAACAAACATGACAGGCTTTCAAGGACGCTGCAACTGCATCAACGCTGTATCATACACAAAGACCACACACACACACACACACACACAGTCTGGTCCATTCCATGGATGTGTGTGGATATCGAGAGGCAAGCCCAGGCACAAACTCAGCCTTGCTTATGGAGGCCATGAAGACCAGGTCCGCGTCATTAGCAGTCGGCACGGATCGCCCAAGGGCAAAAGGATGGGGGCATGAATTAGGTTTCAGTCGGGATGAGGGCAGGCATCCATCCATTCCAAATTGTATTTGTGACACTGTAGCACTTTCATATTGAAAATGTCATAAATAAAACAAACAGGTACAAGAAAAATGTTCAATGCCCTTCCACAGGCACATCCAAGGGACAGGTAGAGCAGGAACGAACGAAGGAGAGTAAAGGAGTAAAGGAGGGAATGGAGGGAGGGAGAGCAGAGGAGCAGATGAGAGGAGAAGAGGAATAGACAACGGAGACAGTGACAAAGAGCACTATTCTAAAAAAGTGATTTTCTAGGTGTTAGTTTTAACACTCGTGTCTGACAGCACTCATTTCTCTTTAGAACCCCGAGCAGCTGTAATTTAGACAGGCTCCATTAGCTAAAGCGGTGGGAAAACAGTAACAGGCACCATCTGCTGGTGAGACCAAAAACTACACATCTCCCACATACACACACACATAGATACACACACACACACACGCACACATACAGTACATGTATATATACACTCTAAATATTTCATATCTTCTTTCTCTGTTTTTTAAGAGATTTTTACACATAGTGCATCCATTCATTCGACATTGATACCACACCGCCTGATACCACTCCTCGAAATGGACACATATTACCGTATCACACATCTTACACACAAGCTACACACAAACAAAAACACACAAAAAGAATGTACAGAGGCAGATTTATACTGCACAGACTGCACAACTGGACTTAGCCTTCTTAGACTAATCATCTTCGGGTCACTAAACAACCAGGGTAAACTGGAGAGCCCTTCCACACCCAGGCTTTGACACCACTGGCAGTACCAGCTGCCATGGCAAACATTATTTCGCCAGAATAAGGGCACCTGCCTCGTGCATCCTGCTTGGCAGAAGAGCAGACAGGAGATTATTTACAGTAATTACGGAGTGCAGCCTCCTCCAATCCACACAACAGACCAAACGCAGCACAGAGTGTGCAAGGGCATTCATGCTGTGGCATTCTGTATGAATAGCCATTCTTGTCATGTCTTTCATGAGTGGAGAGAGATGGAAGGAGAAGTCCTCTTATACAGAGGGAAACAAAGAGCAAAAGTCAGATGGGAGATGTGTGACAGCATGCCTGTGTGTGTGTGTGTGTGTGTGTCAGCATTTGTGAGAATGTGACAATGTGCCAAAAATAACACAGATTTGTCAGACAATCTGAGTAAAGTATCATTTTTACAACATGAAAATGAGATTCACACACAAGGCTTTTTTGAATAAGGAAAACATTTAAGCACAGTTAAAAAATTACTTTGAAATATAAGCAGTTTTGTACATGTTTAACAGCTCAGAAAAACAGAGTTTGCATGCATGTTACTGAGTGTGTCAGTGTGTGTGTCAGTGTGTGTGTGTATGTGTGTGTGTGTGCAAAGATTGTGCATGCAACATGATGTGAGTAAATGTGCATGTGTGTGTGTTGGTGTGTGTCTGGTTTGTCAGCATACATCTTCTTTGTGCATGCAGACCCAGCCTTTGACATCTATCATGTAGTAGGTGGCAATTACTATGTACATTCTACAGAAGCACACAATGGCAGGATGAAAGAGTACAGTGACACAAAGGGAGACGTGCAGGGAGGGATAGAAAGAGAGAAAGGAAGCAATAAAGAAAGAGGGGCAAAGAAAGAGAAAGGGTGAAAGAGAGAAAGCGAGAGAGAGAGAGAGAGAGAGAGAAAGAGAGGGAGGGAGAGCAGACGGAGGGATGGATGTGCCTCTCAGCGTTTCATCTTAATTACGTGTCGAGTGTTGCCACCCACACTTTCCAGCTGAAAAACATAAATCAGCAGGAATTGCACACATATGCATGTGCAGCGTACACATATACAGAGAGAGTGAGAGAGAAATAATGAAAGAGAGAAAAGGCACAAAGCAAACAAGCCTTATCAAACACAAATCAAATAAAATCTAAATATCTATTTGGCTTACCACTAAATAGATCCAGTAAAACAAAAGACATATGATTCCCTATTTCCCCAGGAGAAAAAAAGTACTCTAAGAGCAATTAAACCTACTATATATCCAGACAGACATTGACACAGACACTGATATCCTCATTCAGTTAAGAGATTCTCTTCACTGACACACAGGCTTAACATAGTTGGAACACTTCTACAGCTGATGAAAGTGAGACCTGTTGGAACAGGTATTAAGCATCACAGCATCCTCAGCCTCTCTGGCTAAATTCTAATTTAGTCAATACGCAGACACACAGTTGTATCCATGGAAAGGATTACCTTTCACTGTTATATGTGGGTATACTACGTACACAAAGAACCAGAAAATGGTTGGAGCGGCACTAGTCTACCCACATGCTGCTACAATTATTAAAAAGATGTTTTGGCTTCGTCTTACTATCTTTCTGTTAATGTCGCTATTAAAGACACAGCACCTTTCAATAGCTAGCAAAGTTATTGATGTTATTTATTTATCAGGTAATTATGAATTTTCAGTAAACTTAACTGATTAATTGGTCATTTTTGGTTAAAGAACATTAATAGTTGAAAAACAAAAGAATCAGTGGACAACACTTTTAAATGAAGCGATTCTGCAAATGCTCTGCCCCTTCTTACCTCTCCTTTTCTCTGTTTTCCCTCTTTTCACTCTCCTTCGCTGCTCATCTATCATTCTGTGTCACCATATTTAATTTTAAGCGACACAGCTGAAACATGAAGAATTATGCTAGCCTACCATTCAGAGTCACAGCTGAATGCAGCCCTCTCGCTCCCTCTCAATGCAATGCTGCCGGCAGCTAATGGAACCCATACTGTTACATTATATTACGAAGTGACCAATGGCCTGACAAACCAGTAAATGAGATCATTCAAACTAAAAGGTTAAGACATCGTGCAGAGTGTTTAAAAGCCTTAATATGCGCACCAGCATTTGATGCGAATGGAAGCCAAACAAGGACGCAGTATTTATCTAAAGCCACTTCCTAAGCAATTACACTCGCCCTACCCCAAAAACTCTGCTTGTACAAAGTTTCTTTGGCTGTCGGAACTTTCCTTACTCTCCGTCACCCGGGTAGCAGAAGATAAAATTGAGTTTGTCTCGGCCTGGAGAAACAAGCAAGCTTTCTTTCCAGATGCTGATGGAGACTGGCATGTTAATGAGACAGCCTCTGTGCTAATACACATGCGGAGTGGGACAGGTCCGCTGCAAGTATTTGGCTCGCTTAGCTAGAGACAGTCTTAAGAGTTTGTGTGTGTGTGTGTGTGTATGTGTGAGGGTGTGTATGTGTTTGTGTATGACTGTGCTCCAGAACAGGAAGTTTAGAGACTGCCCTTGCCAGGTGTATAAGGGTACTGCTTTGGTTCTTGCTGGCTCTCGTAGTTGCTGACTCTCATCCTGAGAAGTTTCTGATCTCGCTGTTGTTTAAGGCTGTCATTATCCCTGTCCCTGATACCTGATAGCTATTTATCTATCAGTAGATAATGCTACAATTACCTATTAATTGATTAAGCATAAACAACATTTTTTCCAATGTGACTTAAACTATATGCACATACATGTAATTCTCTACAACTGTACTTGTTACATACCAACACCCTGTGTTGTTGGTGTTTTGCATTCTAGGCCCTCTAATTTAGCAGTGTGCACACAAGGACCTCTAATATAATCAACCAGCAAAGTGCAAAGTCTTACTAATTTAATAACGAAAGCAAAAAATTAAGCAAAATATATGTGATGAGACTGCAACCTCTATTGGAATGCACAATATCACTTTTTTGTGTGTGTTTGCGGAAGCGTTACTGAACTGTTTGCACAGCTCGTACATGAAATCTGATGTCGCTGAGAACAGACATTTTGAAAATTTTATATTGTTGTTGTTAGAAATGCTATAAAATAATAAAGTCGACACCACCCATCGCTAATTACAGCCTCTGATGAAACTGCACAGTGTTCTCAAATCTCACATTCTGGATAGTTCACGCTTGAGACCTTTGCTCATGACAGACTTTGAACTGAAGCCACAATTACATCAAGGTCTCTAAATTTTAAACGCTGCCAAGCCTAAAAGGTGCCAACTCTGCTAATGTGCTCAAAACACAAATGGCCCTTTATGGTTCAGGGTGCATATGGAGTTTTGTCTCATAATGGACAAAACACTTTTACTGACTACAGGGCAACCACAGAGATCTTGGGAAAATGAGGTCCAGACCAGAACACACAACCAGACAACCACTAACACCCCCCCCCCCCCCCCCCCCCCCCCCACACACACACAACCACAACCACAACAACAACAACAACGAACCACACTCTTCTCTGTCATCCTGCATTAAACTAGTTTTCCATCATTAGACCCGCCATTAAATCTCACAGAGGATCACCACCGCAGTTCAAAATCTGGGCAGCCCCCTGAGGCCTGACTGCAACTCTCCCCAGACACTGCAACTGAACCTCCACTAGACATCACCACCTCATGACACACTTTCTGGGGTGAAGGATGTGCGTGGACAGATATGTAAAGGAATAATGGCCAACGAGGTGCCACCATATTTGGGATTATCCAATATCAGTTAAAAATATAAAGGACACATAACTTTCCATTTTAAGTTTGGTTATGACAATGACAATGACAATGGTTAGTAAAATCCATGAACAGTTTTATGATGGGACACAATAGAGGGACAGCATGTGACACAAAGAGACCCACCAGCCGCACTAACCAGCCAGGGAAATTGCCTGACTTTTCCATGTTGACGAAAAATGCTGTTGGCCATCCCAGTTGAGGTGAACCACATTTAATCAGACTGTGATTACTGCCAGCGTGGTTAGCTTGAGCAGATAGAAACCGATCCAGGTGGACAAAAGCAAACAGTGCAGGTACAGTACTAATACAACCCAAGGTCATAATATTCCACCTAATCACTAATGGTCACTATGGACAGAATGAAATAAAAACAGTCATGTCATGTGGAAAAAAAGTTAAGCCAGCTCAAACCTCAACAACAACAACTACATATGGCCATGGAAAAATTAAGACATACATTCTAATTTTAGTAGTTAGTTGCAATGCAATTGCTTATTGCAATTGCCTATTGCCAATCGACTAAGCTGTTAGCCAGTTATCAAATATAAACGCAGCCTTGTTTGTTTCCTGTGCTATTTTCTTTTGCTACTATGAGACTGATAATGGTGAGCTTGATAACAGCTGATCCCATTGTTGCTTGCTACTGTACAACAGCAGTTATTGTTGCCATTCAAAAGGGCATTGATATGGAATGGTGATTAAAGTTATTTTTACCAGATACTTTATAGCCATCCCATTATAGGACGTTAACAGACATCCTGTCAGTCAATTTGAAAATATGATTTTAATTCCCCAGGTGATGATGGTTCTCATACTGACAGCACTGTGTTTGTAAGTACACCGAACCATTGTTTTATTTCAATAGGGCAAAGTCACACAAGAGTGTCGGTGGAAACACAATGGAAATGTTTATTAAGTGGAAAAAATGCTGAGATTAGGACTGCAAGAAGAAGAAGAAAAGAGTGATAGACTAGTTTGTAGGCACAATGTACAGTGGGCTATGTGTTGTATTTAAATTCTTTGGCACACTATTGATTGCAGAAGGATCATTGGTCGATCATGCTAGTGAAATATCAATGTTATGTATTTTCTTCAAATTGGTGCTGTTTGCACAATATCATAATGTAGTCAAATATCTTCAAAAAATGTAATCATTTACAGTCTTTATTATCCTTGTTGAGTAACATTTATTTGTCCTGAAAATGGGCAACCTGTGCTGTTGTCATTAGCTATTAATGACTTACTTGTTCCCTACCAACCTTAGACCCTTAAGATCACAGAATTCAGGTCTCCTTGTAATTTCTAAAATATCAAAATTTACAAGAGGGGGAGGTTTTTTGTGCTACCATGCGCCTGTCCTGTGTAATAAGTCCTGCCCCCTATATTCAAGCAGACACTCTCAACACCTTTAAGTCGAGACTTAAAACTTTTCTATTCACTGGCCCCCTTAGTTTCGGATGGTGCATGATAAACCACCACCCATCATGGGTCTTATTGGGAAGTACTGCCTCAGCTGTTACGTCTTGTTTAAGGCTGGGTGACCACTGACTCTCCCTGCTTTGGTGTTGGTTTGCCACACTGTACCTTGTTAGTGTTGCAGTAGCTAAGTGCCGCCACAAAACCTCTCATCTGTCATGCCATACAAGTCTCACTCTGTCTCTCGCTCTCCCTCTCTCTCACTCTCTATTTTCCCCTCCCTCTCTACCGCTTTTAGCTTATATCTATACATTCATGCACATGCAATATAATAACAACTCATTTCCTTCCTCTGTCCATCCATGCCACTAGCACCTCTGTTGAGAGTCATCCCTGCCTTCCACCATCTGATCATGCATCGCAGAATGGACTGCCATCAACCACACGGGCTGACATGAATGACCCAGCTTACAGTTGGCCCTGCAGGCTGCTACTACACTGCCCAGGAAAACGTTTGACTGCTTTTAATGATGTGGGACTATATCTTGGAATTATCATGGGACTATTATGATACTGTATTAAAACCATGGACTAACTGCCATCAGTAAATTTGCAAACTTGCATGAGCCTAGGAAGTTGAGTAAGCCTCTTGAGCCATAAAACTGCCCAAGGTTTCATCCTAGACCACAAGAAGATGTATAATAGGGAGTTTTTCCCTGCCCCCATTGCTAATGGGAGCTATCTGCTGTGAAACGCTACAAGACATGATTTTTGCATAATACACTGTATAATTGAATTTAATTGACTTGAATTCAACTAAAGACCAATGCTGCACTTTTGTGGCTGCCTGTAAATAGGTGATGTGTTGCGTTTGAGGATAAACTGACACATGAGTAGTAAGAACTTATTATTTTTTAATTGTTATGAAGTAAACTCAAAGGCAAGGTCCTCATTTAGGCTACCGTTGCTCTACCCAGCACCACCCAGCAGTGAAACAATTGTCTATGTGGCCAAAATACTGGCCATAGCCAAAACCCCTCTATGTGCTACGGAAATGTCTTTGTCCAAAATACATCAGCACACATTATATAGTCAATTCAGAAGAAAAACTACTTTTTTTTACACTGCCTCTATATAGTTTCACTGATTTGAAGTTGTCTGTAAAATGTCCATCTTATTTGTAGAACATGTATCATATTATATTATATTATATTATATTGTGATCACTACAAAATTCATATTTTTTTTACATTGTCAGATTCACAAATGCTCTTACCTGGCAATTCTTGGGTGTCAAACCAAACAGTTAGGCAAGTCTCAGGTCCTAGAGAATTTCAGGTTTTGAAAACAAGCCCCTTTCAACTTCAGTTTTTCTCTTCCATCCTTCCAGTCCAACATCTGGAGGAGCAGGTGGTATGTGCTCCTCTCCACTAATTTGAAGCTAGAGGGAAAAAATAGGGGGAGAGAGCCATTCAAACTCAGAACTGAGGTCAGCAACACACAAGGATACGCTCACACACAGAGATCCAATTTACAGAACTGCTATCTTTTTTTTCTTTCGTTTTTTTTTTTTACCACTGGTCTCCAGCAGCTGAATTCCAATGAATAAATAGAGATAGATAGATAGATAGATAGATAGATAGATACTTTATTGATCCCCAAGGGGAAATTCAAGGTCCCAGCAGCTTAAAAAATTACACACAACATATACTACAGTGTACACAGGATGATAAGAAGCAGATCAACAAAACAACATGACTAGACCAACATTACTAAAAATAATAGCATTAGCAATAATAGCAAGTCAAATACTGTACTTACTTTATACTGGAAGGCCTGGGTAGGGAGAGAGGGTATTAGAGAAGGAAACACAGAACAACAGAACAAGTGAAGTAGGAAGAAAGTGCTGAGAGAGAAAGAGAGGAAGCAAGAGAGAGAGAGAGAGAGAGAGAGAGATCTACACTAAATGGCTGGCTTGAGGAAAGCAATATATTATACACCATGCAGCTGTGAGTGGGGTGCAGAGGAATGCAATGAGACCCAATCATTCTTCCAGCAGCTGAGCTATTAGAAACACACACACACACACACACACACACACACACACACCTAAAGAGTATGTGTGTATTTGTGTGTGCATAATATGTACAAAAATAAGTATTTATAATGTGTTTTTATCTTTTTTAACTTCCCACTGTGCAAACTCATTATGCATTTTGTGTAGAACCAGTTTCATAACTGACAATATCTGAGAGTACATGCTTATAGTACATACAGTTTATTGATTCCTGAAAACCTATTTTAAAAAGGGATATTGCTTAGACCACTTTATTTCTGGACATTCTCCTGTGTGTGGTGCCTGCACTTTTGTGCGTAGGCTGGCCACTATATGTCTTTGTTCGAAAATGTCACAACAAGTGAACAATCCACAGTCTGTTCTAGTGACACTTTGATTAATAACAACAAAGGGTCAGACCTCTATCCCACTGAGAGGCCAACTCTGTTATATGCTGTCACACCTCTTGATGCGATCCCCCACACAACTTCACCTTGGTGCTCCTGAGGAGACCTGCATACCAACAGAGGTATTGGGCCACAGATAAGAAGACTGGCACAACGCTCTGCTTTTTCCGCAGCTACAGGTGCCTGAGTTCTTATTGCCTGAGAACTTATTGCAAGGCCAACTTTCGCAAAATGCCTTGCACACATAAAGTTTAATATAGCTGCAGTATTTATCTAGTAACATAACATTACATGAACTATATATTATGTTTTTCTGACAAGTGCTTAATGGGTAAGCTGTAACTGAAATGTCATTCACAAACTCCAATTAAATAAAAATAATTTAATTAAAACTCTATTATATTTATTCTTTTTAAGTGTCTAACAAATAACAAACTCTATTAATTTGGACAAAACAAAGACACACTTAAATGTGGATGGCAAAGACGGACTATAAGTCAGCGTTTTTCAGCGTTATATCAAACACAGCTCACACAATTTGAGTCTTTTGTCTTTTCTGCTGACTGAGACATGGTGAAGGCTAATATCATAATTGCAAAATAGTGTACGCTGGGTGCATGCACAAACAAAGACTAATCTCTGACAGATATCAGAGAGGCTGGTTGTTAAGTGTATTGCTTACATTCCTGTGAGACATTTACATACAAATAACTATTAGAATACACAAAGATTTACACTATTAGAATACACACACACACACACACATACACACACACACACACACTCCACTGGTCTAAGTACACTTTAAAATACAGAACAGTAAAATATCGGAATTCTGATGAACTGGAGAAAGTGTAAAACTCACTTGAAGGGAGGAAGATGAGTGGAAGATGAAGGTGGAAGATGAGTCCATTTTGCCATTGGTGGTATATCTCTTTAACCTCTACAGCTTGTCAGACATGACAGTCTGTTCCAGTGTTCCACCCTATAGTGCAAAGCACAAACATAGCCTTGGGTGTCAAATGTATCCAATGCTTACAGTTAACATGTTCATAAAGCCAAATTACTATGAAATCAAATTATTCATGCAAAGTACTGTAGCAATAGTTTGGACTTAAATATGCTTTGTATACATCTAAAGAAGTAACTTTTATTCATAGCTCAAGGAAATAGGTTTATGCCATCACAAACAAAATATCATTCAATCTGGCTCTTGTCCTCAACAAATTAGGCTATGTAGGAACTAAGCTTGTATTGCTAATGTGTAATGTGCCACATCCAATAGTATGGCAATACAATTTTGAGACATGACACTTTGAGATGAGTCATCTGAATATGGAAGAAAGAAGACAAACTTTATTATGGTCACAGGATATGTCAGACACAAATGAATAATGTAATAATTTAATGTCTATCCAAACGCTAATTAAACATAGAGTATTTACATGGGCCAAGTGTTGTTTGGTTAAATTAGCAGTCATGCAAGTATTTAGAGTAAAAGTAAAAGAAAAAAAGACTCAACGGTGGGATTCTGTCTGCTGGTGTCAAACTCTAAATGAAGTTGTTTCTCTCTAACCCTTCTATCTGAATAGGTCTCTCTGTCCGAGCCCCAGCTGCAGGTGTGCTAGCTTCCATTACGGCAAGATTGGACAGGTATATGTGTGTGTGGGCACTTTCATTACCGTGAGATTGGTTTCTCGGACGCGAATCACACATGCGCACAGCATGGCCCAATGTGGAAATGCGTGTCTGTGGCTGTCCTAAAGATGTGACACGCTTTTCCATCTTGATTCCCCCTTGTGAAATGGAATCAGCAGCAGCAGATCAACAAACACCTCTATATGCATAGAATGTCACTCAGAGAGAAGACGGCCAAAGCTGCCCACACCTAGAGAGATAAAAAAAAAGTAGATGCCCAGGTACTCAATTCCCCAAAGTTTTAGAAATGCCTGCATGCACAGGATATCATGATCTTTATGACTTTACAGAACTTATGCTAAAATGAGTGTGTGTTTCAGAGAGAGAGGAAGAGAGAGAGAGAGAGAGAGAGAGAGAGAGAGAGGGAGAGAGAGAGAGAGAGAGAGCAAGATGGTCAGATAGCTGTTGTGATGGGCCCTTCTATTGACTGCAGAGTCAAGATGTAAGTCCCAAGGGAGTTCAAGTCATTCAGACTCAAAACAATTGGAAGAAAGGTCCTAGCTGAGCACCATCATATGACTTTGCAAGGGACACTTTACTGGGCTGATGAAGTATCAATGGAGAGAGAGAAAGATGACAGAGATGAGAGATGACAGAGATGAGAGACCAAACAGAGACAGAACAGAGTCAGGGTGAAAGATAGTCAGTCAGGCAATGAGAGAACCAGCAAGTAAAGTCTGGGCTAAAAAAGACAGAGAGTGAGACAATAAGATAAAGTCTACAGAGCTTCTCTCCTATCCATCTATCCATCCATAAGGCTACAGATGGCAAAAGGGTACCTTCCGCCTATCTTATAACCATCAGTCATGTCTGACAGATGAAGCTAAACCAAGTGCTTGTGGGACTGAAATGTCATCAACCTGCTGTCTTGAATCACAGGCTTTATTCTTCATCTTTAAATCCGCAAGCCCCAGGCAAACAGATCAGCTCCCCTAGTGACACCCGCCTTTTTTTATGGAACAAAGCGAGCCTCTGATTAAAAAAAAAAAAAAAAAAGGCCTCATGCAATAACAAAGTTCATTATCTGTATTCATCCTTTGAACGCTTTTTACAAGTTTGCGTCAGATTTTTTTTTTTTTACTTCTCAGCAAGGATCAATCAGTTTAATGAACTGCTACAAACATCATTCTCCACGTTTAGTCTCTTATAATCTTAAGCCTTATCAGTTTCTTTTAGGTCTACTAAAGGCTTTCAAGAAATTTTCTATTAACATTGGAACTTGGCTATTTATGTAAAGATGTTCTCTTATTGTGAATAATTGTTTTTGTTTTTGTTGTTGTTGGTGGTGGTTGTGTTGTTGTTACTGAGCATAAAGGTTAATAGTTCAAGTTAATAGGCCTACTGGCTTAGCATTTAATAAGAAAAGGGTTAGGAAACAATTCTGATTTAAACAAACATCCTCTGATTCTGGATTTCCTGACTCACAGATCTAACTAACAGGCTAAAAACAATATTTCTCCAGAACTGTTTCTTCAATAAATTTTGCCATTGCCATAATCCCATCTTTAATTAGCCAGATAATTTCCCACTTTCTTGCTTAGGACACCTTCATGCATTCGTTTTTTTTTTAGGTTTTAAACAATCTATGTCAAGAATGCACATTACCTCATGGATCCAATTATATTTCGTGTAACCTAATTCACTTCACGCCATCTTCCTAAGAGAACTGTGGCTCAGGGCACCTCTAGCGGTAAAACCAGAGAACGACTTCAGATTATGAGACAGGAAGTAAATTCTAAAGTCCCAGGAAGCGAATATTCTCACGGAAGTTGATGTATTTGCTGTTTCTGTCTTCGTCAATGTGAGTGTGATTTTCCTCCCAAATACCATGCCGACAGAATAAGAAAAAAAACCGTTTGCATAATGTCTAAACTATATTTGGACAAGTTGACCCGTCTTTATGAACGTTATCAAGAATATGTCACCAAGAACCCTGCTGCTACTGCAAAGCTGGAAAGTACAGTTCGAACACTGTCCTACCTGATTGCAGGTTAGTGAGAAAGAAATTTCACACAGAAAGCATGCTGTTTACATTACTCTTGTTTGTTTCTTTTAAATACCTATGATATAGAACTGTGTTTTTAAATGAATGTTATGAAGGGACTGTGTTATCTAAAGTATGTTAGTAATAAACGCATTTAAGAAAATAACTCGAACTTAATTCATGTTGTAGGCTTGTGTGATCTGGAGTGAGATTGTGTTGTAAATCTTGTCTTTGCCATTGCAGGACGATTTGCAGACTCCCACGAGCTGTCAGAGTTGGGTAAGGTTGACTTTTGTTTACGTTAACGTTAGGTGCACGTAGTTCTACTTGTCTAAGAAAAGTGTAACATTGTAGTAAACTGATTTGCTACATAGAGTTACTGTCGTTATAGACCAAAGTACTTAATCATTATGTTTTGTTTATGAATACAATTCCATTCATAAACATCAATTCCTGTCCTTATTTTTCTTTTCTTTTCAGTGTATTCAGCATCCAATCTGTTAGTTCTACTAAATGATGGAATTCTTAGAAAGGGACTCTCCCGAAATTTACCAATGGTGAGTTCTGTAAAGCATTAGAATATAGCATTCTTACATTCTTAGAAACTCTTTCTGCAGTCCTTGTTTTTTACACTGGCTTTGGCCTAACTGTTTACACTTTAGTCCCTGTCTCAGCAAAAGCTCCTGACCTGGCTGTCAGTACTTGAGTATGTGGAGGTTTTCACTGAGATGGGTGCCTCCAAACTCTGGGGAGAAGGGGGGCGCTGGCTGGTCATTGTTCTCATTCAGATTGCCAAGTAAGCACACTCAGTAAAACAAGCAATACATCACAACAGCCAAAGTCATGAAAAAAATCTTAGGAATTGAATGTCTGTAATGTGTTATTTTATCTTCCTTTCAGAGCTATTTTGCGCATCCTGTTGCTTTTCTGGTACAAATCAGGAATACAGACATCACCTCCTATTATTCCTTTAGACAGAGAGTCAGGATTGTGCAGTGCAAGAGGTGAGTGGGACAACACGGTTGGGCTCTTTCTTTCAACTGAGTGTTTACTACTGTGGGCACAGTGACAAATATCTTCAACATCCATTTATAGATGATAAAGAGGATTGTGGAAATGATCAATTCCACGTGGGTGAGCGCACAGGGAGGGTGATACGAACATTAAGTACGAGTAAGACTTCATTCCCATTGAGTTTGACTACAGTAATTCAAATGAATTCCTTTTGTTTTCAGAAAATATACATATTAGATGCTCTTCCGACAACTCATATCATATTGTTTTTCTCAGCCTACCTTCTCTGGTTAAAAAACACTTTCTTTTGCCTTCCTTACACACCCCTTCAGCACCAGCTATGCATTCTCGTTTATGGGGAGCTCCTCAAAAAGAGTGGATTAACAGCCAGGTGACGGAGGAAATGCACCCTAGTCCGACTCCTCTTGGTCTGCAGGAGACGATAGCAGAGGCCCTGTACGTTGGACGACCACTAGTGCACTGTATCCTGCACAATATTAACCAAGTCGCTATTACAAGTTGCTGTATCAAAGAAAGTTTTTTTCTTGCTTTCCTTAAGGGCTTGGAAGTCTTTGTCTGTCTTCCTAATGTGATGTGTTGTGAGATTCTTGTCCTTAATGTGATTTATCTCAGTGCTCTGTCTGGGAGCCTGTGGAAGACGCTCGTGGAAACCCTGGCTTATCTCTGGAATTCTCGAAATAACCAGGTGAGGCACATAACTGATTTTGTTCTGTATGTTTTCATATCATGGGTTGTGTGCTTATGGCTGGACTGTCTTTACAGTTTCAGCTTATTAAATGAAATGAAGACATTAAACCGGCGGGAAAGGGCGGAGCTGAGAAGGAGAGCTTTTCTCCTGCTCTACTACTTATTGCGCTCACCATTCTATGACAGATACTCAGAGTAAGTTCTGCACACTCTTTGGCCATATTGTCATAATAAAGTTAAACCCACTATGTGTAAGTTTTATTTTTTTCGTATGAGAATTTCTCCCATCTATCGGCGAAGTGGTATACTGCACACGTTTGAATAAAATGTATTAGCCCTTCCCTTCCCACGGTCCTCATTTCCAATGGTCCTCATTTTGAAAATGGCGGCGCAAAATGGATATTCTCATTTGGTACCCAGCCACATCTATATATAAATGGAAATTACCAAGTTTACGGGAACACTACAATTTATTCATGGACGTAATTACCATCGTTTTACATTATATTTTTAAAATAAAAAATGAACTTTTAATAAAAGACGAAGATAAATAGAAGATAAATCCTACACATAGTGGCTTTAATAAAAATAACATAATTACTACATCATTACTGCTACTACAACATTACTACTGCTACTAAAAATAATCACCATCATCATCATTATTGTAGTAGTAGTGAAAGTGGTGGTAGTATTCATCAATATTATGTTTGTGATGTATAATGAGCATTTGTTTTACAGGACAAAGATTTTATTTTTGTTGAGATTTTTGACAGACTATATCCCTGGAGTGGGCCTGATTGCACGTAAGTAAAAACCTGCAAGTAGTAATTCCACCAAACAAAATGTTACATTTCTATGCATTTAGCTGCTTCCTAACTGTTCCTGTTGCCCCTTAACAGGTCCTCTGATGGAGTATCTCCCCGTTTGGCAGAAGATCTACTTCTACAACTGGGGCTGAAGTAGTGAAGATGGAGGTTCACTCTCTAGTGGACTGGGAAAGCCCTGCGTAGATTGCTGCTGAGACACACAAGGTCTCGATCACCACACAGTTCTAGTGCCAGATCAACACTGATTTCATGCTCTATGGATTCCCCCATGACTGTAGGATGTAGGCATTGACTTTTCGAAAGCCTGTGTGGTGATTAAAAAACATACACATTGTTTTGTACGTGGTTTCTAAGTCACATAGGGTGATAACATTTGCTTCTGATTTAATTATGATTTTTTTTTAACCAATGGTTTTGCCAGTGCAAAATGTGAATGTATTTTATAATGGTCCTGCAAGAGATTTATCAACGTAAAAATCACAGTAATGGACAATGGATATAGAATTCTTGTCACACTGAATAAAAAAGCTAATTTTTACTAAAAACCTATTTTGAATGAATAATGAAAATACTTTGCTTGGCCTCTTATTCTGTGGCACAAGTTAGCTCACAACATTACCTTACATTTACCTTGTATTTGAAATTTAAAGAAATACCCAGTATATGAGCATGTGATGCCTAAAAAGGCCACCTGCATGTAGGTGATAGTTCAACTTACTACTACATCATGATACATTTGTATCTTCAAGATGCATTGTACTTTACCACAGACTCCTGAAAACATGGATATCAACTTATAGGCATGTGACCAAACAATGATCCAGGTGTTCTTTATGAAATCTGAAGATGTGGTTCAATATTTTAAAATATATTTTAACACACATACTTTTGTGTGCATCAGCAGGCACAGTGATTTGGGCAAGGATGAGAGCCATTTCTGGAAACTAAATTTGCTCAGAAGATGCCCATCAGTCATCTGTGATCTCTTGTCATAGCATACAGTATAGAATGTACTTGGACGGCTTTGTAAAGTTTTTTGTTTTTTCATTTCATTAAATTATAAATCGGTGCTCGTAAATTTGCACTGATTATATTAACATGAATAATTCTTCTGCGCTCACTGTCCGAACTAGAAATGCGCACTTGTTTGCTTTCCTTCCTTCCTTCCTACTTGACGTTTTTCCCAAACAAGTCAGCCATTTTTTGTGCATGGAATGTTGTCACAACCAACATGCAGTTTTCATGTGGAATGCTATTTGTGGATTTTTTGGTGAATAAACAACACGTTTGAGGTATGAATGGTGTTATTCTTAATGTTAAAGCTATTGCAGTCTTGTAATTTGCTACACGGAAAACATCCGGATACTTTTTACAGTTCCAAGTTCGATCTTATGTAACTTTATTTGGGCTATTTTCGTCTCTTACGTGCGCACCATTGCTCTTTCCACCCTCTCTTGCTTTAGTTGGTTTGTGAATTTTGTTTCCTATTTGTTAAACCTGTACTCGCGTTTTTAATGATGAATAAAAAGTGCGTACATATTCCCATATTTATATCTTAAGCAAAAGTTAAATTGCTTACATTTCCGTTACAGTTTCTTCCTCCCCGAAAGCTCTTGATCAGTTTAGCCCATATAAATCATGTCAAACTAGACTTAAATGTACAAATTAAATAAATTATGTTGACGTTACAAGGCTGCAATACATTTATTTTAATTCTTGCACAAAAAGAATCCCTAGTTCTGTCCACCACTAGGCTACAGGCCTATATGCCGAAGTTGTAGGCTACCGTTGTTTTAACTAAAGATATATAAAACATTATCATTTTTACTACTACAGAGTGAAGATGAGTGAAGACATATTTGAAGTTCCAGAAGGAAATGAGTACCGTTACTTGGTACAGGATGAGGGTGAAGAGGAGATCCAGTATGTCAGAAGGCACTATGTCAGCCCTTTCCTGGTAGTCTCACGAAGATGCATGTTTCTGATTGCACTTGGTGTAGTCTCCCTGCTGACTTTGGCAGGCTATCTTGCTTATGTAGCTCAAACCCTACCCTATGGCCTGGTGGAGGTAAATACAGAGTGTGGACGGCTGCGTGGGCGCTGGAAGGATGAGGCTTATTCTTTCAAAGGCATTCCATATGCAGCACCACCAACTGGCCAAAGGCGCTGGCAACCACCAGCTGATCTTAAAGAGGAGGGCCTATGTTGGAGTGGGGTTCGAGATGCCACACATTTCCGTAGCATATGTGCACAGGTGAGACCTTTAAGCAAGGAAGGTCAGGTGATGGGAAAAGAAGACTGCCTCCACTTGAGTGTGTGGACACCCAGCCTAACACCACCTGCCCTTTTCCCTGTCATGGTGTGGATTCATGGTGGCTACCTGCACATGCTAAGTGGCCAGGAGAAACACTACTCGCCCACGGAGGAGTTAGCCGCCCAGACACAAACTGTCTATGTGAGTCTGAACTACCGACTCAATGCTTTCGGCTTCATGGCCCTTGAGATGCTCAGAGAGGGCTCTCCCCATAATACCTCAGGTAAGTTACCTGAGATGCCTCTCAACAGTCACCTGAGTTGCAGACTGCTATCGAATAAACTCACACAAAAGTCCTTATCATCCCTGAGCCTTTTTGGAGTCTGTACATTAAAATGGAAGTGTCTTATAACATTTTTATCCATGCTCCTGTCTGAGCAATATGGTAGCAATCTGCGCAGATATAAAAACAACTTTAAATCAAATTTCAATACAAGCTGAATATCAGGGCAGGCTCACAGATAAAAATAAAGATCAGATAAGGAATTATTTTACTCTTCCTACTACAGCTATTCTCCTTTTTATCAGCATTCCCTGGTCTTTGAAATGCTGATAACATCAATGTGTTCTGACAGTGCTTTCACTCTTCCTGGTGTCACAGGGAACTACGGCTTTATGGATCAGATTGCAGCACTGCAGTGGGTTCAAAGAAACATTCGTCTGTTTGGGGGAGACCCAGAAAAAGTGACAATATTCGGCCAAAGCTCAGGTGAAAAAAAGAAATGTTTTTATGAATCGTATTTTTTAGCTAAAAAGTAAACAGTGACAGGGATTGTGATGCAAAACAAATTTTGGAAAAATGTGTATCTGGATTATAATCACAAAGTGTCTACCATTCTGACTGTTCTGCTGCTTTGGTGATAGGTGGAACATCTGTGTGGGCACTCATGATGTCTCCGTTAGCGAAGGGCCTCTTTCATCGTGGTATAGACATGAGTGGCTCATACGTGTTCAATGCCTCACTGAAGTCAGCCGAAAAGGACAACTTGGAATTCCTGAAGCGTACAGGGTGTAAAAATGCAGACTGTCTGAGACAATTACCAACAAGCCAGGTTCTTAAGGTATGAATCAAAACGTCCCCACTCACAAATACCTACAGTATCTGATTAGAGTGACTTTGTTAGTTGGGTAATTGTTTTGTAAAATTGCCTTCTTAGATTTAGGCCACATAAAGAGAAGGATGGATTGGAAAGAGACTGTGTTCAGAAATGTTAGCAGTATATATATGACATATTGGAAGTGGAAATAAAGCGTGTAGTGAAAATCTGAGCTGTCAGATATTTTGAAAGATGTGCAGAAGCAAATGTAAATACTTTGGCGATCTTGGATAACAAATATGCCCCTCATTATCCAGGCTAGTGGAATTATGCATCTAAAAATTAACTTAATAAATTATTAAATGAAATAAAAATCATAGAACCTTCTAAATCTTATATTATTGTTAATGTTAACTCTGTTAATAGTGTAGTAAAGATAATTTCTTAATAAATCTATGCAAGAGTACCTTAACATGATAGATAATGCACATTGAATATACTATTGTATGAGGAAAAAAAGTCACCTTCTTGTAACCTTTCAGGCTATCCCATGGCAGGAGTACCCATCTTGGGCAGCGGATGAGCTAACAGATCTTCCAGTGAAAGAGAGTTTTGTTGGTCCAGTTGCCGTTGTGGATGGTCATGTCATACCTGCCCCACCTTTTGAGATGTGGAAGAATGGCACTGGCTTCAGTGACGTTCCATTTGTGATTGGCACTACAGAGCAAGAGACAGATTTTAGGTATCTTATTATAAACATCTTTTCTTTACTGTTTACTGTTAGCCTGGTTCCATTTAAGATGCAGATAACTCTGTTTTGTCAATTAACACAGCCCTCCCTATCAGAACATGAGTGAATGGACATGGGGTGATTACAGGTGGCATGTGACTCGTAAGTGCCACAGTACACGTTTATTGTTGTTGTTTATGTTGTGACCTTCACAGTTCTATGCACTCCTTGATATCAGTGTGTCTTATGTTTCCAAAGCTTAGATTAGTACTCACAAATCCCTGCCTCTGTTTTTGGATGTGTGTGTGTGTGTGTGTGTGTGTGTGTGTGTGTGTGCGAACTGTTGATTCTTTAGAAAAATTGACCCCATTTGAAGCAAACCTTTCTATCCAAGCCCTTGGCCTGTACCCTAGCTCTGCCCCCTGTCCCACATCAGACCGCTGCCCTGAGAGGCTTTATACAACTATGGTGTCTGACATGAGGGTCACCTGTCCTAATAATGACCTTGCCAGGAGAGCTGCAGGTGGGTGGAACAGCCATTGCCCACAATTTTGGATGCCAAGTGAATAAGTTGCTGATTCAAATTCATTTTTTTTAATTGAAAATAAAAGATAAAAAAAAGATTAATCTACAATTTTATGGGTTTACAGAGGCATTGAAAAGTCCTGTGTACCGCTACTTGGTTACCTACACGCCATCTCGACAGGCCAACATTTCTGAAATTTCCTTCCACCCTCGTTTCTCCTTTCATCTGTTGGACAGCTTTGCATTTTTCGGAGGGCTGAAAAATTTCCTTGGGGTCCTAGCACCATCGGACATAGCCTTCCAGGAAGTGGTTATTAAGTATTTCATTCATTTTGCTAAAGAGGGTAAGCCTAATTTAATTGTAAGTTGTATAAATGTGTTGTTCTGTTAATGAAGATACACACGGGCTGAAATAAATGAAGATTTTTATGGTTTTGATGCATCTTTAAACATTAAACATTAATGATACCATTTTTGTCAACTATCAGGTAAAATGCCTGAAGAGTGGACGAAGTATCCCTCAGGCACTGCACTACTGGACAAGAGTTTCTCTTTGGCTAAGGGTCCTTCTGCTGACCGCTGCAGATTATGGGAGGAGAATGGCTTCTATCCGTACGCCTGGACCAACTGATCGGAGTCACAATATGTCAAAGAAGCACAGTTGAGGACTTTCCTAACCACTGTAAAGTATGCCGAGTTAAGTTGATGCCTTGATATAACTGAGCATGTTTCGTTGCACTAGGAAGTGTTGGGGCTTTAGTACTGTATGTAGAGACATTGCATAGCCTAAAAGATAATACAGTGTCAACATGGGAAATGAGTCCAGGGAACAGGACCCAATGCAAAGCAGATGTTCAATAAGAAGCTATTCACACTGTATCTTTTTCTGTGGTCATGTACGTGTAAATGAAAGCAAAACATTGATCGGATTATATGGATATAGTAACGTTTAGTGGACTAGGCGTCAATCACATTTTTGAAAAGCCATTTTTGTAAATATGATGATTATATATATATATTTGGTTTGCTGTGCACTAAGTATACCAGCTGATGAAAGGGACTGATGGTAATCACTGTACAGAATGAAATTTACAGTAGAATGTAACTAAGGCACCAAAGCTTCCTGCAGCTGTGACTATGACTCAGTCCCCTCTCAGGGCACCCTCACTTATGCTTTATATTACAAGTGAAATGAAGGCAAGTGACGGATCTCGCCTCCCTTTCAACATAAGAGTTGGGATGAAAGGGCTCATCTGAAGAGAGGGAGAAAAGAACTGACCTGGTAGTATTAGCTTTTTCTTTAAAATCAAAGCAGCTTCGATTTCTGTCCCTTCTTTACATAAACGGTAAAGAGGTCAGTGCATTGCATTACCACTTTGTTTTTCTAAATCACTCAGTGTTTTGCATTTTCTTATGTGTTTGTAAGCTACTGTGATTTGCTTTAACTCGTATATAATGCTTACTCAGGTTTCAAAGAAATGCATGAGATTCTGTGGAGAAGAATTTCAAACTTTATTGACACAAATCTGGTTAAGTTTGTTTTGAGAGCTTACAATAAATATGTAAAATCTTTGAAGGGCAGTTTGAATGGTCAATTTGTTTGTAATCTTAGGGGGCAAAAACAGACAGTTATATCAGTCTGAAACATTTGGGAAAAAAAATAAAACTATAAACACTTCCTTCTCTGTGATAGACCAAAGGAAAAATATATATTAGTTGAAAGCAAAGAATAAAAACACCTTTCATTTTGAAAGCAGATACCATTTTACATGCATAAAATAATCAGAGGACTTGTTTTACCACATAATGTTGTACTCCTCTGTTAACAGTTATATGTGGGTGTGCTGTGGGTGTGCTTTCTTTCTCTAGAAAATGTCGATCACTAGGACTTAACACTAGTTAGAAATTAAGTCTGCATTATTCTTTCACCTGTCTTAGAACCTGTGTGGGTTTGTGTGCGCACGGTAGGAGCTGCTCTACGAAACACCAGAGCATCAGACTTGCATGAATATGGAGTGGTGTGGTTCAGGCAGAGTGAGTGTGGATCTCCAGAACAAGTTCCCTGTCAGACCACACTGTCACAATTCATTTCTCAACACCCGCTGAAGCCAGCATTCAGAAAGTAGGCTCACATCATGCCCATACAGAGATGGATGGGGAAAGACGTTCATAGAGAAAATTAAAGTCAACACACACATTCTCCACTCAATGACAATCGCTTCAAAAGCCAGCCAACAGGAAGAGGTCATATTGCATACGTCTTTGAATTCCTCATCTCCTCCAAATATAATCACTGTAAATTCATCAATACAATTGACCGCTTACCAATAGCACAGATTCATAATTTAATATTCAGGCTTTGTAGTCAGTCATATTATTGAAATGGCAGACTGACTGGAAAAAAAAAAACACACACACAGCGAGGACAACGTTGTGTATGTGTAAATAACAAAAGAGTGGATTGCTGTTCCCTTCCCTAGTGAGACATACTGTAGTACTGCAATGTCCCATTAGGAACACAGTTTGTAAAATACAAAATAAACCCATAAGAACATGGCTCTATTTAACAAGGGGCGTGGTTATACATTTCTTACTGAATACATAAAAAAGAAAAAATTTTGAAATATAGACCAAAAATAAAAGAAGGGTGGGGCATTTTCTTCAGACCATGGGGTCTGGAAAATCATGTTAACTTCCCCCCGCCATATTACAGTGCTTTCTGCTGAAAAATGAAAGTCTCTTGAGCGAGAGAAAGGAAAATACTGTCTGAATGTCTGTTTATGTATACAGAGGTCAAGATGGGCAGACTGGGGAGGAAATGTAGTCATCATCCCATGCCTGTTACTTTTTGATGTCTCTTGCTCTCGCCCCCTCTGTCTTAGTGAACACGGGAGCGGTCAGTCAGCACTGTGGGGTATTCAGTAGAAGCGCTTCCTCGCTCCTTTTAGTAAGATCCATAACGATCCTGTCAAGATAAACACACATAAAGGTTAAAAGGCTTGAACACATTTTCAGGAGGCAGATACACTCTACAGACATTTTTAAAAAAAAAGAATAATGGCATCAAAGAATCTTGTACAGAGTCACGATAAATTCAAAAAAGGGCTAAACTACCAACTCAAATCTGGAAATTGAAAATCATAAAGATGATTGTTGGTCTTCACTCACTTGTATGGTGTTCATAACTCCATTGGCCAAAACAGCCATCTTTCCAGCAACCGTCTTCACACCCTGTTTGAACTGAGCAATATCGGGTCCAGATGGGAGCACGCTGTCAAATCCGGATGCACCTATTGAGAACATGTGTGCACACACACAAAGATTAGTCTTGTAGGGATTGCTAGGCTACACAGACGAGGCGAACCCCGAAAGAGGCCGCATATTTTCACCTGATGCGCGGCTGCCACTCCCATCTCCGAAGAGCTCAGCCGAGCTGATGGAGCTGCTCCCAGACATCCCCTCCAGTCGGGTCTTTACCTCATACTGAAAAAAAGACATGAGAGACACATTAGGTGGGGTTCATTTTAAAATCTTTTGAGGGCTGCGGTACATTGTTTTAGGGCAAACCTCAGCGCTGGCCTCCCGGCCGAAGAACATGTCGGAGGAGATGGCCTTGGCATTGGCAAACTTCTGCCGGGCCTCGCTGGATTCTGCCACAGGAGCCGCTGGCTCTGGCTTTCGTCGACTGGGCAACCTGGGAGAGAAATTCAAGTTCCTCAACCTCTAAAGCCTCACAGACGGCAAGCCTGTAGCACACATTACATTTACATTTATGTATTTAGCAGACGCTTTTATCCAAAGCGACTTACAAAAAGAGGATCACAATCAAGCTACATAGCAGAAACCTTAAAGAGCATAGTGCTAGGGACACATAAAACACCTCTTCAAAAAATCTGCCTCTTCAAAGTGCCTTTGGATATGTGGGCTGTAAACTAACCTCTCTCCAATGGGCTGGATGCTAGATATGGTGACTTCACTCTCTTTGGGCTCCTCCTTCTCCAGAGCCCAGGAGGAGGTGAAGGATGAGGAGCCAGTATCAGAGTCCCATCGGGAGGAGAAGGAGTCACCCGCAGTGAATGGGTTATCTTTGTATCTACGTCAGGACAGAAGATCATTAGTCATGCACATAAGCTAGTTCTAGCCTTGTTACTCTTTGGTTCTTTGGCTCTTCAGATATCTTTGGTTATTTAAGGTGCAGTTAGTATAATAAAAAAAAAAAAAAAAACTTAAATATTTAACATGCGTCAAGGAAGCCTTTGAGAGCAGTAGCCACCAGTGGCATTTTGTAAAGTTCTCTGAAGTTTGCATTAGGGACTTCACTGCATGGACCGACATGTTGCTATAGCCTACAGTTGCGGCATATTCCTAAATCCTGCAGTAGTATGGCTAGACAGAATAGTGTGCGCATATTGGGCCAAACTTCAGAGAACTAACCAAAATACAGAATGCAACCACTGCAAATTAGCTTGAGGAACGTTTAGTTAATATCTCCTCAAAATCCATCAACTCCATTCTGAGAGGAACTATCCCAGAAAACAGCCATAACTATGAACTGGAAACAAACAAAGTAGGTGTAGCTCATCTCCTACATGGACACAAACATGTACGAGTGATGATCAGCATTACAGACCGAACCTCATAAAACAACAATACGTACTTTGGAGGTCCAGAGGTGAATCCTGGCTCATCGAACATGTCCAGTTTGGATCGTGAAGATGACTTGGCTCCGACTGGGGTCTCCTGCTCAATCACCTGCATGTCTGTCATCACAGAGTGGGACACCGCGCTGGCCAACAAAAGGTTTTTTTTTTTTAAGTAATGCTCTGACAAAATTCACAAGCAAAACGGTGTTGGCTACTATTATCCAAGGCTTGAAAGCTGGTACCTTCTTTGGCCAAAGCCCATGCCCAGTCTTTCAGCCTGTTCCTTCTTCTTTCCTGCCAAGTTTTGGATTTTCTTCTCCTCCATTTTCCTGTCAATCTCCAGCTCTTTGTAGGCCAAGCGCATGGAAGCCACACTGTGGGGACAAACACAGACAAGGAAATCAATGAAAGGGAGTATGACTTATGATATGTTGTAAATTCCTTTAAATTCCTTCCTGTCAAAATGACTTGATCTTTTCCTTGACAAGACAAACTGTACAGGGTAAACAATCAAATCAACAATGGTCAGTCATGGCCTACAGGTTAGAGCCTCAGGCATGAAAAGGTTGCTGGTTTGATCCCTGACCAGTAGACCAAGCCTCAAGTGTCCCTGAGCAAGGTCCCAAAACCCATTACTGCTGTGCAGGTGCAGGCAGACACTGTGTCAGGTTAACGTGTGCTTAACCTCACTGTGTGCTCACTGTGTAATGTGTGTATTTTACCTATTCACAACTGGATTAAATGTAGAGATCAAAATCTTAAAACAGATCCCCTGAACATTTTGCAAAGGTAGTATCTGCATTACAAACATGCACTGGTACTTGATGGTGAATATTTACTCACATGGACTCATCGGCTTGCTTCTTGGCCTCAGCAGCCTGTTCCTCTCTCAGTTTCTCTGCCACCTGGGCTTGTTTCTCCACCTCAGTGAAACTCTTACTGCTCACCTTTTGGGCACCCAGGCCCTTCTTGGCTCCAAGCTACCAAAAACAAACAAAATGAAAAAAAAAAAAAAAAAAAAAAAAAAAATTCATGAATGCTGTCCAGACATAATCAAATCAAACACTTCATATACACGGCAGGTGCTGTAGACACTTAAGCAATTGACCCCAAGATGACGTTAGTTCCAAAGACCTTGCATCATGCCTAACAACGGCTTTAGTTTCCCCAGCTAGAACTCTAGTAACCAATCAGTAAACACAAATAAATAATGCCAATAGGCATAATATATAAATACATATGTAAATGTGCCCACTCACCACAGAAGTGAGTAAACACAAGCCTATCTAGAGTGCCCAGACTCGGTACAAAGTGTAGCGAAGTCAACAACTTAACAGGGTTTAACAGGCTGAACAACGCCCTGAGCTGTTCTGTAATCAATGGAGCATACAGGCTCATGCGGCGATGGTGACCTCCTGTGGCAATAAGACTGTAGAGTGGTAGGCAAGTAGAAAGGAGTAGTGACTTACCCCCTTCTTGGCTGTTGTGGGCTTTTTCTTCCCTATGATGGATGGCTTCACATCTACAAAACAATAGTAAAAAAAAAAAAAACCTTTTTTCCTCTTCATACCAGTCACTGAACTCATTGCTTGAAACGAGCAGAAAAGGACAGCAGACTCCAGTTATTCACTCTGTCTTCTAGCCATATACAGTGTTGCCTTTCTAAGGTCCCCTTTGGAATGTGTTTTTGTTTAGGACACTTTCATCTGGTAATGATTAAGTAATATAAAATAACATTTAGTTTAAGGTTCTTTAGCACCACGGTTTCTGAACAGCAGTTCCTGTAACAAAAAACATGACAGGCTAATAACCTTGATCCCTTGATGTTATGCAACCAGATCAAGGTAAAATTTGCCTTAATGCTTCCAGTAAAGTAGACATGGTATTTAAAATATAATTTTGGATAAATGACAAGTATATTTTAAGTATAGTAGTAAACCTTCCCTAATATTCCATGACTATGCAAGCAGAAATACCATGAGCCCCAAGAAGTCCTTAAGTTTCTATGTGCCTCGCTCTACCTGAAGAGGAGAATGTTGTGCAAGAAACTGCCTGGGGGTGGGGGTGAGGGTTTAGTGGAATTCTTTGCAAGACTGCAGTTCGAACAAAGGATCACAGCAGGGAGAGTACACTGTGGTGACTCTGGTCATGTCACATAACTCCAAATGACAAGATGTCAAAAACAAGTCAAACAAGCTAAATCAAATCAGGTACAGATGATGAGCTGTCTTTCTTAACCAAATAAAGCCACCACCCTTCTTTAATTAACAATAAATGAGAGGAAAAAAAAAAAGATTAATGGACAAAAGAGCGTATTTAACACAAACAATTAGACAAGACGAGACACACAAGAACAGACTGATGGGTCACCAGACAAACGTAATGGAGGGGAAACGATTACTGTAGAATTATGTGGGGTGGGCTAAGGCTGCCATCAGGTGGATGTAGTTAGAGAGACCAAAGCTATTCGCTTATCCAGACATCTTCAAAGGTTGGCATATGTTTCTTCTGGTACGTATTTTTTTTTTTTTTTTTAAATGAGACTCATTCTGAAAGTTTGTCCAGTGAGTGATGAGACATGAATTCTTTGATTTTTCAGTTCAGGAAGGCTACTTCCTTACTGAATGCTAGAGAAATCAGTGAAGCTTTTTTTTGGGGGTGGAGAGTCTCTGAGTGACTTTGGTCCAGAGAGAGTGAATGGGCTGAAATAACGTGAAGATAGTGTGAAATAGCGTGAAGATAGTCGTACGGTATGTGCTCCCTACAATGCATTGTCAACAAAGCTCACTCTTAGCCTGTCCCTTTTTTAGCATTCAGCCTTATGTGAATAACGTCTTGGTGTCAGTCACACACAACAGCACACAGACACAGAAGAGGCACAGCATAAGTTTAACATGATCTAATTATGTTTGGAGAGGTTCACAGGTAGTTACAAGCCTAATATTAAGAGTAAATCTCCACACAGCACAGTAACTACATCAGAATAATAATCTATATCTCAATAGATGCCAAGCATTTTGATTAGGGCCTATATGGACATATTTTTAGTACAGGCCAGAGGGGGATTGTGGGTCGGGCCAAAGCAGGTAGCGCTCATGTGAAGTGTAAGTCAAGAGCATAGCCATGCCACCAACATCTGGCCAGCCAATGAGCTGCAATAACAGGCTCAGATTTCAATCACCTTTGGACTGGTGTGGGTCATCAGACGCCAAACGCATTGAGTCATCTACATGGCAAAACAAGACAACCAATTATGTGGCTACGAGAACTAGTGACTTAAACCTGGGAATCTGTGTCAAACAGTTTGGCCTTTCTCTCACTATGAGAAAGACCAAACTACCTTGCATCAGACTGAATAGGGAAGCAGAGTGAAGATTGCAACTTCTTTGGATCATTCGGCAGACTAAAATGATGTAAACATTGTTCGACTACTTAGAATCACCATCCAATCACCATACATTACACATTATTGAGCTGGTGAAAATCTTTATCTGTCTTTCTATAGATGATGTCTAGGTATCAGACTTCCATACACTGTGTGTTCTATATTTCTGCAGTTGACATTTAAAGAGGTAAACAACTGATTATTCTGTAAACAGGTAAATATTTTATTCGTCGTTTGGTTCACTTATTGATATGGCTACATACGGCATGCCACTTAGATGAAACCACTTACCAATAGTTGCTTTGGGTTCAAGGGTGAGGCCTTCAATGCTTGGACCAACATCAGGTTCTTTAAAAAAATAAAAATACATTTATATAATAGAAAAAAACACATTTACATAAATACTTTAATTTCAAATTGACATTTAAGTTTAAACAAAAGCATAGATCAAACACTTTGAAAGAAAGAACATACGGGTATTGGTTGTTTCTGGGTCTTTTGGGCTGTCTTGATCTAGTACAGGACTGACCGCGTCAGCTCCATTCTGTTCTGACAATGCAGGAGAGGCCATTTCCCAGGTATTGGTAGGCTGCAACACACAAATGTAATGTAACATAAAGATAAACTTCATCTTAAAAAAAAAAAAAAAAAACACAACCTTAGATATTACCATTCTGTGTTATTCGTCTGAAGAAACCCACTCGAGCGCTTAAAAGTTTTTTTTTTTTTTTTTGCACACATTATTTCAAAGTAGTATACCTGAGAATGTTCTTCAAAAAAATCAGTCTCTTTCTTTTCAGATGCCGGAGTTTGTGTGTTCCCAGAAGAATCAATCCAAAGCTACGGAGAACAAAAAAAAAAAAAAAAAAAAAAGTCTGTGCCAAATGCTATTTCAGGAACAGTCAATGTCTAAAGTATAAAACCACTGACTGCATGTATGATTATGTAATCTGCTTCGTGAGGTGAAGTTTGTCCCTAAGGCAACAAATCATAAGGTCAAAGTTTATCCAAATGAACAGCTTATCTAAACATAGACAATAATGTATGGTTGGGAATTTTCTTTAAAAATGAGTCATTCCCTGGGTTCACAGCACATTAACAGTGACCAATCTAGAAATTGTCAAAAATAGATATAAAAAATCAATAAAAAATAAAATAAATTAAAATCTCTCAGGAAACACCAATCTAAAGTATCTAAATTCACTCAGACAGCAGAGATTGAATGGTCAAAAAAAAGTTAAAAAGAAAAAAAAAAAAAAAAAAAAAGTGGCCAGACAATAAACCTACAAGCCAGACAAAAAAACTACATACTAAATATACTTAGAGTAAGCAAAAAGGCTTCAAGTACTTATTTAGGAACATGCCGGGATCAAACTCTTACCTCACTCCCGTATCTAGAAAGAGCAGCATTGGCCAGTTGTCGTATCTTTTCCCGATACATCTGTGCAGCGCGGCTATTGTACTTTGCATTAGTGTCATTAGTGATGCAGCCATGCTGACGGAAAAATGCTGTCTGTACCAAAAACAATAACAAAATGAGAAGTGAACTAGGAAACCACACACACAATACACATATCATAAGAGTGCAAAGGGTATGAAAGACAATAATCTACAACCACTCACAGCATTAGAATTTCCGCCAACCTGCATACATCTTAGCTGAAACCAGTTCCAGTTCGAGTCCAATTCAGTGGATCTGAAATTCAAACAAAACTATTTCAGAGAGCTGTCAATTATATTTATATGGTTTCATTCAACCTAAAACTAAATAAACAAGTACACAGACTTTATAGTTTCTTTTATAAGCCAGAGGTAGACCTTAAATTAACCATACCTTATAAAGCTGAGATGTACTCCTAATGAGCGATGAATACCAGAGCAGTCAATGCAGAGAAAGACTCCATATGGAATGCTTGCCCAACTTGGGTTTTTAGCAGCACAGTCAAAACAGGCCTAAGCACAATAACAAATGCAAAACACAAATTTACACACAAGGACTTAATCTTCTGCATCCTGACACTACAAATTCAGACACTAGTTTTCACCAATTTGTTGATTTATTTGTCGAGTTTGAGACAGTAATTAGCAGGCCATTGTACTGTATCAACAATGCACTAGCTAACCATCTACAATAATTTTATCTGTCTGATTATTTGTCTGGTTAATCTAACTACCACTGAGCCTTACTGTTTGGACGTGTAACTACCACACACCAGTATAAAAAGTACAGTCAAAATCAACTCAACGTACACATACCATTGACATTTAACATGTGGGTGTATGCTAACGTCAAGAATAACATTGGAAGCCAGGTAGATACACTTGTTTTTTTTTTTAGGTCAAATTCTAACTAAATTAAATTAAAATGTCTGGGGCTGTGTCCTATACCAAAAAATAAAACCATACGCATAGTGACGTGCGCTAAATGTCAGCTAACGTTAGCATTTCAGAAGGTTTGTCTTGTGTTTTCCAAAACAAGACGCATTAATATCGATGAAAATACTTTGCACATACCAACATATGAGAGAATGTTGGTCATTAGCAATAACTACAAATAAAGTTAGGTGAAAAAAATCCGGACCCATATGGTGTCTACCTTCAGCACGCAATTCCAACCATTGGGTCGCTAACGTTAATTTCTCAATCGTTAGTAATACAGTAATGTTACACCATTTTATTACGCATCTTTGATTACAAGGCAAAAACTGTGATATTTCGTTGAATGCGTATTTGGAAGAGAAAAAAACACATACACGTGTATGTCTCCGTTAAATAAACGTTGTTTTGCTTAAAGTGCGCTACAACACGCAGTCGCTAACGATAGCTAATATTACGGAAAGCATACGTGGCTCTGTTGCAGAACTAGACTAACGTTATATCTAGCCATCTCCCAGGTATCGAAAGGCTAACATTTCCACCTAGCTAGGTAGCAATGACAAGCATCGCTATTTGTCCAGAATCTAACATAAACCTTTTAACCAGTTGGCTAGCTATACCCTGAGCAGAGAGTTCCCTACAGTTCAATAGCCATCATCCGACCAAGGCCCAGTCAAATAACGTTAGCGCAGCTATCAGTTAGCTACCGGCTTGTTCAACTACGGTCGATCGATACAAATCAAACAAATAATTTCCAAGTCTATATATAGACATTTTAAAAGATACAAAACACGCTATACTGACATACTGACACAGATATCGGTACCTTATTTGTTGCGATTGATCTCAGCCTTTTAAAAATGGTGAGAATTTCAGTCTTATTAGGCTCCGTCGCCATCTTGCCACCTCTTAACAGGGAAGTGGACTACGGAAGCCTGTGTAGGTATTTCATGTCGAATTAAATGTACGTCATCATGGAAATCCCATTTTATTGCAGACAGGCCATCTTCAAAAAAAAAAAAAAAAAAAAAACATTTACCGGTGTTTTCTCAGCCTCTGGTCCCAGAACTCAGAATCCTTGACTAAAACGAGGTGCCAGTTAATTGGCTGCATAAAAAATGAATAGTGTTACAAATGAAATAAAGGCTTGCACCAGAAATATAATTTGGGTTACAGTCAGTGAGCGCTAAGAATAACAACTAGAATAGGTAGATATTGGTGATTGATGATGATGCAATACACGGGCAGTAATTTAAAGTGTTACCCAACTTTGTAGCCTATAATGTAAACATGCTAGCACGAGACCAATGCACAAGCTGTGGCCATGACATTTTAAATTATTTAAGTTATATTAATATTTAAAGGAAAATAAAGTTCCAGACTCATTAAACACCCTCTCACCACTGGGGGCCCTGGTAACTCAGTCCCCCTTTTGCCCCCACTACAATACACCTGCATTCTAGACAGGATTTTGTCATTTGAGTAGCCTTAAAAATAATTTTTGCTAAAAGTTTGCTAAAAGTTAAAGTAAATAATGGTGAAATTGTTCTTTCATAAAAAAAAAAAACATCCAAATTCAACACATTATTTCCCTTACCCAAAATTGATCCTTTACCCTATTATAGAGACATGAATATTAGACTGATTTTGCACAGGTTGGATTTACAAAACAAATATAGTACTGTTGGGTACTGTATTGTTGTCTGTTGGGTAAGCACAACATAAGAAATTAATACTAAACATTCTACTGTACTGTATGTTCTCCTCAAAATTATTACATTTTGGAAATATTGGAAAAAATATTGTGAAGTATCTTATCTTGACTCAGTCTATACTGCATTTGAAAACCAATGGTCTCGGTCTGGACCCTTCAAAGACTCAGTCTTGACTTACATTTACATTTACATTTATGCATTTAGCAGACGCTTTTATCCAAAGCGACTTACAAAACGAGGATAACAATCAAGCTACATAGCAGAAACCTTAAGGAGCATAGTGCTAGGGGATAGTGCTTCAGTTCATTTTAGTGCTAGGATAGAAGATGTTCTCTGAATAGCTGGGTCTTTAAGAGCTTTTTGAAGGCCTCCAGAGATGGCCCTGTTCTGATTGTTTTTGGTAGGTCATTCCACCAGCGTGGGACGACACATGAGAAGAGTCTGGATTGCCTTGGGCGAGGTGCCGGGACTGCCAGTCGACAGTCATTGGAGGACCGGAGTTGTCGGGGGGTAGCCTGAGCTTTTATGAGAGCGCTTAGATAAAAAGGGGCAGATCCTCTAAGCACTTTGTAAGTCAGCATCAGTGATTTGAATTTGATGCGAGCCGCCAGAGGCAACCAGTGGAGCTCGATTAGCAGAGGGGTGACATGCGTCCTCTTCGGCTGATTGAAGATGAGACGCGCCGCAGCATTTTGGATCATCTGAAGTGGCTTGACGGCACAGGCAGGAAGTCCTGCCAGAAGGGCATTGCAGTAGTCAAGGCGTGAGAGGACCATAGTTTGAACCAGCAATTGGGAGGCTTGTTGAGTTAGGTATGGTCTGATCTTTTTGATATTGAATAGTGCGAAGCGGCAGGCCCGGGCAACAGAAGCAACATGGTCATTGAAGGTTAGCTGGTCGTCAATCATAACACCTAGGTTCCTGGCTACCCGTGAGGGAGCAAGAGACAAGGAGCCAGGGTTGATGCAAATGTTGTGATGAAAAGTTGGTTTAGCTGGGAGGACCAGCAGCTCGGTTTTTGAGAGGTTCAGCTGGAGATGATGGTCTTGCATCCATGCAGAGATGTCAGAGAGGCAATCCGAGATTCGCGTTTGGATGGTTGGGTCATCGGGTGAGAATGACAGATAGAGCTGGGTATCATCGGCATAGCAGTGGTAGGAGAAGCCGTGCTGGCGGATGATTTGGCCCAAGGAAGTGGTATAGATGGAGAAAAGAAGGGGACCCAACACAGATCCTTGGGGTACTCCAGTAGCAAGGTGGTAAGGCGCAGAGGTGTGTCCTAGCCAGGACACTTTGAACAGTCGCCCAGTGAGGTAGGATTCGAACCAGCAGTATGCATCACCCTTGATGCCCATGTTTGACAGTATAGACAATAGAATACTGTGGTTTACCGTATCAAACGCAGCTGACAGGTCAAGCAGGATGAGTACAGATGACCTTGATTCCGCATTGACTTGGTCTCGACATAGGCAATCTCGTCCCCATCAGTACTTGTCACTGCAAACAATACAGTTTTGTTTATAGCAGTGGTTCAACGACACCAATGAACTATGACGAAAGCTAAAAGTAAAGGTATTGAAATCGGAAAATAGTAAGGCTAATTTCATGGCCTGTTTGTGGCTCCAGATATGCTACCAGATATACCAAATGTCTCACATTCAGGAGTGAGATACATTGTGACAAAATGCACCCCTTCAAAAAAATTTGTCAGCACCTCTGGGAAAACCAAATGGCTGCTGGAATTGATGTTGGTTGGTGGCAGGTTGGTGGTACTTTTTTATCTGACAGCCCTTTGAATAATTTAACTTCTCAAGACACACCCTATTTCATTTTTTTTTTTTTTTTTTTGCTAAAATGTATTATCAAGTTGTGAGTAGCCCACATAAATCCCACATAGTTTTAGATTAAGACATGTTAATGATATCAATGAAAAGGTCACACTCTCAGGTATTCCAGAGTATGTGGGTGATAGGTGCACTGACACAGAATTACAGAGGTTGCAATGAATGTGTTGTTTTACATCCAACAGGTGAGCCTATGAAGAGACTGTTGTCATTGCGGGGCTGTACATGGCCAAAAGCAGCTATGCAAACATTGTCAAAGCCAAACCAAAACCAATCAACAATAAATAAGACAATTGGGACAGGCTATGTATGGTGCACATAGGTTAAAATTAAGTCTACTTAGTATGCTACATAAGTTAAGTATATCTATTGCATTTACATTATAAAGTGCGTTAAGACAATAAAACTATAGACAGTAAGACAGGGCATAGAAAAACCTTGAACATAGCAGGGTTATTTGTAGCATAGGTGTACATTCAGTATCATTGAGCAGCAGAAGGGGCATTGAGTATAATGGTATTTAAGCCCATTTGGTAACACTTACCCATATTGGTCAGATCAGTCATGTTTTAGTCAGCAGTGTTGTACTGTTTTGTTCAGTAGTCTCACTCACTTGAGGGAAGAAGCTCTTCCCCTGGAGGTATACGGGCAGCTATGCTTCTATAACTTTTCCCTGTTGGCGGTAGAGAGAAAAGTCCATGGGGTGTGTGTCTGGTGTCTTTCACAATGCTTGAGACATTTGCAAACATCTTAATGATCATGATATCAAATCATTGTTGATTACTGCAAAAAGCGAACTCACTTGTGTGTTTGAAAAGCAATTTACCAAACAATCCTGCCAGACCTGTTAAGGAACACCGCCTACACCTTAATTCTTGTATAGAGCAAGATTAGTTGAAGCAGCTAACCAGTCGTCATGGCTTTCCTGTCAGTGTTAGTACTGTTTGGCTTAGTTGTCAACCGAATTCAAGCCAATTCATTTTTAGGGAGCTCCGTAAGTTTCTCTACAAGTAAGGAGAGACAAGATGGATCATTTGAGGTATTTGTGATATGCTGTTCTATTCATTTCTCTATGAATGGTGCTTAATTTAAATGAAAACACTATACCCTGTGTGATGTCTCTTTTGGTGTGGAAGGAATGTGAGTTTGATCCTAGCCTATTTTGTAGTGTAAGTGCTGTGTAAGTTTCTAACAAACAAAACTATTTTGATGGCATTGGCAGGTGGAACTCTATTACAGGGAGTACAGAAATCAGAGCTGTGAGGATCAACTCATCTGGCAATGCAGGAGTGAAGACTGTGGTGCTGTGGGAAAGTCAGAAGTTTTTATCACTGAAGCCAACTCAACTGTTGCAGCTTGGTGTCAATCTGAGGGTTTTTTAACAACTAATGGATCTGCAAATGCACCTTTCCTTTTAGGGTTTGTTTCTTGTTTTATTTGAAATTTTTTGTTAGTTTTGTTAGTATTCTAAGACCCAGGCAGTAATATTAGTCAAAGTTGCTGCTGGGGGTTATACTGTTCCTAGTTGATGAAAGATGCCTTTGATCATCCTAGTGGTCTGAATTAAAGGTCTAATGATTGGTGTCACAGACGCAGGGCGCAAAATATAATTTTCCACCCGATCTCTAATTATGAGAACAACAGGAATAGAATGAATAAAAAACGTCACATATGGGCCTGAATGTGATTTTAGATTATAACATTTTGGGTTCAAAGTGATTATTTCAGTGACATTAAAATACATTACCTGGTACAATCCATACCATCCATAGGATGATGAAATTTGGACATTAATTTGAAACCACATCTAATCCTAGATTTTTGGAAAACAGTATGCTGTTTAACCTGTCATAGTAGCACTGTGAACTCACTTTCAGTTAAATTGTTTTATTCATAGAACTGAGGAATGCCCTAATATTGGAATATAATGTATTAAAGTTTGGTTTAAAAAATGCAATTTTACAAGCGCAATTACAATCATATATTTAGATTGTGTAATGAAACGGTTTGTTCTGGCTAAATGCCACCCTCATGCCACAGTGATTCCTTGCTGGACTTCAAACGTGTCTATGGGTTTCCATTTGAAGTTCTCTTTGAAGTATCCTTCCACTGAATAAGCTGCCAAGTGTGTACACTAGTTTTGTTTTTAAATTATAATATAATAAAATATAAAAGTATTTCAATGACTGCAATGTAAATTATTAAATTCCTAAATAGTATTACACCACTTTAGACACCACTTTGTTCTCACAAAGCACTCTCCGCATGATGGGAACAATAGAAAAGGGGGTACTTTGAAGTGAGAATGGGCTGCAGAGAATATTTCAATATTAAAATATTTTGCCCATTCCTAATTCTTTTGTTGTTGTTGTTGTTGTTTGAAAATCATAATGATTAACAGAAAATGTATTGATTAGTTTAACATTTATATGTGTCCTGCTTTACAAGGAGCTCAGGGTGCTGCTGGGATTCCAACGTGCATGGAGCACGTGACTGGTTGCTGAGCACACTGATTGATGTGGGAAAGCGGACAGATACGAACAAGCCCAACAGATCCCCGATCTCTGCAACAGTACCAAAATTAAGGTACTGTATGTACTCTTCTTTAAGTGTAATTATCTTAAGATGTGTTTGTTAACTTGCTGAAATCTGTCTTTTATTTGTGCAGAATCCCCCAGGACTGTCAACTAAACATTGAACTGTTGGCCCATGACCCAGATGGTGATGAAGTGCGATGCAAGTTTTCAGCAGAGGCAGGAGGAAACTCATCATGCTCATCATGCCACACTCATCTAAATATCAACCTGAACCAGGTTTAAATTTTACTAATACGATTAAGAGACACAGAAGTCTGACAGGCAGACAGTTTTTCCTACACGTTTTTGTCGTCTGTTTATGTAGGAATTTGTAAACCTTGTTGCCTGTTAAAGAGGGGCTAAGCAACATTCTGTTTTTCTCTCTCACAAGCTCCCTCTAAAGACCGCTGTATTGCATTGTATTGCACTGCATTCTATTGGAGGCGGACCGAGCTGCTGAACATTGCAAGTGCTGTATCTACCGCTATTGGCCACGGTGGCGCATTCTACACCGTTCGTTCGCTGTGTAATGACTAATTTTAGCATCCTAAACAGTATGAAATGGATCAATTAAATGAAAAATGTTGCATAGTGGGCCTTTAAGAGGTGAACTTGTTGTTGTTTTTTTTTTTACTTTTGGGTACAACAATTTTGTGAAATGAAAGCTATTGAACCCAAAGAAGTTTCCATTCAAAGTTTTTGGTAAATGTACCATGTACATATACCTTGTGCTTGTAGGAAGAGCACTATAACCCACTTAATTTATAAACTTTCAATGACACCTCATCAGTAGTTCACCTCAGGATCAACTGGTGTTTCAGGCCTTTAATCACTATACACCTTCTGTAATTTATGTACACCTTCTGTAATCAATCCTTCAGCATGTGTCCAGAGCCTATAGCAACCCAAACTAACTAAACCAAGTCTAGCCTAATACCTAATACACTTCTTCAGTAATGCACCTCAGGATCAACGGGTGGTTAAAGAACATTTTACATAAACCTCAGGTGTAAATGTACCTGGTTTGCAACCAAATCCCATGTGTTTCCACAGCAGCTTTGTGTTCTTCATGGCAATGGCGCATTGCCTATTGGAACACATGTCTTTGAGATGGTATTGGAGGATTACCCCAGAGAAGACATTACTATCACATACCCAGATGGGGCCTCTTCTATGAGGCCTCATCTCAACAAGACTGCAGTGCAAGACCCAACCCCACTTAGTCAAATTCCTTTGCAGTTTACAGTGGAGGGTAAGTATGATATATGGTGCATTATAACAGTGCATGATATGAAAGAATGTGTGTGTGTGTGTGTGTGTGCGTGCCTAAATTAAAGTTGGGGAAAATTCTCAGTATGTGTTTCTATGGTTCAGTTCTTGCACCCTTGAATAGCTGTAAAACTGGGGCGACAAAGCCACAGTTCCTGACTCCAACACCATCACATGAAGAAGTTCATATAATAGCAGTCGGCTATAAACACCAGCTAACACTCCGTGCCCAGTCCACAGAATACAGGTGAATGCGCTATTGAGGGCCCTTTTACACTTCTGCTTTCAGCTGAACATTTTGAAGACATGTTTTGTTTTTTATTTGTTTTGTTTTGTTTTTCAAAGAAAGATTTGCCCCCAAAATGTTTAAGGAATTGGACATCTTTAAACACTGAATGAACTGTTCACACTGTCTGCAGAAATGTTAACTTTTCGGTCCTCTTCTCAGTATCATTGATTTCCAAATAAGTGGGCCTCAACAAATGTCCAAATCAGTAAAACATGAAAGTAATGGAATTGCCACGGCAACGCTGGAATGGACTCCACAATCACGTGATCTTGACCGCTCTGTTCCTGTGTGTTTCACTGCCGACACGGCAAAAAGGTAAGGGATGGAAGGCCCTTCTTTGATCCTACTCACCACCAGTGTTAATAGCTTATAACTCACCTTTTTATTCTTCTGCAGCCAGTCGAAGATGAGGTGTATGATTTTGATTGTCAGGTCATCATTGCCACTGGCAGGTAAGTTCCCTATCTTCTGTATATTGACAAGCATTCTTCTCTGAAAATTGACAAATCTTCTGCAAATTGACGTGTACACCGAACTAAGTATGTGAACACTGCATATTTTCAGGTGATGGAGAGGTCTCTTGCAATGAGAACATAATAACCGTTACTTTGAACAAAGCATCCTTACCAGGCATAGATCATACCTGGCTACATATGATTGACCCTTCTTGCTCTCTCACCTCTAATGACACTCATATCTTGGGCACCATATCAATTAACACCTGCGGAACAAGGATGGAGGTATGTTTTTCTAGGTTGTTTTGTTTACTTCCTTCCTCTTTGAACATGTAAACAAGCCATTAGATTAATCTCACTTTGTCCTTCACAGGAAAATGGTGATTTCATTATTTTCAAAAATGTCATCACCTCATTCAATGAACCAGATAAAATTATCACTAGGAGGGGCCACGTCACAATTGGGTTCTCATGTCAGTACCCCAAGGCAGCCCATGTCTACAGCCACTATCTGAACAAGAAATCAGACTATGTGTTCACCGAAAGCAGCTTTGGAAGTTTTAGCTATTCCTTTGAAGTCTTTCCAGATAGCAACTTCACCACTCCCGTCGGGGCAGAATCTTTTCCCCTGGACTACGATCTGCTAGACAAGATCTACATGGGCATCAGATCTCAAGCTTCTCTTCCAAATACAAGGATTTTTGTTGAGTCCTGCAGAGGCACTCCCACAGTTAACCCCAAGGGCCCTGTTTATTATGGCTTAGTCAGCAATGGGTGAGGCTTCTTCACCTCTTTTACATAATGCAATGTTCAAACTCCTAGATAACTGTGTAGATGTTTTAAAGCCATGATATTATTACTGTGTCAACTCATGTTCATGTATTCTTTTCACTGAAACATGCCCACCTAAAGGTGCTTTGTTGATGAAACCCTAAAGGAATATCCACACGATCCAAATAAGTTTAATTTTGAGATCCAAGCCTTCAAGTTTACTGGAGAGTTTGATGAGGTATGTTGCCAGATCAGTAAATAATGACACTCAAACTAAGACCAGTATATTAACATCCGTCAGATGATCCTGAAGATGCCTCGTTTTCACTAAATACTGTACACTGACCGTTGACTACTTGTTGCAACATATCTGGGTAAATTGTAGCCACTTAGTCATATGCCATAATGCACACACCTAAAATTATTTTAAAAAAAAATCATTTTGACTTATCTGATATGTGGTGTGTGTTGTTTTGATCAAACATCAACATTGTGAGGGTGAAATGGTTTGTAGAATATCTCGCCAGCACATGCTTTAGACATTTGGTTTTCCATCATTGCAGTTTTCCAAGATAATGCAGTATAAACAGGAGCGTCTGATAAACAAAACAGCACTCATCCACTGAGTAAACTCTCACTTCTGTCCATGAGCACATGTTTGTTTTCTTGCCAGGTGTATATTAGCTGCTCGGTGATCCTATGTGTGGCTGGAAACCCAAACTCCAGGTGCGCTGAGGGCTGTGTGACAGATCCCTCGCGCAGGCGTAAGCGAGAGAGTGCACTTGAGACAAGCAGCCATGTTGTCACAGTGGGTCCTTTTCATCAGGCTAGAAATTCTAAGCATCGTTCCGGTACGTCACAATTCTTTTCCATTTGTTACAGGACCTTTGAAAAATATCACATCCAAAGAAATTTTCATGTGCATCTTCATGCCGTATCATTTACAGGTGTACAGACTATTCAACAGCAAGAAGAAGTGAGAAAAGCTGGCTCTGACTCAGGTCAGATATTGGTTGTGGAAACTCATGCCAGCACTTTTGTTCTCATTGGTCTTTTAATTATTTCCCTTGTGATGCTGGTAGGAGCCATTTTCTTTCGGAATCACAGATACCGAACCTTGAGCCAGCAGAAACTTCTGTTTTAAGCTCTTTCTATTGGGCAGGTCCATGCAAAGTAGATAATAATAAAATGCACACACCCAAAACAAGTATGAAATAATGAAATAGTACTACAATTGCTCATGTTCTGTCCCATCTATCACATTAGGTATTCCCTCTGCATGAATTTAGTTATCACTAGTTAGTAGTTGTTTAGTTAGTACTAGAATGCATAGATGATGTAAGAGGGAGAGTATTCTTACACAGTATATTACCACTGCAAAAATTATAAACATATATTTGGCATATATAAATGGGGGTTGGAACTAACAATATTTTTTCTTATATGTGTCGCCTTATATGTATACAGTATATGTCTATATAAGAAATTCTTCAGGAACCACCACTGTTGCACACACTGTTCACAATGAGATGCAGGTGCTGAAAGCTTTCTGACAAGAATAACATTATGAGGGCTAGGCTAACTGAATTCACTGTCATGAGTTTGACTTCCTCTGAAAGTTTCTATCCTAATTTAATATTTAGTGGTAAGGGCTGTTTTAAGATTTCCAACTGTATGGGAAAGATGCTTTACTATCTTAGTTATTTGACATAGTACACTGGTCATTCCTGTTAAGTGAAACAAAGCAAGAATGCCCCACAATTCTGTCTTTTGAATCTTTCCTTGACACTATAGCATTCCTAGTAAAATTAGGTAACAGACTATTCATAAGAGGCAGAATGGCAAGAAAAACGTAGGCTGTTGGTAAGATAAGTTGACAATGAACACTAAAAACTAAGATTGTGAATGTAGCATCTTGCATGTTTGAAAAAAATCTGTTATACTTAGGGGACAATAAAATAACAAGTACTTTCTTCTCGCTTTATTTTAAAGACTAAATTCATATGCATGTGATGGTAGAACAACATAAACCTTATATTCATTTTTACAGAGTGATTGGTGGTGTAATGTTTGTCGGTGTTTACACATGTCTGCATCTCTTGGCTACAATTAACCAAATAAAAGGGGATAGACAATAGAGTGTTATTTTTTATCCCACAAATCCTCTTCTTTCTGTTGAAGGATTCAAGGAATTTAATTGTCATATACTTTATTTGACAGTGTAAAAAATCTAGTGAAATTTCAAATGTTGTCTGCCTATTCTTCATTTAAAAAAGAGAGGAGTGTGTGTGTGTGTGTGTGTGTGGGGGGGGGGGGGGGGGGTGACAAGGGCTGCATAGAGGTGGGGATGGTTATAAAACGTTTATAGAATGGTGTGGAGAGAGGCAAAAGTTATGCCATTAGCACTACTCCCACACAACAAGAAGCACCCACCAGCAACAAGGGCAAGAAAAAACTCCCTACAATATGACACAATATGACAGCAATTAATTATATGAATTATTCTTAAAACAGATTCTATGGTGCTACAATTCAAATCAGAAACACAAAGTGGGCAAGAGTGTTCTACAACTGGCCTATTTAAAGCCATTCAATAATACCAACACATCTAAATAATACCAACACCTGTGTAAAATTGGTAGACATAGCATCTTTCAGTATGTCATGTCTGACATATATACAGAGACTGAATTATCCTCATTATGAATGGTGACACCTTGCAAGAAGCAGTACAATAATGTTTGTAAATAGTCTCGTTTTGTTAGTATTTAACAAAAGCTGGCTGTTTAATCAGAAACAGTGATACCTGTGTTGTACACAAAGAAACTTTTAGTCTCGGATACAGTATACTTATTGCTGCACCTGGGATAATAGTTACAGTTTCTATATAGTTTCAAATATCAGCCTCCTCGTTTTATCATTGATTGTGTAATTTGTATGAACTTTGATGGATATAGTGGTTTATCTATCTGGTCACATACCAGTCATTTCCACCAGCTTCAGTATAGCATAATCATCATATGGTGTGAACATAAACTTCTTCACCAAGGAGTTTTGAAAATCGCACCCTTGATTGAACAAGCAGCATTGCCATAAGGCAAGTCAACTGTAGTTTTACTTGAACTACAGATCGCTACACAACTTGTTTAGTGCCATTAAAGCCGATAGAGGGCCGCAGAGTAAATGCAGCAAGTATCGTTCACCTTGTTGGTTGATGGACCACCGAAACGATTTTGGAAACATTATTTTAAGGTTTTAAAAAGTCTTTGGTGCTGCTTTAACAAAGGAAACCCCCTCCAAAGGTTTTAAAAATGCCCCAGAATATTTTAAGTTAAGTCACTTTATTGTCAATTTCTCTACATATACTGGACATACAGTATTTTATGAGAAGCCACAGAGCAGGATTGTCAATTATATACTTTATGTCTGAATCAGGTGTGTTTTGGTACTTCCTTTCCCAACATGATCCAACACCACATCATTGACAATTCCATTGACATTTTAAGTGGGACTTTCAAATAGTTCATACAACACTGGTTTCAATTTGACAAAACTTGCTGCCATGGATTACAGGAAAATGAAAGTAACTAATGCTTGGCACGCAAACCAAGCACAGGTGTGGCATTTTTTCATGAGAAAAGAGAGCCATGCTTGAAATAAGTCATCTGACCGGAATTCTGACATTTGATGATGATAAAGAAATTAGTACATGCCAGTGTTTGACAAGCTTTATTCCCAATATTGTTGTGCTGTGACAGCAAAGACTTTGTGTATTAACAAATATTTTAGTATTAACAGATATTTGGCTCAAAATGCACATGTGTCAGCTGTTTAATATGGATGAAAAAATTTACATAAGTGATGTGTTTCCACCACCTGTAAAATCAAACTATAACGTCTTCAGAAAGATGCACTTCAACTTTTTATGCATTACGATGTGTTCACTGGAGTGTTTCAGGATACTGTAAATGGTGCAAAATTTTTTGTGGCAATATATGAATGTGAATTAATTGCCATTGTTGCCTGAGCAAGAATACTTTTGCACCCTGCATAGTCCTGCATTCAGCCTTGCACGGTATACAGCTATGCTCATACATGAGAATAAACCTGCAAACGGGCTCAAATCAGACTGGGAATATAACACGCTAGCCAGTGAGCTAAAAGGGTGCTGGTTTGACCCACCCCTCTACAGTAAACCTTACTCCCATCTGGGTCATGAGTGTAACCTGGGTCGTTCCTGCTCAAACCTGAAACGATGCAGCACAACAACAAGCTCAGCACATTAGCAAGAGAGTTAAAACACTGGAGTGTTAGTTTCACTCACTAATCTGTCTTATACTTTTTCTTTGTCCTTGAAGAAAAAAGTTGAACAGATATAGAGATCATGGACCCACACAACACAAAATGATTGTTTGAACAGTTGAATGGAAAGAGAAACTATGCCCAAGAACATGGATCTGTCAAACAACTGGTAAATCCAGTTCTCAAAGCATGACATTTTTTCAATTGTTGTTGAAAGATGGAGCCTAGGACCTATTTATAGTGTTCCTGTTTTTCAGTAATAAGGAGTTTTTCTTGTCAGCACGTAAGGATTTTATTTCACCTATGTCAAAGGTGTTTCTTCTAATGGCAACATAGATTAATGTGTATATATCTGTGTGTATGTGTGTGTATGCATTAAGAATAGTGTAACCTCTATAAAAGTACTGCATTGCAAATTGATTCTTACTTACTACTACTCACACACTGACTTTCATTCATTTGCCCACTGTGGATGGTCCCTTAGTTTTGCATAATGCATCACTGTTAGTGCTAGGGATACATACTTTTTGAGACCTCAAACTGGATCCAACATAGACAGATTTGGGTTTAAGCATTTACATGTCACATTATTCTACACAGTTAATGACATATTGATATTTCATATACTGTGTTCTACACTGTTAGTTAATCATCACTTACTTTGATACTTCCTGTTATGATGTGTCCTACACAATTATTTGTGTTAAATTCAACTTTAATGATCTGAATGGGAGTTTTTTTTTTATGTGTTCAGAGCTGAATTTTTAGATGTATATATTTTGAAAAACCTAACTGAAGTACGAAGCTAAAATCATATTCAACAACACAGGATTTTTTTTCAATATAACCTGATTGTGTGTTATTGTGGGTTGGCATTCACTCCTCCTCAGGGGTTAAATTGGAGCCCCTGCACATAAGCTCATGCTGCATTATGAGATCAAAAGCAACGAACCTTTTTTCAGGCTTTTCAGTTAAGTGTAATTAATTAGGCTAAACTATCGTTCTAACAATGAGTAAAACAATGAGTTTTGTGTAACCTAAATAGACCATCTGGTTTTCCCGATAAAAGGATGATCTATCAAAGCTTATAAAAGTTGCAATCAGAGATTCTAGAACACTAACGTTACGTGGCTACTTTCCAGTCAGCTGCTTTTTCCAGACGTTAGTTGAGGCTGTCAAACAGAGCACCGCACGCTGGTACACTATATACGAGAGGTTGACACAGCGAGATAGAAGCAGACAGACAAGGGCCGGGTTTCCCAGATTCGTTAAGAAGCTCTTAACGCTAAATTCTTCTTTGGAGCGCTAATCTGGCCAATGAGAGCTCTTAAAGAGCGCTCCAAAGAAGATCTTAGCGTTAAGAGCTTCTTAACGAATCAGGGAAACCCGGCCAAGGTATGTGCGAAGAGGTGCTTAAATGCAAAGAGCTGTCAGTTGAATTCCATTGTGCCTTTGGCCAGTTCAGTTTCCATACATGAGCCAGCTAGCATACCTCAGGTAGCTACGAATGAAATGCTAATGTAATGACAAGAAGTGGACGTAGGCCGTCACCTGAAATTGGGCTACCTCTGGTAAACAAATAAAACAGTTTTCGTCTGCTTCTGCTCTGAGCCTCAATTAACTGTCGACACAGTCTTGGTTTCACTTTATACTAGCCTACGTAGAAAGTTATGCATAATTAGACTAGAAGTCAGGTAGTGCTCTACAAAACATGACATGTTCTCATTGACATTTTGACTGGCATTTTTTCAACATTTATCCCAAAAAATAAATCAACTGTTTTGACTCCAGATCATGCAAGCCTAGAAAGTTTCTCATAAAGGATCAATATTTAGGCTACACTAACACATTGAGACAGTAGGCTTGACTAGTAGATTAATGATAACTGAGCCTACTCAGAGGGGCAGGGTTTAAATTTTCCAGTGTTCTTGTTTCCAGTAAAAAGGAGTATTTCCTGTAGTCATTACTTTGAGGATTTTTTTTTTTTTCAACAAAAGCTACTTTATGGGTGTGTTTATGGGGTATGGAAGGGAGTGCACAATATGCACACCTAGCTGTGTTTATTTATATAAAACAAATTAGACTATAATAAAATTATTTAAAAAATGTATGATGTAAACGAATTAAGGTGCATGTGAAGAACATAGGTTACATTATGCAAAAAAAAAATAAATAAATAAAAACATAAACGTAAAAAATGTGTCTATTAAAATGGGGATGATTGCTTAAAAGTAGCTCACCATGAACCCATGTGAAAAAAATATTACAATAGAAGAAACAAGACAGGAGGAAGGAGCTTTGCCATTTCTTTATGTTGGTAGAGAAATCCTTTTTGATAGGATAGGCTATGCAGCAAGGAAAGAAAGGGTGGGGAGCTCACATTTGCTTTCTTTACAGGGATCTACATTATATAAGCAGAAATCGAATTAACAAATATTTATTATGTATTCCACTGTAATTTATTTATGTTATAGAATTATTTACAGTAGATATTCAATGTTTCAACATAGCCTAATCATCATATAATTTCTTTACATTTGCATCTACTGAGGTTTGTGTGCTCCTGCCTCCTTTCCCTGCCCTTTCTTCACATGATGAGGGGTGTGGTCAGATATAATCTGATTTTGTCATCTCTAGTTGGAACTAATGAAGCTTTCTGGATGTGAAACGTCTTTAATCTCAAAAAGAGATCTATTTCCCTATAACTGAACACAATGGGTACTATGACCTGGATGAATGAGAATCATAATATTGGTGTGTGTTTGGGCCATTCAGTTTCTTATCATATGGTCTGTTACACTTGTCATAATACAGTTCTCTTGGCAGAACCTCAAAATACTTTCTTTTCACTGTTGATATGCTTTGTCAGTCACCTTGACGCTCGATGAAAACTGATCTTCTAGCTAAAACACAAATCTGTTTGTAGCCTTGTCATACCTGTTTGATACTGATTTCTCCCATTATTTTCATACTTGCCACAATTCTGTCAGTAATAGAATTTACATTCAGCTCACAATATAGACATCTGTTTATGTTTCCTTGTAGTTGGCAGACCGACGTTTTCAGGATGAGTCACTAATCACCAATTGCCATTAGTAGAGAGGCCCATTTTCTTTTTTATTCTTTTGAACTTTTTACTCATTGTATACTCTCCCTTAATCTTATCATACTTTATTTCATCCACTATGTTTTTATTTTTATCTTTGTAAAGCACATTGAACTGCCTTTGTGTATGAAATGCGCTATATAAATACTTGCCTTGCCTTGCCTTGGTTGGAATTATGGTAAATGCAATTGTAAGTGAGTTAAACTGTTTCCATAAACTTTATTTGCATTAGGATTAATTCAGATTCACATTGACCTCTTTCAAGTGATTTAAAGTTATATCAGGGGACTGATGCATTTTGCCGTGATTCCAACAAGATTTTTTAAATCATGTTAACATCTCCCTTTATCATTTCCTTTGCTGGTTGTATTCAGGAATGTGACCCTGTCTTTGTCTTGCTGTAAACAAGTTCATCAAGTCTCATTCTCAAGAATGCTTGTGATTCACACCTTATACTGGAGCTAATCGTGTCTTTATATGGTTGCCAGGAAAAGTCTCTCTCTTCCTGATGCTATAAAACGAGAGAGACATCTACCTCAGGGACAGCTGCAATCATGTCCTTGTGCACACTGGTGCTGCTGCCACTGCTGGTCTCTGTTACCAGAGCCAGCCATTTCTGGGGAGGGACCATCTCATTCACCCCAAAAGGAAGGAATTCAGATGGATCATACAGGGTAGAGATATTTTTACTATATAACAAAATTGTATCATATCCATGTCCACATAATTACAAAAACATGCAAAATTGTAAATATTCATATAATAAATGTAAATATGAGATTTTCTGTGCAAATCCTATAGACCTTTTATTTACTCACTGATAAATTGTACAAGATAAATAATGCCAATTCTTCCAACCAGTAATAGTCAAATATCAGATTGTTACAGCTGTTAATACTGTATAATAATAATGTACTGTAGAACAGCTCTGAACTACTTATTTGTCTGGTGTCAGTTTGCTGAGTTCTGAGTATTACTGACTTATCAAATTGTTCTTTGATTCAAACAGTACAGTACATCTTTGTACAGTACATCTTTGAACTGAAAGTATACTCATACAGTGTTTGCAATGAATGCAGCTAAGTCATATCATGGCAATACTGTATGTTCTACCTCTCAGACACTGTGTTTATTTGATTCTTATAGTTTATTTTGGAAAGCAGGTGTCTCAAAGCATTTGTAATTTAAAGGGAAAACAGTAGCTGTTACTTGTTTGTTTATAGAAAAAATCTATGGATTTTTCTATAAATAATCCTATTCTTTGAGGTTACTTGGTTACAAATTTGCTACAAAATAGAACAATTGGCGTTTTGGCAGCTAAAACTAACTGATAGGGGAGATGAAAATCAAACCAAAACTGAGATTCCTTCTGAAATGTACTTAGCTACCAAGCTCTACTAGATTTTCATGTTCTTCGCCTACAGCCATTGGTAGCATCGAACAACAGAGAAATGAGTTGAAATGAATTTTCCTTTAAACTCTAGGCCTATCTCATATGTGGATAATGTTTTCCTCTAGGTGGATTTCCGGTACAAGCACACTTTCGATATGTGCGACCAAGATCATTTAACCTGGAACTACTGTAGACAGGGAGACTGTGGAACTCAGACGAGTCTTGAACTTGGAAAAATAGATGACACTAATGGACGGTATTTATATGACAACAATTGGTGCTTAAAAGAAGGTGTCATGACAAGAAGCCTTTGGAGTGATAAGCCATTTGAACTTACGTAAGTTCATCCAGTTTAATAAATACTTTCAGGAGACATTAAAAAATAGAACAGTTGTTGCATATCATGCTGATGTAACTGTCCAGAAAACGTGATGTTGTCACTGTACCGTTTCCTGTACAGGGGCTATAGTTGCTGTTGGGTGTACTTGAGTAACTCCCTGTCATATTGGGACCTACCAATCAAGGTAGATCTGGGAGTTCGATCTGACACAAATAAACCAAACAATTCTCCACATGCAACCACCATATCCTTTGTCAGGTAAAGACACTGCTACAGTTTTGTAATTTTTTTGTAATTGTATCTTTTATAATATGGTTTGTATGATGACACAGGCAAAAACATATACAATAACACAAACTTGTCTCCAGTGTACCACAGAACTGTCCTCGCACATATAACTTCATTGGTTGTGATCCAGATGGTGATGAGTTCAAATGTCAAAGCTTGAGGAGTCTACCCCAAGGCTTTATCCTTAATCAAGTAAGAGTCCCACAGCTGTATCACACATACACACACAAACACACACACATATGAATGCACACACATATGCACTTTCAAATGCACATGCACACACATGAAGTGAACATTTGTTTGTTTATCTATTATGTTTATCTTAGGATACTTGCACTTTAAGTTATACTGGCACAGGCAGCACTGGGTCCTATGGTTTTGAATTTGTTGTCGAAGACTACCCCAAACAGCCCATCACTCTTACCTACAGCGATGGCACAAGAGATTTTAGACATCCAGTTCTTGTAAGGCACAGGCGTCGGTCCCCAAAGGGTCCCGTTCATGCCAGGTCTTCAGATCGTGCAGGACGCCGGCGGCGGTTTGCATTGGGAGGGGCGTCCTCAACTGTAGCTCCAGCCAGTTCTCCAGCCAGCTCAATCGCATCTTTCATTACCAGCCAGTACAGCACAACATCTAGGCCTGGTTCCTTTCCCACTACTAAAACTTCTACTACAGCAGTCCCCACAAATTTTCCTTGGGTGTTGGGGGGCTCTCAGAGCACAGCCATCAAAATGGCCCCAAAAACTGTCAGTAGCTCCACAACCACAAAGGCAAGTACAGTTGCCCCAATAACTATGACTCACTATGCCACACAATCTACTACGAAGGCCACCACAACACGGGTGGGAGGATGGCAGCAAAGCGCTCAAAGTAGCACTGTGGCCCCAACTATGACTAGCCCCAAAACCACACAAGCTACTACGAAGGCCACCACAACGTGGGTGGGGGGATGGCAGCAAAGCGCTCAAAGTAGCGCTTTGCCCCCAACTATGACTAGTCCCAAAACCACACAAGCTACTACGAAGGCCACCACAAGGTGGGTGGGGGGATGGCAGCAAAGCACCGCTATGGCCCCAATAACTATGACTACCCCCACAACCACCACAACTACTACAAATGGCGCAACACCTCCATGGTGGACTTGGCAACCTCAAACAGGGCTTCCAACCACTACTTCAATAGGGACCTCCAACCCTTCGTTAAATCATGGAAAACCACTAAGCCAAATTCCATTGCAGTTTGTTGTCTTGGGTAAGAATAGATTCTTCTTTTTTTTTTTAAAGGCCAACAATATTTACTACATTTACTTTGTTACATTCATTATTTACTATTAGTATGTCTACATTATTTTAATAATCCATCATGCTGCCACAGTTGATTCCTCAGCTCCGTCCTGCAGTGAGGGAGCATACTTGCCCAGGTTCATTTATCCCACTCCACTCAATAGAGAACATTTCTATGTAGACATCAACCAGGAGCTGGAGATCAGAGTAAATGCAACAGCGTCTTATTCAGTGTAAGTAGGTATATGTATACTTTGCATTGGGATGGGTATCTGTACTGTAAGTGTGTCAGGGTGTGTTTTTGTGTTGATATTAGGCTATCATGTCAGGAAATCCTTCCTCCTGAATAATAACATACAACTTTTTTCCATTTCAAAGGGTTAGTGATCTCATTATAAGTGGGCCACTAAACATCACAAAGGACAGAATAACCTCTGGAGAGTTTGTCCTCAGATGGACACCCAGGACTGATGACCTTGACCAACATTTTCCCATCTGTTTCATCGCTGAGAGCACATGGGGGTATGCAGAGAGAAACCTTTTCAATACATGATCATGTTTTTGTTGTGTTTTTGACTTATATATTTATATAGCACATTTCTCTTTGAATTGCACATAAGTGTGAGGAACTAATATTTGAGACATGAGGTTTATACTGTACTAGACTGTCAATGAATCCTGATAAAAAATGGTATCCACAATACTAAATGTTGACATCCTGTTTTCTTTAAAAATACTTTTAAGAATGACATTAGACAGCACACTCGCCATTGCGTAATTCTCCTTTGCTGAGATACCCATCAACATTAACAATATAATACATGTTTTTTCAGCTCCAGCTTCTTCCAGTCTGAGATGAGATGTGTCGTTGTTGAGGTTAAACCATATCAAAATGGTTTGTCTTTCTCCTTGTTGTACAAAAATAAATACTGAGGGGTGTATATATGTTGTATTGTATAATCCAATGTACCCATGATATTCACACAGCTCCTGAAGCCAATGTGATTTGTACTGAGAATTTTATGGCCATTGAGGTAGAAACATCGATATCAGATAACATCAGACTACATGTGGATCACCTGCGCCTCAGTGACCCATCCTGCACACTCTACTCCAATGGCAGCCATGTCTTTGCTAACATGTCCCTCAATACCTGTGGGACTAAGATGGAGGTAAGTATACCCTAAATAGCCTTGCCAAATTTCTGTAAAATGCTTCCCCAGAAAATATATGCTGTCTCTTTCTTTTTTAAAGGAGGATGAAAACTACCTCTATTTCAAGAATGAGATTTCAACATTTGATAACTCAAATGACATCATAACCAGAATCAACCAGGTGGAGTTTCAATTTTTCTGCAAGTACCCTAAAAAAAGCAGTGTGACCCTTGAGTTTTACACTCACAAAGGCCCATATGTATTCACGCAAAAAGGATTTGGAACATTCAGCTATCAGTTTGAGTTCTTCCAATCAAGTGACTTTCAGTATCGGAAGGACCCCAACTCATACCCCCTGGAATATCCCCTTGGTGAGATGATGTACATGCAGATTGAAGGCATCTCTTTAGTCAACAACACTGAGCTGTTTTTGGAGTCTTGCTGGGCAGGTCCCAGCGAGGACCCTCAGTCCCAAACTCACTACACCTTTATTGAAAATGGGTAAGTGGCTTTAGCACTTAAGTATTTATTATATTCTATTATTTTATGTGATGATGTACTGACCAGAGACATCTTTGTACCTGTGACAATGACAATGAAGGACATTCATTCATTCATTCATTCATTCATTCAGAAGTTAACCCCAGACTTTCTTTGCACTGGCAACATCCTTCATCATGTTGATTTGCTGCTTGTCCAGTCACATTAATGATTGCTCATCTCCACACACAGATGCATGGTAGATGAAACGGTGCAATTCTACTCAAACCACGACTGTAAAGTTCAGTTTGGGATGAAGGCCTTTAAATTCATTGGATGGCATGACCAGGTAACAACTTTCTAAGTGAGCTCATATCAGTTACAGGTTCTTTTTTTTTGCTTCATAATCAATGCTAGAAATTTACATAATTGGTTTTTCTGCCTCCAGGTTTTCATTACCTGTTCAGTAATTCTGTGTGAGGCTGGTGACCCCAACACCAGGTGTTCCCAGGGCTGCACTAATGCTACTGCCACATCTGCAGTGCATAACCATCGCAAAAGGGAGGCTGCTATTCAGACCACTAGGCAGTACATATCCCAGGGTCCTGTGCGCCTAAGCAGGAGTGCTAACATCAGAGATTCTTCAAGCACAGGTGCCTTTCCTTTTGTGCATCTTTCTATGTCAACTTGGTTGTCATAAAGCACACTTATACAGACAAGTGACAAGCCATTTGTAACAGCTTGTTATTTTTTTTTCCAGTGGTAAATAATGGCCTCAACATGAACCTTGTTTTCATCGCTGTATGTGTCCTGATAGCTGTTGCCATGCTGTGTGGTGCCATAATCTACACAAAGCGACCTACAACTGCCTATCAGCCATTGCCAACATCTGACTTTTGATCTGTCAGGTGGCCCATGCACAGAATGTTGGTATAGAATAGACACTGTTAATATCATTATAGTTACTTTCTCAAATATCTGTAGTATTATAATAACTTTCAAGTTAATTTTAAATTTTACACTACTGTTTAATATAGAAATAAAATGATAATGTGCTGAGTCATGCAATGCCTCCCAAGACATGTTGTGAAGGTACTCTAAGGTATGGTATAAGAGGGTTCTCATATAGTTCATGTATCATGTGGTAGTCGTTACATCTATAAGTATTGTTGCGTGAACACTTACTACATTTAATAATAAGACTTTGTACTGAAGACTTAAGGTATTCTTATTAATTCCTATGAAAAAATATGAATCTGAGTTTGATGCATGGATGTGCACAGGAATTTTGAGGGGCAGTTGCTCTGATCTGAAGAAAGGAGTCAAAGAGGTCCTCTCCCTTCTGGCTTTCACTTAAGTTTGCCCGTATGGGAGGCTTTTTATGAAACGTTGTGAATTAAATGTTTTGAGTGGCGATTTTTGTTTTCATTTTTAAATCTAAGCCTATTCCTAGGCTACCTCAAATTTTGTATCCATTGAACGATTTTTTTCCCCCTCAGAAGGGCAACGCCAGTGGAGAAGGGCATATGGGCAGTTGCCTGGGGAACCATGACCTGGGCAAACCCCCTGTGCACGTCCCTGGTTTTATGCACACATTTAAGTCCTTCTAACTTGTTACAGATGACACTCATTATTCTGATGTTTAAATTTATTTTTTTTTTTTTCATTCAATGCAGTGCCTCTCATTTCTGTAATTGTAGTACCTTGTAATTATGACACCTTCTCATTATGAATTATGAATTTAAATATGGATTTTCTGCTATGGCCTTATTAGAAACTTGGCTAACAGTGGGTTAAAATGAACTGTATAAATTACCAACTATAATTCTGTTCATTATGTAAAAGAAAATAGTTTTAATTGAAATAATATAATATTTTCAGCATATTCACATGCATGAAACAAGTGCCTGGACCTGGCCATACTTCCTGTGCCGTTACATTGATCTTCGCAAACTCCCCCAGTGAGGTTAAGCCCACCTCTCAGAAGGCGGGTATTAGGTATGCCAGACTAGATCACGGAAGCCAGGCTAAACAACCACAATAGTTGATGAATTTAAATGCCATCTTGGTCATGATAACACTCCAGTATATTTATCAAGCAGGTGAAATTATCAAAATCATTTGTTTTACATCCTTTTTTTTTTTTGCTTAAGTTGCTTAAACCGGCACTAAGCAACATTCTGTTTTTCTCTCTCACAAGCTCCCTCTAAAGCCCGCTGTATTGCATTGTATTGCACTGCATTCTATTGGAGGCGGTCCGCGCTGCTGAACATTGCAAGTGCTGTATCTACCGCTATTGGCCACGGTGGCGCATTCTACACCGTTTGTTTGCCGTGTAATGACTAATTTTAGCATCCTAAACAGTATGAAACGGATTAATTAAATGAAAAATGTTGCATAGTGGGCCTTTAAGTTATTCCTTTAAATCGAAATATCCATGTTGAATGAACAAATATCTATTTCGCCATGTTTCTATTCTATAGAAACTTGTTTAAGATTCTTTTACACTCTGACACTGTCGACCAGGGTATTTTAATAGAATTTTTAAAAATAAATTTGGCTTTCATGATTTTACTTACATTTACATTGATGATTTGTCCAGTGTCAAACGTTCTTTCTACAATTATGTTTGCAAATGATACCACTTTAATCAGGATTATGTAAACTTCAATAATCTAAATAATATAAAAGAAGCAATGGCCTATGCTCAGTGGTTTATAAATTATCTCTGAATGTCAAAAAATAACTTAAAAGGGACTAAGGAGTTAGACCACATATTTGGGTTAGTAGAAAAATTAATACATTAATTGATATTATAATTGATGATGATTACTTATCTTTTCTCCTTAAACTCTCTTCTTTATATTGTAGCCTAATTCATGTTGTAATTTAGTTTGGGCAAGTTGTTTCCCTACTACACCTCAAAAAACAGTTTTCTATAAAATACAGGTGTGTGACATATATGGAGACAACTTTTCCTCCATAGCAGAAAATGGTGCTACAATAAAAAAAGATTTACATTTAAACAGACTCAATTTAAATGGTTATGTGTATTTTTTCTTTTTCTAAAATAAAGGCTACAAACAAGCATATTTGTCCTTCTGCCTCTCCCTGCACTGCATTTATGTTCTTTATCTGTCTTGTTTCTTCTTTTAACTGTGCAAAATAAAATAATTATTTAAAAAATACTAGGCTACAGAAAGGACATTACAATGAGATTCTTGGCCAGAAGGTGGTGATATTTAGTAGGCTTATGAAAGGCATGCAATGTAAGTAATGAAGTCTGTACCTGTGACAACTAAGCCTATCAATTTAATCAATAACATCACTTCTACAGTGCTGTAATATGATGAATATATATCAAGGTTAAACTTACACCCATGTCCTGTCAAAACAAAGTGACGGGCCTAGAAAAAACTGATACAGGAAGAAGCTTTGTGCAATAAATTCATCATCATGAGTGATGGACAGGCTGGTTAAATTAATACATACTAGAAAACAGTATTAACATAAAACTTCGGTACTTTTAAAGGTAGTTGCACAGAAAATGGGAGACTATGACCTCAACCTCACGTTGGTAATGTTTTTTGGTTGGTAAAATAATTGCACTGTAATTTTTGGTATGTTTTGTATTGAACAGTAGAGCAACCACCAACCAATGATTAAACAATGAATGTTCAGGCCTGAGCACATGTTGTTTTCATGAATTCTGAATTTTGAGAAGGTTTGGCCTATAGGTAGTGCATACTTATACCACCAGATGGCAAGATTGGTTCAGTCTTTTGTTTTGTTTTTAAACTCATAACTAATTATGATGACTGTTTTTCATTTTGAAATATGTTCAAGGCATCAGCCATTTAATTGTACAATAGCATTTATCAGATGTGGTAAACCTGATTAGCTCAAATACATTTTGAACAAAACCTTTATGTAAGCAAACTAATCCTTCCATTTATCTCACTTTTATGTTTGTCAAGCAGATTTTGAGAGAATCTAAATCTCATCTCCAATGAGATTTATTCTTCTGCAGTACAGTAAACAAACTTTATTTATATACATTTCTCTAATGTTGTTCCACTTCTATTTGCCATAAGGGCAGTAGAATGTGCCTGACTGACCTTTCAGACCCTGTGAAATTCCCTAGATTCCTGCCATTCTCTCCATGTAGCCTATATATTGTCTGCTGTGATTAAATGACTGTTTTTGTCAGCCTGATTAGAGACTGAGGAAAACTACTTGTGACACTAGTGCTGAGGGGGGTGATTTCAAGCCATTTCAATTCTGTTTCAAGTCTGTCGTGTGAAAAGGAAAAAGTGTGTAGAGAGACGTGGAGAATAAAAGAAAACAAGGAAGGGAAAGAGAAAAAACAATATAGGGTGTAATTTCAAGGAGCTTTGCTCATGCATCTATTTCAGGACTGCCACTGTGATTGTGATGTATGACCAGTGGTGGGCAATTTCTACAATTTCAATCAACCTTTAAAGCAAGACTGAAGAGAACAGTATAAACAAGGAAACTAGTTAAAAGTAAAGAGAAAATACACACACAGCTAATTTAACAACAAGCCCATTGTGCATGAATACAAATGAGTAGAAATTTCTAAGTTAGACTCCTTAAATTGACAAGTGTGTGCCATGACAAGCATGAGGTTGCATGCTACATACAGGACAGGGATAAACACAAACAAGAACTAAAACATGTGAAATTATCTGCCTCTTCCAGTTGCTATTAATAGCTCCATGAAATATATGCTTTACAGCAAGTCTAGACAAATGCAAATCTTGTCCCCATATCATTTCTTCACAGAAGAGTGAAGTAATGCTGATCTAATTTTAGCTGCAAAAATGGGGGACAAAAAAGAGTGGGCTGGGTAAGGTATCTGGGGTCATCGCTCACATGACTTTCTTGGGATGTAGAGACCAGACCAGACTGTGGGACATGCAGAGAGATATAAAGGGAAGAAGACAAGCAAACCTCTCATAATCATCATCATCATCATCATCATCATCATCATCATCATAATATGTCAATAATAATAATAACAATAATAATATTAATTCTTATTGTTATTATTATTATTAATATTGTTGTTGTTGCTGTTGTTGTTGTTATTGTTATTATATTATTATTATTATTATTGTTGTTATAGTCCTAATAATAATAATCAATTTCATCATCATCATATAATAATAGCTTCACATTTTCTATAAAGACATTATAGATACTTGACATGGTCCAAAGCCTATAGGCTACCATTTAATAATATATTTCTTTGTTCATTCAGCCTACTGCATTTTGGCTATTACCTATGGTCATGCTGATGCCAGGTTTTCCATTAGGCCTAGGTTAGGAATACTGTCAAGCACACAATTTCAACCACTCTGGCACAGGGTTATAAAAAAAAAGGCTAAAGCATTTATTACATAAACCATATTTTCGGTGTGTATTGTTAAAATTCAGGTAGCATAAAATAACTTTAGTTCTTGTAGGTCTATGCATTTAAAAGCCATTTGCTGGGAGCTGGAGCAACTCTGCGTGCGCTCCCCCAAGTCAGGCCACGTATTAACGTCACCAGCACGCATTGAGTTTTCTGGAGAGCAGGAAACGGCAGATAGAGCCACAGTGACTTCTCCGCCGACCGGGAGAGGGACGGCTGCCATCGATCAGGGTTTCGGGAAAACCGCCCATCAAAGGCTGTCCTTTGCTGGATTAAGAGTTCTCAAAGTGTATGAAACCAACATGATTGCGGATAACTACATTTTTCACGGCGGATCTTGTTTTTAGGAGACGGATAACAAGTTTTCCTAATCTCCGTGAGCTCCAAGGTTTCTCCTGGATCTAGATGGCAGTCTGCTTTTCTTTTTTGCTCCGTTCTACTTGGTGACGCGGCTTCAACAGCAGAGAAGTGATCTAGAATACCTTTGGATGTTTACTTTTTCATATCGTTGCCTTAACTACTTACCAACTCATTTATTTGTGCACCAAACGCACTTTTGGGGCCTTACTTTTTCCAGCACCGGAATATTGTATTCCCTCGCCATCAAATGTGTCGGCTAATGTTAGCTTGTTAGCATCAAGGCTTAGCGTTCTTCGGCTTTTTAGCTCGGTAGCTAACGTTAGCTTGCAAGTGATCCTGTTCGCTAGTTAGTTGAAATACATGGTCACTGAGCTTTTTGTCAATTTTTCTGACTTACCATGTGGCTGTGTGACTATATTGGCGAATAGTGTAAGAAGTTGATGAATGCCATATATTTTTGTCAGCCTGGAAAAATCATGCAATATATCCAAGTACCCAGATAGCAAGCTAGCACTTGATTTAGATAATTGTCCAATGTTGGTCTGGTTTGAGAGGCCTTTGGATTTTTTTGGTTCGTGTGGCGAACATTTCACAGACCGATTTTTTTCTCTCGGTTGATGGATTTTATGGTTTTCATGGCTTTTGGGATTATTACAACATCACCGTTATATCTGAGGCCAAAACAAGACTAGGAGAACCGGTCTCAGATTACATTTCAGATAACAAACTGTTCCTGAAAACAAAAGGAAAGTGGACTTGACGAATATCTAAACTGTGCAAAGGTAAAAGTACATGTTTATATTAGATAGTGTGCTTGATTTCTGCTGATAATACTTCTGACCAATGCATTAAGAGCGTAAAACACGTCTTATAGAAGACTAACATGATATATTAGATGCACTGCGTTAACGTTTGTAGAACCCATTCTAGTTTGGTTATAATGTTACAGTATCGGCCCTTTAATTTGTTTATCACCTGTCCAATGTGCCGTTAACTATCACCAGTTTTGGCAGACCATTTGTTTTTTATTCGCTTTTTTATCTAAAGAAATAAAGGTTGTCACTTAAAATGGGGAGGAATATTTTATAGGAAAGATAGCTATAGGTTTCCCAAAACTGTCTAATAACGTTTGCCTTGCTAACTTAGATCAAGTTGTTTTTGTTGAATTCTATTGCTCGGTTAATGTTAGCAATTTCACGGTTAACATACATTTGTTTGTCAAGAACGTTGTAAACGCAGTTAAACTGGTAAAACGATTGTTATTGTACTATTATGATTATTGTTATGATAACCATCTGTGCTTTCACTTCTGATTTATGCAACGTTAAAGAAATGTGGACGATAAACGTGTTTGTGTTGTTTACTCCGTTATTAAACCATGGTGGTAAGAGTTTGGAAATTCATTATCCAATTTCTCCTCATTCGGTCATTTCACCACACGAGGACAAATCAGTCGTTAACCACCGTTAAGATTTCGTAACTAGGCTACAATTTAGGACAGGTAATGGTAAGCATGACGGTAGTGGTCAGCCTTCAGGCAAAGCGAAAGATAGCGATGCGTCCTCCTAGTGCCATCTGTCAATCTGTCTCGCGCGGCTGAAAGTGTAGCCCCTCCCCCTTCAGTGATCTTTATTGTGGTGCTTTCGTCGCTTGACCTCGTTATGAGTGGAGAGCAGCTCAGCGGCAGCCCATTTGCCTAGTGAATTTGGGGTAACCCTTTTGCCTTTTTCTCTTCAGACGTGATGCATAACTGCTGGTGTTGCAGGAGCTAACAGGAAGGGATGAGGGTTGATGGGGGAGTGGGGATTATAGCCAAGACATATTGAATGGATGCTATTATAGCTGGGTTACAAGTGAGCAGTGAACTACAAACCGCACTTTAGGTTACAGGTTCCTTTGGGATTTTGCTCTTTATTCTTTAGTGTACTTATCCAATTTTAACTGCCACAATGCTGATTTGAATAAACATATTTCTCTTCAGTCTCCTCACATGATCTTCAAAATTCTGTCTGATCATCCCAAGAATCTCAGACAGTTACATAATTAAGCGTCCGCCTGTTAATGGAGAGCTGGGTTGTACTGCTTATGTTTGAATATATCATAGAAATGGACAGGCCAATTGTGTGCAGTATCTTTGCACTCAACTATACTAGTTTTTGACAGTGTGTGTGGAGACAGCAGCTCATGTGCTGTTTAAAGCTTAAGATCATGGCCAACTCTTATTCGCTTTGCTTACTTGTTCAGAGTTGGTGCCTGGTACCCTAATTTCTCATTTCAACTAAACAAAAGGCTGCTACTCACTATATGAATTAAAATAGTGTATAGTTCCTGTCTAGTTTCTTTTTCTTACACCTTCAGTGATTGTGCTTGATGTTTGTGTTGTCAGCATTAGGTGGCAGACACATTTCATAGCAAGAAAGTGGAGAGTAAAAAGCATCTCTCACTTTCATTTCAGAGAAATGGTTTTGCGCCATAAGTCAAACAATTGTGTTTTACCTTTCTGCAGTTTATCCAGATGATCTGAGTGATGGTAGCACTTTTAACTCCAACCTAGCATAGATCAGTGAGTCAGGTTAGATCTTTAGTATCTGGCCTTTTAGTATCTTGCTCAGAAGTGACTGAAATTGACTAAAAATGAACTAATACAAAGTATAATAGTAACTAAAGGTGCTACAGACAAACAAGACTTGGAGAACTGCAGAAAGATAAAACTAAAATGCTTAACTTGAGGGGTGGTGGAAAATGAGGTCGTATTCCTAAGAAGGAATTGGAACAGAGTGAAATGTCCCTATAAACCCACCTTCAGGTGTGTGTAGTAAAGGACTGTTATTGTGGGAGTTAGTGCAATGGAGCAGTGATCGTCGCTGTCTGACGAATGGTTTGGGGTCTCATATCCCTGTTGTGCTGAGGTTGTGGTGTAAATTTAGTTGTAGATGCATGTCAGAGGAAACGATTGTGAAATTGACCTTTAATTAGAATAGAAATGTCTCGTAAATAGCAGTCACACTCTTGCCATTTGTGAGTACATGTCTGATGCCTTTTTTGTTTGTTTGCAGATGATGTGCGAGGTGATGCCCACCATCAGTGAGGCAGAGGTAGGCCCTGGCAATGGCAGCGGCAGGGGCTCCGGCTCCCCGCTGCAGTCCGACTCCGAGGGCCACTTTGAGTCGCTGATGGTGTCCATGCTGGAGGAGAGGGACCGGCTCCTGGAAACCCTAAGGGAGACCCAGGAGAATCTGGGCTTGACCCAAGGCAAGCTGCATGAAGTCAGCCATGAGCGAGACTCCCTCCAGAGGCAGCTCAACTCAGCTCTGCCGCAGGTAAGAAGCTCAATGCTAGAGGGTTGTGTAGGGGTTTTCAGCAGTTCGATCAAAGGCAGTTTTGAAAACGTGCTCTTCAGCAGATGGCCAAACTGATTTAGGAAGGAGGACCTTGTGAGTGAGGAGGCTAGAATTTCAGCCATTGTCTGAGGCACCTGTCCCCGGAGACCTTAAATGAAGGGTTTATATTGGTCATGTCTGTTTTTGTCCACACAAGCTTGTGGAAATACTAGTATGTCTATAAACATATCTTCCCCTCAGATGTGGTGATTCGATGTTCTCATCCTTCTCTTAGCAGTCTCTCATCAGGATCATGATCTAGAAATGCTGTGTGTCATGTAAATGAATCTCCACTGATTAGTGTGCTACAGAAACCAATTTGCTATCTCATACATAGACATGTCTGAGATTAAAAGTGTTATTTTAATTATTTTTGAGGCTCTCATTCCTAAGTGAGGCTAGATGTGACCGTTGCCACAGTTGGCTTTTTTTTGACGGGCCACAGAATTTCTGCGTAAGAACAAGCTTGGCATTGCCCTCTTGGTTTACTAGAGGAAAACTCTCTTCTTTTTTTTTTTTTTTTTTAAAGAGGCTGATGAGAATAGCACATGAGCTCAAGCTCCTGCTTCTGTGGGCCCAGCATTGCTGTTTATGTTTCCTGTGAGTGTTTCCTCCCCTGTATATTTAGGCATTATGTCCAATCGGGATGCATTCACAGGTTTCCTGCCAGGCCTGTTTTGGAGGCTATATCCTGCAGGTTTATAGGAAAGTGGAGTGCCTTCAGAAGTGATCTCCAGTGCTATAGGTGAAATGATGGCTTGCAGTGCTTGGAAGGAATGTGTTGTGAAATGCCTCCCTAGACAGAGTTACTTTGATCTGATGTCTAGTTGTGTATGTGTGTGTGTGTGTGTGTGTGTGTTTGCCAGGGAAAGAATAAGAGACCCAGCCCATTCGCTAGTGTTGATTGTAAGGCCTTTTTCCAGAGTGAAAACTCTGTAGGAGTCTTTAATGTTTCTGCACACCTGTTTGCCAGTGCAACAGGCCCGTACTTGTACTTTTAGCTTTTTTACATATAGAGGGTCGGCCTGTCTTCATAAGTATGATATGGGCTTCATCATTCAAAGAATGAACAGTCCTTTACACAAATAATGTTAGATATTTTTTGCGCTGTTGGGTGTTCAGGAGCGCACATTGCTTTGAAATAGTGATAATGGCTGCAGTGGTAGGGGTCGGAATGAGCTTCTTTTTCCTTGCCTTGAGGTTTGGATGTTGTGAGAAACTTTCAAATGGACCTCACCAAGATTTTTTGCGGTGCACAAAAACAGAGATGGGTAAAAATGAAATGATGGTCAACCAAACAAAAGGCACATTTCAGATAGATGTGGAGGATTCAGTCAAATGTGCTGTGTGTATTTATTTGGGGCGAGGGGTAAAGCTGTCTGTCTTTTGGCTTTTTGGCCTGTTATTGAATCAGTGATGAATGGCTGCATACAGCTAATTGGCAGTTGTTGCACAATTGCAGAAATAAGTGGCGTGTAGGCCTTTAAATTTATTTTATTTAGAAGCACATGCACTCTCTGGACAAATCCTTAGGCAGGAGCAGTCTCCCTCTTTCTGTCACTCCCCCTCCCACTCAGTCTCTCCTTTTTCTCTCTTTCTCTCATGTGCGCGCTCTCTCTCTCTCACACCCCCCTTCTCTCTCTTTCTTTCTCCCCCCTTCTTCCCACCCTCTCTCTCTGCAGGGATGTTCTGGCCTTCACACAGACTAATAAATGGCACCACGGAGAGAGGCGAGCAAGCAGGAATGTGTATGTGCAGAGGGAGTGTGTGTGTGTGCAGCACAAGTAAAGGAGCTGTGGGTGGTGGTGGACATGTTGGCATTCTTAAGAGGGGTGGCAGACGTGTGGAACTAGGACCTAGGCTATATGTAGCCACTTGCTCATCTTTGACCATTATCCGTGGTGGTGTTTGTGCTGATGAAATGGCTGCTCTTAGTTTGCTAAGCCTGCACAGCACAGCCAGATTTAATGTCACAGGACCCTGCATGTCAAGGATTGGATAATTGGGGAGCAGAACTAAACAGAATGTTCACTGCCATTATGTTAGGAAGTGCAGCAGGTTTCACAATAAGGCTAGGGGATGTATATCAGTGTTTTAATGTGTGCTAATTTGTAATATTGATTATTTAAAGGACTTTGCCAAAAATGCCGAAATTTGTTTTGGCCAAAATAAAAAAGGCACATATCGCCCACCCTTCCTTCACAATCATCTTTGCTATTGTTGGTAGGCCTAGTGTAGGGTTTTATTTATCTCAAATTTTTTTAACCTCCTCCAACACAGCTCGGGGTTTATAGAAATATGTTTTAAGAAGCGCAAAATAAGATTTTAAACTATTTTCACCTACTTCTCGTTGAACTAAGGCTGTCGGTTGATTAAGTTATGCTACCTGACCCACTTAGGTGAAGTCCAAGCCTGTTGTTAAAAGTAAATAATAGCACTAGTGTGCCACTGGCAAAAGCTTGCAACTGGCTGCTCAGGTTGTATGAGTGTGGTTTTGTTGTCACCTTGCTTTGAAATAGCCTGCCTTTAATGTGGTGGCCTACAAAAGAAGACGGACATGGAGAGCTCTACCCTCAAGGAAAGTGTGTGTGTGTCACAGCCCATAGTACGAGAGGGTGGTGAGAGTGCACATCCTTCTTGTCTTGACCGCCTTTATGGATAGATCCTTTCGCCTCTCTCTCTCTCTCTCTCTCTCTCTCTCTCTCTCTCTCTCTTTCTCTACTACACGGAGAAGATGCGGCCTGATCCCCAGTCTTCAAACACACCAGCCCCCCTGTCTGAGCTTTTTCTTTACCCCTCCTTGGCCCTTCCGTACTCTACTGGAGAGCTTGACCTGTCAGGGTGTGGAATGCGCCCCGCATTCCAAGGTGGCAGGGTCATGTGTATGGTGTGAGAGTGTGATGCAACCCCCCACCCCTGCCACAGAAATCACGTCTCTGGTGTGTTCAGTGCTTTTCTTGCTAGGATGGATGGCAGGATGGAGGTATTGGTGGTGGTGGTGTTGTGGCATGTGAAAAAGTCACCCATGTTCCTGGTATGCTCTACCGGGATGCTCCACTGTGGTAGCACAGCCATTCCAATGCTGCCCACCTCCAACCCAGCCTACTAGACTGCCAGCTGCTGACTCCCATGGGCCCTACCACATGCAGCCGAGGAGGTTTATTGGAAGCGCTCTCCCTTTGATTGGGCTAATTGTGCCGCGCTGGTAGAGGCGCTGAAGTGCATGGTTGGTTTAGTCTGCGGTTTGGTTTAAGTGGGGACATTGACTCTCTTTCTCTCCCCCCCCCCCAATTCTTTCCTCTTCCCCCCCCCCCAATTCTTTCTCTCTCTCTCTCTCTTTCTCTCTCATACCCCTGCTCTTCTCTCTCTTTACTTCTGTTTGTCTCAACCCTCTTAGCTGCTCACTGTGAGAGCACAGTGATCTTCAGCCTAAACGGTGATGGCACAGTGGCAGCTTTGTGCTGCTGGGGAAGCACAGCCCTCTTCACGTGACTACTTTTTCCTTCTTTCCTCATCTCTTTTCTCTTTCTCTCTGGCCCCCCTCTTTTCCCCTCATTCTTTTTTTGAAGTAATTGGGATGAGCGAAAATAAAGTAGGAGAGAAAGAGGGTGTGAGTGTGAGCGCTGGCTTGCTGGCTGGCTGACGCTCTGCAGGTCTTGTGATCCTCGTCCAGGAGCGAGGCTAGGGTGAAATCAAAACAGGAGGAGCGCAAGGAGGGGCTGAAGTGCCTAGAACAGAAAAAGGTTAGAATGCTACTCTGTCTCTCTGCAGGATCTTTATTGTTTTACACACACACACACTCCAGAGTTCCTCCTGAAAAGACCTCACTCTCTTCTTATAGTGAGACAGGAACTGTTGCAGTGGGCCTTTCTTCTGGAGTTCAGTCAGTTTATTCAGTGGCCATTAAAGTTGGGTTGGGGGGCATTATTGATTTTCCTGCAAAAATCCAGCTGGCTGTGTGCAGTGTAGCCATGGAAAGTCTGACGGTGAAGTTCCATTCACACTTTTTTTTGTGTTTGTGTGTGTGTGTGTGTGGAGGGAGAGGGATAGAGGGAGAGAAATGGGAGAGTGAAAGTGTGTGTGTGTGTTTTTTTTTTCTCCCCTGTGCAGTGAAAATATGAGGGGCCGGTGCCAGGCAGCCATGGCTGCTTGGTGGGGATCATTTTGGGGGAGGCCTAGACTGTCTCTGTACTTAGACTTCCACACTGAAGACACATCAGCTGATTTTGAGGCTCATGTCACTGTGCTCATTCCTTATTGGGTAATATATTATGCTACACGGTATATGCTGCGGCCTGTGAACCTGTATTAGCCTCTGTTCTTTGTCTGTCTGGCTACATGGCTACTGTGTCTGTGGAAAATGAATGGGTAGATATGTGCCAAGTTTAGGTTAGTTCATTATTTAGTTCAGAGTGCTGAACCTGTGCTGTCTTGTTTTATGGAATGTAACATTTCTTGGCTCATTGAATGCCTGCAAACCTGAGCTAGTTTTCCTGATAAGTGAATGAGTAAGATGTTAACACATAATCTGAATGCTATTTTAGCAGTAGTTGTTTAGATAATGTTCTTGTCGGCCACTTCTTTGCTGAACAGTGACAAACGGCTGTTGTGTTAACAGTGTCTGTGTGTGTTTGTGCTTTTCCTGTGCTGGTAGATGAGGGGTTCAGTGTCTCGCCTAATCCTAAACCTCTCTGAGACTCAGATCAGTGTAAATTAGAGGCGGGTGGGGGGTCTTGGGAGTCCAGCCAGATAATCCAGTACTGAAGGTGCTGGGCAAGCAGGCTAGGATGCATGTTGCAGTCTGGGTCAAGTTTGTTTGTTTGTTTGTTTGTAAATTTACGTTCAGTGGATACCTGTGTCTTATGCAGTGTACATTGTCAGTTGCTTCACTGCACCTAACTGGTCTAGTTTACCTTGCATAAAGAAGACTAGGTCACAACTAAGCCTATTTTTTGCACTTGATGACATAAAAATGTTAATTGGGCAAACTGCTCAGTGTTGCTTAATGGGAAAAGAATCACTTATTGACAAATTAATTGATATATTATTTTTTAAATCTTAGATTGTTATATTGTCTAAATAAAAAAAAATACTTGTGAAATTAAGTGATATTGGTAATTAAAGTAATTATATTGGACTGGCCTTTAGCTTTTTTTCTTTTTTAGCCTTCTTTTTTTATTGTATAATCGGGATTAGGGCTGTGTGATTTTGCCAAAAATCAACCAAGATTGCGATTGCGATTTTATTTGCGATTTTTCACAATAAAAACCACAAGCACCACATGTTCTATTAATATGCATATTTGTACACAATCTCTAATTAAAAATAGAAATTGAACTACTCATCAATCAGCATATTTTTATTAAAGAGAATATCTTGTTGCGTTGAACCCCAATCCTTGTTTAACAGGTGATGAGTGTGGCTAACAAACAAGTCTATGCGTTAAGTCTATGCAGTTACAAAACAAAATTGCGTGCCTCTGCGATTTCGAAATTGCGCTTTTCAACATTGCGATTATATTGCAAATGCGATTAATTGTCCAGCTCTAATCGGGATTCATTCTTAAATGTTCTTTCAAAGTTTAGAACCATCTCATTGCTAATGTGTAGTGCCGTCACAGAGTCTCTGCATTATCCCTCACCCTCACATCAGTCGACAACCTTCCATGATGTTATGTTGTCAGTGCACCAGTAGAAATGAACTGTGCACCCTTGGCCTAGATATTGTTGTGCTATGTCTGTGTATGTGGACTTTCACCGCACTGCATTTTCAATTGATTGTCTCTTCAGTGTATCTTGACAAGCCAGACTTGGACATCAAAATATATAGCCATGTCCTGCTATGTTTGAGAGACCAGTGCTGAGAAGCAGACCAGCTACCAATGGGGTATGTCTAGATAACAAAAAAGTCAGACAATTTGCACACAACAGTGGCACAGGTGCTGGACCAAACGGACTATAACTGAAAAGAAATGATAATTTGGTGCTTTTAAAATTCTTTTGGGAGCAGAGATCAGTGTTGCGGACCTTTATCATTTTGTTTCAGTATGTCTAGATAAGATGTCTAGATGGTTGGTCAGACCAAGCTAAGGTGAGGAGCTACTGTGGCCTAATGGCTTGTTTCAGGATGTATTGGTGGGGCAAAAGTATTGGCTTCTGCTAGGGTACCGACTAGCTTTCTTGGCTAGGGTCAGTGACCTTCTTTAGGACAAAGTTCTGTATCTGTTCTGTATCTGTATATTTTTTTTTAACCAGTTATACTGCTACTACAAAGCCCAGTTGAATGACAAATAAAGGGTAGGAATACACCCACACACACACACACACACACACACACACACACAGAGACACAGACACACACACACACACTACAGTCCACTGCTCTGAGACTTGTAAAACATTCCTTATATATCTGTGGCCCTTCCGAAAAAGTAATTATTGTGGAATGCACAATGCACTGCAACCAATTCAACCCTGCTTCATATCCAAACATAGCTGGATGAGGAGATCTCCTTTTATGTACAAGTCTTGCTGAACAACATTATTATATTTTATCAAGCTTCTAGATGACATAAATGGATGAGCAGGTACTTAAAACAAGAACACTAGATGCTGAAAGACAGACTCGGTGACACAGAGAGGGAGAGAGGTGGAGAAAAAAAGAATGGAAAGAGAGAGGGGGAGAAAGAAAAACAGAGCAGGAGATACACAAAAAAGAGGGGAAGGAGGGAGAGAGCGGGACAGAGACAAAGGCTGGGTTGTTCCAAACGCCGTCACTGGAGTTTGCCAAGGCCGTCTCAATGCCAGATGTGAGTTTAAATAGCAGGCTTAAAAAGACCCGCTCTCTCATAGAAGCCACAGTACTGAACCAGCACAGGCTACAGGGGCTGAGATGGCCACAGTCCCAGCTTAACTCAGCCCAGACCCTTTCAAACACACACACACACACACACACACACACTCACACTTTTTCACGCTCACCCATGTGCACATGCCCACACACACACACACTGTTAAGACCCCTTGACAGGCCCCTCGGAGCACACTACACTGCCTGAGGCCTCCTCCGGTAGCAGCAAAGTTAAGAGCCCTGCTCCCCCGGAAGGGGCATAGAGGTAATGGTGGGGGGACTAGCAGACCCAAGACCCAACATGCTAGTTTTGCCTACAGCTAGAATCATAGGGCTTTAAGCTAGGGGGTATGGAGCTCCGTGAGGTTGCTGATGAGGTAGTTCCTGAAGGAGGAAGTAGAGCTTCAGGACTAAATAGAGGTACCATACCATCTCTTTCTTCTAGTGTGTGACTTCTGTGAAAGACAAACAAATAAGGAAGGGAGAACAATAAGCCAGTCTAGCACTGAGACACATCTTGACAGGCTCATGACACGGCTGGCACTCACAAAGGACGACATGTCAAAACTCTAGTGAACCATAGCGATGCACCATATTGCTCTTGGCTCCCAGAGCCTCTTCCCTGGGCCTGCAGGCCTTGCCCCAGATTCCCCCAGTGGCCTTGGCAACAAACACATCCCCCCTCTTGCCTAGACCCAAGGACTTGCTGAATCCAGACATGTAGGCAGAATTTGTTTGCATGCTGAGTCGTTAAATGAATAATTTTTTTTTTTCGGCTTTGCAATTCACTGTAAAAAGCTTCTTTTCCATTCTTTTTTTTCTTACTTAACATACAGCTTGCTTTTAATCTGTGAAATCTGGTGAAATTGCTTTGATCTGGCCTGTAATCCTAAACTGTTTTTACTTTATTGTAATATCTAAATATTGAAAGGAATAGGAAAGAGTTGGCTTCAACACAAGAATCAACCCCCCCCCCACAGATATTTCATGCTTAAAGAAAAAAGCATCTTTTGTCTGGCCCATCCTCAACATTACCATTGTTTTTTGTATGGAGCAAAGAAATACAACTATACAACTAACTGTACAACTAACTATACAACTATACAACTAACAGATACCAACTATACCTATCTTGCCCAAACATTTCATCTTATTTTGAACTGAAAATGGCTCTTTACAGAGATGAGGTTGCTGACTTCTAATATCCAGCCCTTCATAATTATTGGAACCTCTGATAAAGATGACTATAAGGTAGAATAAAGGTGGACTAGATTGGAATTCATGTTAGGTGTACGATGACGGTGATTAGGAAAAAACTGTGCATGAAAAATTCAGAAAGATTTTAGCACTGTACATTTGTTAATAATTTAGATGAATAATTTCTCAACCCATATTCAGATATGAAGTTAAGGTGTCTGAACTTTCAAGTAGTGTCCCATGACAATAGGGTCAATATAATAAAAAGAATTTAATTGATAAAAAAAAAGGTCAAACGCCCTGCTCATTTTCAACATAAGAAAGACTAAAGTACAATTACACATAATACAGATTTTAAAGGCATTCAAGGACCTCGGCGTACTTTTGTAAGACAGGCTAAAAATTTTACACATGCCCCATTTCTAATTAAAACAATAATTAACTTCCAGTTCCAACTTCAACTTCCAATTAAATTCCAGTCATCTGATGACTTTTACAAACTTGCCTATCTTGCTCCCATTTTTGATATCCTCAAGTCTTAAAATGGGTGCTGTTGATGCATGGTATACTTTTGTTAAGATGCATGTAAAAGTAAAACATAATTGCATTATTAATGCAAATGAAATGTTACCCATCCTACTCACTCACACACCACAACATCCCCCTCTCCCCAGTCTTTAGGTAAGTACTATTATGGCTATTTTTTGCTGGACAAAACCTGGGCTGGTTGTATGGCCTTGCATTGCATGTGTGTACGTGTGCGGGCATCCATGTTCTTGCATTCATTTAGTGTGAACCCTAGGCAGGAGGGGTCGGAGTGACAGACAAGCTTCTCCTCTGTAACCTCATCCTCCATGCTTTTACCTGCATAACATCTGCCTAGCGACAGGCAGCTAGAGAGGGAGAGAGAGTGAGAGAGACCAGCACAGGCCTAGCTCATTTGGACTCAATCCTTCACCGTGCATATTTCATGAGTAGTTAAGGATAAGCGCTCTGTGTGTGTGTGTGTGTGTGTGTGTGTTAGTAATGCTTGACTGCTTATTTCTGCTAGCACATGCATGTAAGCTATTCTTTGTTTCTGTTTGTCAGCATCTGACATTCAGCATTGTTATGTGGTAACTACTGTTTTTGTGGGTGATTCTGAGAGCCCTGAAAAGAAGTAATCAGCCCCACAGCACAGCCTGTTGAGTGTGGGTAGACCCATGTGCAAGGTTTGTGTCTGCCAGGTGGTCTGTCGCTCAGCACGCTCTGACCTGTAACACCCCCATCTGCCAAGAGGGTAACACATCCCCCCTTCGTTGCACAACTGCCCCCCTCCGTCTGGCGCAACAAGGCCCTTTCCCTGTCGTCTCCCCCTTTCCCCGCACCCGTACGGCCCTGAAAATGATCTGGGTCTGCTGCCGGGGAAAGGGGAGAACCACCCCCAGTGTCAGTCGCAGCCGCCATGACGCCCGGTGCCTCCCTTCCTCTCAGCTGGCCTCCACTACAGCCATATAAAACCCTAGACAGACACGAGGTCTGTGCACTCACAGAGAGCTGAGGAAGTAGAAGCAGAAAACCGTGTAGCTCTGTAGACCCATGTCGAAGTCACTCAGAACCTTGATCTGAAAGGGCTTCCCTCTTTTTTTTTTTTTTTTTGCTGTCTATGTAGGTGTCCTACCCAGTGTGTACCCAGTTTTATTTACATTTTACTTTTAAAACTATGCCCAGCCTTTGCATCTACTTATTTTTTGTGGTGTTTTTAAACATGGCTTCAGAGAAGCTGGTTCTCTTGTGTTTTTCAGGGGACTTGCATTCACAAACCGTTAGTGTAGAAAATGGTAGTGCTCAAATTTGACTAGTTTCAAGTCTTGCAAAGCTCAAGTTTTTTAGAAAAGATTGAAAGACTAGTTTTTGAACCTGTTTTCTGTTGGGTGTTAGCTGCTGACAGATGACAAGTCTACACCTATGTCCCTTGCACAAAGCTCTGTGAACATGTGGAGTGGATGTTATCCAACAATGTAACCAGGAGTAAATGCATAGTAGACACACTTAACAATTTATTTCCTAGGGTCTAGGAATTGAAGCTGTTGAAAATTTAAACTGTAACGTGATCTATAAGCGAGACCATATTAAACATGCCCGGCAGGAACACTAATGCTTCATTTGAGTGAATACCCGACCCACTTTTGTCCCGACAGAAAGGAAGCATTTAAAAGTTTCAGAATAGAACATATACTTGCCCTGCAGGGAGACACGGGCTTGGTTAAAGTTCGCTTTAGGTAGTTTGTTTACGAATGACTAGCCTGCAGCATCGGCCTCTACCAGTGTCCCTGAACAAACTAGCGATGTAGCCTAAAGCTTGTCTGAGGGCATGTTTTATAGGAAGATGTTGCACAGAGGTAAAGTTGGAGGTTTAAACAAACCATATTATCTGCCTGTCAGACCTGTCTTTAGGCATTACGGAGGGCAGGGTTTCAGTGTTTATATAGGAAACATACCATAGGAAACCTATCAGTTTTTGAAAAGGGACTCCTTTGTTTTATCAAACCAGTGGTATGTTTCATGTTTGCTCATGAAAACACAAGAATTGTACTCTATTGTACTCATCATTGTACTACGTCATGAGATGTAATTAAACACTAAATTGATTCTTGAACTGACGAGTAGTTGGGCTATATTCAGTCAGAAATTTGAGTTACTTCTCGTCACCCTGAATGGTGGGCTGTTTTATGATGTCACTAGGTGGATTGTGGGCAACAGTCTGCCAGGCAGGCGGGTGGGCGGACAGGCAGGCAGGCAGGGTGATTATGGAAATCTTTATCCTCCATGCTTTATTTCCCTTAAGCCTTCGCCTCTTTGTCATCAAATCTGCTGTGCCATGGCACCCGCTCATTGGTTTCTCCTTCCTACAGAGAAACCTGCTGTCACTGAGTATAGCGACCTACGTCAGAGAACACTGCATACCTGTCCCCATAGCTTGTCCCCTTTTCTCATGTAGGCAAATTACCTGAAATGTGATGATTTTGTATTGTGTGTGTGTGTTTTTGTATGTTCCTTAGTGAGAGAGACCCTTGTGGGTAAATAGTTATTTTAATCAACCGGCTCTGCTTGTGCTCCTGGTTCTTGCGCAAAGAGCCACCCAGGAAGGATGAGTCACCTATGATGATGGCGTAACACTAAGTGGTCCTGGGTTACCGTGTGCGTTTGAGCAAACAGACGCCGCACCACCTGTTTTTCCATGACTGCTATTTGTCTGCGGCCCTGATTGCAGGTCTTCAACATACACTCACGTTATCATCTCTCTCTCTCTCTCTTCTGTCTTTTCCTGCCCTACTCATTTCATTGATCTTTATCTTCCTCCCTTCTCATTGTGCAGTTCACTTGTTTATTTGCAAAACAACCCATGTTTGAGAAGTGGAAGTTTGATGTGACTCCTAGTTTACCATTTTTAATTGAATTTATTTTTGTATTAATTAATTCTCTAATTAGTTGCTCCACATCCTCTAAGTCAGGCTCCCTTCCATCTGTCACTATTATATCCTGTTTGGGAAACGACGGCACCTGTTTTTGTGGCCCACAGAGTGGGGTGGTGTGGTGTGTGGAACGGGATCCACCACCCTGTCCTGCTGCCGTTTCAGCCCTCATCCCATTACTAGTGATCTGGCTCTTTGTCTGCTTACGGGGCTCATCTCATTGCCTCCAAAATGTGGCTGACGTGAAAAGAAGCCATTGTCTGCTGCAATTAATTTCTCCAGACCAGCTTGCTGGTTGCTGAGCTGCGCTACGTCACATTGGCCGGTTGCTAACACGGAGATACCTTCCGGGGTGGCCGGTGTCTGATGTCACTAGTCCCTGGCCAGTTTGGCAGAAAATCACACCTGCCCTGCCCTGAGCTCATAAATCCAGAGTGTTGTCATCAGCAGCCATGTAGGGTGTTGGAGGAAGTGTCAGTCATGTGCCTGGCTGGATGTGTAGCGGAGGCTGCTGCTGGTAGTGTCCCTTTAAGAATTTGGCACACATATATGGTTCTTCTTTAATTCGCCTTCTACTTTTTGCCTTAGGATTACTTGGCATCAGAGCCCACTTCCAAATCCAGTGCCAGCAAGCATGTGTCTGTGTATAAGTGAGACCTATGTTTTGAGCGTGTGTGTGTGGGGGATGGGGTGGGGTGTTTGGGTTGTTTTTCTCCCATATGTAAGGGAAGATATTAGAACTCCAGGTGGCATATATTCAGAGGATCAGAATTAAATACCCATGGTTCCTCAGCTTCATCTCCCTGGCTTTGCCTGGCTTTTGCGACACCAGGTTGTCGCGGTTTTATGTTTCTTGAGTGTTCTAGCCTGCCTCCTGCATCTCTGGTGTCAAATATTTTGCACACATGATGTGTGTGTTTGCTACATGACCTCATTCTGACACAGCAAGGGCCTCAGTACTCAAGAGCGGTACCTTCCTGCATGGCGTCTAGGGTGCCCCCAAACTACCCCCTCCTATATCCCATTTCATGTCATTTCGCTCTCGGAAGCTGTGCTGACTGACCCCCGCCCCCTCCCCCCATTCTTCTAGAGGAAGTAAAGAATCTCATCACTGCATGCTCTCTAGAGAGGTCGCAGCACAGAAAGCGGTCGGCCGGTTGCTTGTTGAGTGGTTGTCGGTCACAGTTTACGCTTGTCTGAGCACTCAGCACCCTGCTCGAAGGGTCTTGCGCACTGCCTCAGCAAAAGATGGCCTCTTGATTTGGCTCGTGGATATAGAGTGCAAAGAGGGTTGAAGACTAGATTCACGGAGAGTCTCGGTGACATGTAATATTATTCCATGGACTACTACTAGCCTATAACTTAGAAACCTGTGGAATCTCCAATGGGGTATATAGAAAAGTAGACAGAGGAGTAGAGTAGCTTCAATGGATTGCATGGAACGGCTCTGACAAAACAGACTTGAATTGTAATCAACAGGCGACCGAGCTTGCTGCCGGTGCGTTGGTTTAGATAATGTTGAAATGTTGAAAGTGGGTGGATCTGCTCTTGAAACCGTTGCACGGAGGCCTTTAGGCCTTTGTGGCATATATTATGGGTTGGCTGCTGCACACAGCCTTTCCCACGATAGGCATACCCTCTCTGACTGTGACTGCATTTCTTCTGCTGTGGTCTGGCTTGGCCACTGGCTTGGACTTTGGCCTTGGGGCTAAAAACGTGACTCGCATGCATTCTCTTGAAGCAATCATGCATCTAATATGCTGAAAACATATGCGGCAGAGTGACTGGATCACACTCAAACAAGCACTATATGCAAAAACAAAACAAAAAAAAGCATGTTTGACGAGCAAATGACACAATCCATAGATGTTAGTTTTTTTGTTTGTTTGTTTGTTTTGTGTCTATATCTGGGTAGTAACAGATATATTGTGTTTGAGTGGGCAGGAGTGTGCATGATGATAAAATTGTTCCATTGGTTTGGGTGGGACTGCTTATTTTGAGGGTGTATTTTGGGGACAGATTTGATCTGGTGCTGTTTTGGTCTAATGAGGCTGTACTGTGCCGCATGTTTGTGTGCAGGAGTTTGCAGCGCTGACCAAGGAGGTAAACATGTGCCGGGAACAGCTTTTGGAGAGGGAGGAGGAGATCGCCGAGCTGAAGGCTGAACGCAACAACACACGGGTAAGATTTATGCACACATGCGCACGCGCACGCACACACACACACACACACACACACACACACACACACACACACACACACACACAC
>JAGFZM010001838.1:503436-513811 GCA_017657215.1 Limnothrissa miodon | reverse complement strand
CACACACACACACACACACACACACACACACACACACACACACACACGCCAGAATTTCCTACAGGATCTGTCTGTCTGTCTGTCTCACACATACTCAAATAGTTTGCATATTAGTTCTGCTTTCACAAAGGTGTTGTTCAGTGAGGAAAAAAAAAAATATATAAGCTTGTGCAACCATTCCATTCTAAAACTGTGTCAGTGTTGACCTGTTGGCTGAGCGTCCAAATGACCCTCACTGACCTCTAATGACAATCAGGTTCAGATGGGTTAATTAGGGCTGTTTTATACATGGCTAGGTAATCCTGCAACCCTGCGAGAGAAACAGGCACATTAACCCACATGCTGGGTCAGTAATATGGGTCATTGTCAACGGTGTTCGCCACAGGGCTTTTGAGTCATACTTCACACGCTTAAATAAACTTCTCTGCACTGATGCATGGGTCGTGTTAAATGGCTGTCACTCTGCCGTGCGACAGAGCTTGTGGACGTGCTTCATGGCTATGGGTACATGGACTTGTTTAGAGGTGAGGGGTGATGCCTGTGACGAGTCTGACTGGTTTTGAGCAGGTCCGCGGCCACCCCCTGGTATTTGCTGTGTGGATTAGGAGGCTTTTGCTAACGAGAGAGCAACAGAGTACGCTGCAGGGTCACCAACGTGCGCCGCCATAGGTTAATCCCCTCGCCACGCCATCCACTTACAGTGCAGAGGCTGGCCCACCCTTGCCGCTTGGGCTGTGATACACCAAGTTCCCCGCCACTCAAGCTCTTCCGGAGCTGCTCAATCTAAGGTGGCCCATCATTGGTTAACAACGCTGTCCGTCAGAGAGGAGGGAGGCCTGTGTTAAGGGGGGGTTAATCCAAGTGTGGCTTGCTGCTGCCTGACACACTTGGCAGAGACCCAGCTCAGCAGTGTAGTGAGAGAGGGAGGGAGGGGAGAGAGAGAGAGAGAGAGAGAGGATGGAGGGATTAGAAGGAGCCACAGAGGGGATGAGTTTGGGCTTTGTCATCCTAACGGCCCTGATGGGATCCCGCTGGGCTGCACAGCACGACAGAATTTGTGTGTGTGTGTGTGTGTGTGTGTGCATTTCTGTGTGACCACATAGGTGTGTCCCTCAAAGAAATCCATTCAGACACACACACACACACACCAGTGGACACAGCTCTCTGGAATGCTCTACATTCCCCTTCAAATTGCAGTCATAGGCCATCACGTAGAGTCTTGCATAGTTTGACTCACTTTAATCCATGGGGGCATTCCATAAGATGGTGCTGTTTGGTATTGTCTACACTGACTGGAATGGATGAAACACTGCAGATCTGGTGCTCTCTGGTGTAATTCATGAACGCGATCTTCATACTGACTCCAGCTCATTCCTGCTGATACCTAACTGACGTCCATGTGTCTCTCTGTTCCGTCCTGCTTGGCTGCAGCTGCTGCTGGAGCACCTGGAGTGCCTGGTGTCACGGCACGAGCGCTCCCTGAGGATGACTGTGGTGAAGAGGCAGGCCCAGTCTCCGGCCGGCGTCTCGAGCGAGGTGGAGGTGTTGAAGGCCCTCAAGTCTCTCTTCGAGCACCACAAAGCCCTGGACGAGAAGGTGAGCACGCTCATTGGCAACCAAATTGATCGTCAGGTCTGATCATTGTCTGACCGATGTTTATTTGTCAAGGCAGTTCTTACTGAAAGCTTACTATTTTGTTTGCAAAGACCAGGGCCTATGCAGGTGACCTTTGAGACGGTGTGTTTGCGTGTTTCACCAGAGCGTCTTGTGTTGGACATAAGTCCATGTAAGATGACTAATCATGTGTGTTTGTCTCTCTCAGGTTAGGGAGAGGCTCCGGGTAGCACTCGAGCGGTGTAGTGCCTTAGAGGAACAGCTGACAAATACTAACAAGGAGGTATGACAAACACACACACACACACACACACACCCTCAGTCAAATGGGCTCTTCTCAAGGTTGCATTAGAGTCTAAGCCCTGCTTTTGGCCCACAGTTTCCCCAAAGGAATGTAGAACACTGGTGTGTCATTAGTGCTGTAAGCACCTGCTCTGCCCCCATAAGCTAAACCCTCAGCCGCACCCCAGACCAAACGCACGCAGGGATAACTACCCAACCTCATCAGGACCAACCTGGAGAAACGAGAAGAGACAACGCTCCCAACTAATGACTAACCTGTCGACAGTTAGGTGTTATCTCACACCAGCCCCACCCCCTTCCTCATCAATAGTGAGCTCATGAATTCCTTACAAGCACTGGAACATTTCCCCAAGTAATGGTTCTGTAGGAAGAGTCGACATCAGCATGTCGATATTAGAGGATGGTGTTTTTTGTGACTGGTTTTGTCCTCTAATCTAAACAAGCAACAACATGTTTTTTTTAAATATATTGTATTTTAAATATTTATATTTTTATGAATATGAGAATCTTGAGCGTAGCATTGTTCTCTCCGGAGCAGTGTAATGTCAAGGGCCTGTGATAATCTTCTCACTAGTACATTGTTCTGTTTTGCGCTCCTTCACTTTGTCTTTGGCTGGCATTAGCAATCCCTCGCCTCTCCCCAGAGCGAGCTTGTGATGAGATTAAGATTGACAAAAGGGAGCAGGGAGCATGATGGGAGAGTGGCCTACATTTTTTTTTTTCTTCCTCTCTCTCTCTCTCTCTCCTCCTTTCTCTGGGTTCCATGGGTAAATGCGTGTGCTTGTGTGAGTCGGCACACACGCATGCATTTCCCCCCCTCTTGTTTGTGTGCGTTTCTGTTGATTCTGCAGAGGTGAATTACTCAACCAGAAATGACCCAGACCCTGCCTCAGAAATGCTATCATCCACACGTGTATGGGCACACACATGCACATACTCTCAAGCTCTCATACACACCCTCTTAGACATACATTCTGTCATATGCACATGAACACACATACACACACACAGGCATGCTCTCGTACACACGTGTACCCACATATACATAGACATGCTCTAACGCACACATAGACCCACACTCAGAATTATTCAAAACAAATAATCTAAAAAATAAATAAAACAAATATGATAACTGTCTATCTGTGCAGTCAGTCCCCAGTAGGATGCCTGTTAAGCTTTCCATATCTGTAAACAACCCCCCCCCCCCCCCAAATACACACCCACACACATAGAAGCAAGTTAGTGTGTCAACATTAGTGGAATCTCTGACAGTATCAGTGTTAAGCTGCTGGTGGTCTGCTCGGCACTCAACAAATTTCTGCACTCAGCCAAAAAAAAAAAAACTGTCCTCCTAGCATACACACACCATCTGCTCCACTGTCATGGTCTCTGTTTTCCTTTTTTGTGAATGTATTAAGTGAGAGCTGCTTTCTCTCTCTCCCTCTCCCCACCACTATTCTCCCTTTCAGCTCAACTTCCTCCGCGAGCAGAACAATCAGAAGAAGCTGCTAATCGACGGCACAACTGAAATCAACCACAACTCCGAGACCATGCCCAGCACAAACGGCAAGGTATGCTCCACACCCTCTCCCACCCCACCCGCCCACGCCCCGCGCCCCTTTGCCAAGAGATGCGGGCCTCTGCGTCAGCGACAAGCACGGCAGATGGTGCTGCCCCGCTGTCCACCAACCATTCTGTCCATCCGCTCATCCGTCCCTGTGCGGCAAGGCCCACTATACTTTTGTGTGTGTGTGTGTGTGTGTGTGTGTGTATGAAAAGCCGCAATCTCAGTCTCACTCACGACAATACCAGCAATCCGCATTTGGGGTTCATTTGGACCAGTGCGCGTCCATTGTTTGTATGCCAACAGACTTTTTAAACGAATAAATGCCGACTAGTCTGGCCAGATCAGATGGCGTAATGGAAGTCATATGAGCTGGGGCTAAAACAGGCGCTGTGGGCTTATTTGATTAAAGGGAACGAAGGGGTTAACTGCTTGCGCTGCCACTGGCTTGTTGTTGCTGCCGCCACAGCAAGTGAAGCTCCTGCACAGCGGGAGGTTGGTGCTGATTTAAATTACATTATAGTTCCCCACCCCATCCGTCCTCGCCCTAGCCTAGCTTAGCCTAGCTTAGCCTGCCCTGCTCTGCCCTGGCCCAACCTTTAGGCCCAGCTGAACTTGACTCACCCCATGCAGTGACCCTTCCCTACTGAGGACGGGCCTCTGGTGGGAGCTGTATGTGCAGAGACTTAACTGAGTGTCACATTATGCCTGAACCAGCATAAAAAACCGCCCTTCCAGCCCAGCACAGATTAGAACTGTTATATTTTCTGTATATTTTATTTGTAGTTACTACCCCGGGGCCACAATCGACCATAGAATAGTATTTTATTCCCTGATCAGGACGCAGTGTTCTTTGATTCAGTATAGGATCGGACAGTGTTCATCTGGCACTAGCTACCACTCCTGAGGTTTCTGAGTAAAACTGGTCCCACTAGTTCTCCCACTGTTATTACATACAAACGTCCTGGTCAGGCGAGGATTTGATTTTCGTTTGCTGTCTTTGTAATTCTCATTTGGCACACACCTTTGAAAATGTGTCCCTGAAAGTGAACTTGTATCAGAGATGATTTAATATTGATCAAGATTGAGCAACAGAATACGTTACCGTGGGAGTAAGGGTGAATAATTGTGGTCTTTGTAATTGGGATGGTCACATTACGTCACAGTAAAAACTTGCAGATGAACAAATGTTTCCGCCACTTGGTTAAAATGCAATTCCAGTGACGTTGATGGGGATGTTCATAGTCATGTTCATAGTCATGTTCATAGTCATGATGGGGACGTTCATAGTTATGTATTTATTAGTATAGATTATGTGGCTGGGACTGAGTGTATATGGTATGTGAGTGTATATGGTACGATTATTGTGTTTTTCTGTTCCTGTGCGTGTGTTTATTAACATGTGCGTGTTGTCTGCCTGTGCAGCGCTCATCAGATGGGTCGGAGGAGGACGCGGGGCGCGTGGTGGAGCTGCAGGAGCTCATGGACCGCCAGAGCAAGGAGGTGCTGCAGATGAAGGAGCGCATCGTGTGTCTGACGGGCCGCGTGGCCGAGCTGGAGGAGGACCTGGACACGGCCCGCAAGGACCTCATCAAGTCCGAGGACATGAACACGCGCCTGCAGAGGGACATCCGAGAGGTGAGCAAGGAGCAGGGCATGCAGGGAGGAAGAAGGTTCTGGAAACTAGTTAACTCTTTCAATAGGTCATCAGGTGCACTAGCTCAGACCAGCCTCTCTGTCACCAACAGTCATACCACAGTTAAGTCCACTTTAATCACCTTTCTTCCCCATTCTAATGCTACTGCAGCAAGTTGTTTTTGTTTTGACTTCCTCTGCATGCCTAAACGCATGTGATTGGCTGATTAGATACTGTTGTCAACAAACAGTTTATTGGTCTCAACAAACATTTAACCCTATAAAGTGGCCAATGAGTCAGTGGATTCAGTTTTTGCTTTGATTTTCTACACATTAATGAATAGTGTTCGTTAACCCGCCGACTCCACCTTACTTGATGTGGCAGCCATGTGTGAATGTGTTTGAGGCTGCTGCATAATTGCATGTGTGTCCCTCGGCAGTCGATGGCCCAGAAAGAGGACATGGAGGAACGCATCACCACGCTGGAGAAGCGCTACCTCGCCGCCCAGCGGGAGGCCACCTCCGTGCACGACCTCAACGACAAGCTGGAGACCGAGATTGCCAACAAGGAGTCCCTCTTCCGCCAGGTGAGAGAGACTGCTGCCGTCGGGCCCAGCGCTGCTGGCTAGGAGACCAGAATTAGATTAGGGGACAGAGGGAACATGGAGCACAGGGTGATGTAACCGCAAACAGATGAGCCAGAAATGCACAGTTGTGTGACAAGTTATCCACTAGCTGCAGAATATGCTGTGTGGTCATGTTGAGAATTTGAACTGAAAACATCCAATATGGGTGCAGCCTTCTCCCATGTGTGTATTTGAGGGCTTGTGGGCGTGTGTGGCAGCATGGCTGCTGTTTTCAGCGCTGCACTTTCCCAGCTGGCCCTTCATGGTGGTCCGGCGTAATGCACATTTCCACGCTGTGGTCTATTTGTAGGTAGCGGAGGCAGGCAGCCCTTCCTCGCTCTGTCCCTTCCTGTCCCCCAGCTACTGCTTTTGTCCCCTTTGTCCCTCTGTTCCTCTCTGCAGGCCAGTTCGAGGGGGGGTGGCTAGCTGTGTGTGTGTTTGTGTGTGCGTTTGTGTGTAGTGTGCAGTGACTGCACTCTTTTGGACGTCAGGAACAGCCCGCAGTGCCCTGGCAACATTAGGACCCCTCTCGGTGCATTGACGGGCCACTCACCGCAGCAGGCACTGAATAGGACGCCTGCGAGTCATGTTAGTTTACGGAGATGCTCTTCAAAGAGGCAGGGACAGTGGTGCAGCCTCCAAGGGAATGTGTGCCACTAACTCACACCAACAAACATGCTCGCTCACACACACACACACACACACACACACACAATCCCTCTCACACTCTCTCTCTCTCTGTCTCTCTCTCTCTTTCTCTTTCTCTCTCTCTCTCTGTCTCTTTCTCTCTCTCTCTCTCTCTGTACTGTGCTCACTCACTTTCCCTCCCCTTCGCATTTGCTTGTTCTCTTTACTATCCGTGTCACTCTTTATCTCCCTCTGCCCATCTTTCTTTCTCTCTTTCTCCCTCCCTTCTCGCTCTCTCGATCTCTCTCTCCATCCTTCTGTCTGTTGGCATTATTTGCCCTGCTTGTTTTTTGCCCTTTCCCTCGCCTGCCTCCTCTTCTCCCCGCCGCTGACACACAAAAAAAACATTGGCTCGGCACTGCTAGCAGAGAAAAAGCCGAAATGTAGCCGCTGCCCTGCAGGGGCGAGAGCCCGTGAAGAGGCCCCTTGTGTTCAGATAGAGCTGTGATAAGTGTTTTGCTGCTTACTGTTTGTTTAGATCGCCAGTGGCCGGGCTGTAACATGGCCAGAGCTGGGAAGCTCCAAAGCCAAACATGGGTGTATGCAAATGATTGTGTGTGTGTGCACCAGCTGATTTTACCCCGGTAGTTCAGATAGTTTTCCCATCTGTTTCAGAATCCGCATTGTTGAAGCTGTACAGACAACTGCAAATAATAGGCATAGACTAATTTACTTTGCAGGACCAATTTATTTTTTACTTGACAATTTTAACCGTTCAAAAGATTCCCTGCTAGGTGATGAATAGATGGACCTTTTCCTTGTCATCTGGTTATTTTTCCTTGGGCCCTCATCTGAAGTCCTTTGTAAAATTCTGTTTGTTGGTATGAGGTGTCCCTGTTTGGGCTCTGACCCTTTGCCATGTTGTTCGCTGTGCTCTGTGGCAGACGGAGGACAAGAACCGGCAGCTGCAGGAGCGTCTGGAGCTGGCTGAGCAGAAGCTCCAGCAGACCATCAGGAAAGCGGAAACGTTGCCCGAGGTGGAGGCTGAGCTAGCCCAGAGAGTAGCAGCTCTTACTAAGGTAAGCCCCCGAACACTCTCCCTGCATCCTGACACTCTTCCTAGGCAAAGGACAGAAATTCACCTGTGGCCAGACTTGGATCCTCAGTTTCATCACACACACAATAACAAACACTAACCTCACCTTTTACTCACAAAACAAGTTAAAAATGTAATTATTTGTTCCTTTTTATGTAATATAGATGCAGTGAAATTGAGACTGGGACTGGCACCTTTTTGTTTCAAGAGGTGATGTCCCCCTAAGTGACCACTTTAATCCTGTGACTAATTATCAAGCTAATATCAAACATACAGGTTAACATCAAAGATAAGTTTTTTCACTCACATCAGAATTACAAATAACTTAGGATTTTTGGTAAATATTGGACAATGACTTTGATGTTTTCCAAGCTGATATCCAGGTTCCTCGATCTTCACAAAGTTCACCATCATCTCTATCTGTACTTTTCACCTGTGTGGAACTGCTGAAGAGCCTCTGCAGCTGTAGCAGTAGCAGAAACTTGCTAGCCTATGAGCCTTCACTTACCGCTAGTCCTACTGCCTGTGTTCTTCATTGGCACTTGTTTGCTTCTTCCCTAATCTAATCTCGGAGATTTGAACATTTATTTTAGGAGTCGATCTTGTCTGTCGGTTTACTTGTAATGGCTGACCAGCACAGAGACTCGCCCCCACAGGAAACAGTGTGTTTCTCTCTGCTTGCCAGACGGTCCAAACCGTACACAATGCCACTCAGCCTATACGGGCTCTCACCGCTATTGTTTAGAAACAAGTGCGTTCTAAATTAAGGCCTGGAGCTATTTTGGGGCAGTCTGTAAGTGTTACTCATCGTTTCAGCCAGGCCAACCAAATAGTGTGGACCCTGTGGGGCTCGCCCTTCATGGCTTTCGATAGGGTTGCTTACTGTAAAACAGCCGGGCATTAAACCTTAATGTTGGCTGCTGTAATGCAGTATATGCAGAAGCTTGGCAGTGTGGTGTTTTGCCCCTAGGTAATAAATGTCATGTCAGAGAGAGAGAGAGAGACGGAGAGAGAGACAGAAGGGTGGGTGGGATAGAATGCTGTTTCAGCCTTTGGCAAGGACATCTTCTGTCTAATTACCATTAGCAGCCCCCACTATACACCCCCCCCCCTCCTCTCTTCCCCTCACTCTGCCACCCACCCTACAGCACAAAGCTGTCTGTTTGCTTTTACTGTTCTTTAGTCTCAACATCCCCACATCCCCCTCTGTCTTGGCCAGCTAGATTTTTGAGTGGCATTTTAGGGGCTGCTTCGGAGCTCATTTTGCCCAGCTTCAGTGCTGACACATTTGCACATTGTGTGGGGGCAAAATTGGATATCCTGTTCTGCTGAAACCTTCAGGCCACTCTAGGCACAACATGATTATATATATATATATATATGGTTGATGATAGTTTGATCTGTGATCTTTGTGCTGGTTCCAGATGAGCGAGATCTCCAGATTTCGTAGGATGCCCTCACCATTCTGATCGCTTTGTTTGTCTAATGCTATGTATCTTGATGGCTTTGTAAAGTGCTACACATTCAGGGCAAGCTGTGTGTGTGTGTGTGTGTGTGTGTGTGTGTGTGCGTGTGTGCGTGCGTGCATGCATGCCTAGGCTTTCCCTAATGTGTTTGAAATGTTCTCCTTTTGTGTGTGCCTTTTCTCTACACTTCTGGCTTTCGGTAGTTCTTCTGTAGTTTCTCTCACTTTTAGTTTTCTGTTCTCTCTCCCTCTCTCTCACCCTCTCTCTTTGCACTTTGTCTTCTCCATGTTTTGGCAGCAAAATAAAATGCTGTACTTAAGTCGTTTGTTCTGTGCTTGTACTAAAAGTCCCTCCCTCTGCACTTGTTCTCTTTCTTAATTCTCTCTTTACCTCTCTCTCTCTCTCTCTCTCTCTCTCTCTATCTATCTATCTCTATCTATCTCTCTATCTCTCTCTCTCTCTCTCTCTCTCTCATCCCCTCTCCTTTCTCTCTCACTGGTCCCCTGTGCCTTGTCTCTCCTCCGTGCTGTCCTGGCTCTGTGTAGTCTAACTCTCTGGACTCAAAGGACTCTAAAGCTCATAGGAAGGTACACTGCAGTCTCTCCACTCCCACCCCCCTCCACCAGCACCAGTTCCATGCCTGCCCTTTGCTTGCAACCCCAGCCTGGTGTCATTCATGCCCAGAATATTTTTTTTATGTTTTGTTTTCCTTTTCTGCCTTCCCACTCTCTCCCTTGCTCCTCCCTCCATCATCCCTGTCCATAGTCCACACCCCCCGTCCCTTCCCAAGTGCTGTAATCTAACCATAACAGGAAGCGTGCCAGCTCGCTCTCTTGCGCAGGAGCCTGCAGGAAGGGCTGGTGCTGCCCACGTCAAAGGGGCAGGGGTGGAGTGCGCCGACGGGCGCCTGGCATTTTAAGCTCCCAGCAGGCCTCGGGGCACGGCTGCCTGACCGGGGTTTCGGAGGGCCACCTCTCAAAGGGTCCTGGCAATCTGAATTTCAAAACACAAAACGGCATCACTGAAATAAAAAAAAAAAACTTTAAGGGAACTTGTTTGCTATTCTCCTGACTTTTAAATGAATCACTTCATACTTGAGAAGAACTGTTCAGATAAGCCAGGAAAACCCCTCAGTAGACTGGCCCTTCAAAATCAGCTTCCTCTTTTTCGCTGGTATTCATGGTGTTCTCGCTCAGTTTTTTTTCCCCTTTGGGAGTCGAAGTGGGACAGTAGAACATGAAGCCTCAGTTTGATGTTTTACTGTCGAGCCACATCCTCCCTCAAACACACTGGAGTTCATGTAAACTCTCAAGGAATTTTATCTTTGCTAACCTCTGTGTTTGGTGTGCTGTCGCTGCTCACCACGTGGCTGTCTGTCTGGCTGGCTAACCTAAGAAGGTGTGTGTGTGTGTGTGTGTGTGTGTGTGTGTGTGTGTGTGTGTGT
>JAGFZM010001838.1:475912-503426 GCA_017657215.1 Limnothrissa miodon | reverse complement strand
GTGTGTGTGTGTGTGTGTGTGTGTGTGTGTGTGTGTGTGTGTGTGTGTATGTGCTCTCTCGTGTCTGCCGGCTGTCTCGCTCTGTCAGGCTTCTGTCCATTTCTGCAGTCTCCTAGATTGGTGGGACTGACATTTTTGTTCTTTTTGTTCTTATGCAACTCATTTTAGGGATGCATTCACCAGATTATGTACTGTATATGTTTGAAGCCTGTTCTCTTAACGAGTTCCTCATTAGCCTCTCTCTCACTTTAACCCCCAATCAGGCAGAGGAGCGCCATGGCAACGTGGAGGAGAGGCTGAAACAGTTGGAAGCACAGCTGGAGGAGAAGAACCAGGAGCTGCTCAGGGTAAGGGGTCAAAGTTCACCGACACACATTCCTCACTTCCTGTCAGTCATTTCATACAGCGGGTCAGTGCTCCTGGCAACATGTATTGACATCACCGCTTCTGCCCCGTGAACATAAATAGGACTTCTCCTGTTTTCGAGTAAACATTTGTGTGTGTGCTAATTATGGCCGTTTTGTTTGCTCCAGGCCCGCCAGCGGGAGAAGATGAACGAAGAGCACAACAAGCGTCTCTCGGAAACGGTGGACAAGCTGCTGTCGGAGTCCAACGAGAGGCTGCAGCTCCACCTAAAGGAGAGGATGTCTGCTCTGGAGGAGAAGGTACCGCTGGAGCTCGGGGTTCTGCTGGGCCTACTTCTGATAGCCTCAATTATTGTGTGTATTAGTACGAGAGTGTATGGTTTGGAAAGCCAAGTTGACTCTTCCGCATCTGTCTCCTTGCTCTTTTATCCAGAACACCCTCATTCGTGATCTTGAGCACACCAAGAAGCTGATTGAAGAAGCTCACCATGAAAAGGTTTGTATATGATACTGTATGTATTTTTAGTGTGGTTCATTAATCATTAATTACTGCTGTTTTGTTCTAGTGTTCATCTCAAGCATACTTGAACTATATTTGATTTATCATTAAATACTCTGTGTGTGTGTGTGTGTGTGTGTGTGTGACCCCCCAGGAACAGCTCCTGATCCAGATTGAGACCATGAGGGCTGAGAATGAACAAGGCCGTAGTCGGAGTAACTCCCTATTGCACGGGTAAGAATAAAAGATAATCAATAAAAGATAATCATTTAAAGATAATCAATTCAAATCAGTTTTTGTCCTTCCACTCACCCACCTTTCACTCACTCACTCCCTCGGTCACTCACTCACTCACTGCCTGGTTGGTTGGTGTGCTTGGGCAGGCGGTCGCATCTGGGCAGCACTCCGGACTTCAGGTACCCGGTGTCGGCGTCGTCCATGATGGACAGCCACTCTGACCACTACAACAGCGCGCTGGTGCTGCGCCGGCCGCAGAAGGGCCGCGTGGCCGCCCTGCGTGACGAGCCCTCCAAGGTGAGCCTTCGACCTCTCCACACCTTTGCACCCAGAGGTCTTACAAACATTGTGAATATAACCTCAGTGGTTCACTCAAGACTTTTGTTTAGTTCACTTGCTGTCATATTTTTTTTCTCCTTCTCCCCCATTGTCCCGACACCAAGTAAACGGTGTGCCTCTATGTGAGGTCCATGTGTTTGATCCAGTTAGATGTTCACCATGTTTGTGTCTCTCTCCCTCTCTCCTTCCTTTTCTCTGCCTCACTCTTTCTGCTTCCTCTCTGGACTCCAGAGGCATGTAAGTGGTACCATGCTGCTAGTTCTGTTCCTCTCATCTCATTTGGTAGTTGGTAGTTCCATTGAGTTGAATTGTTTCAGTGGTTTCCCAGCAGCAGTGCATGGATGTGGCTTTTGAATGCCCAAGCCCTAATTGTTATAAAAGTCATTGAGGAGCATGTTCTTGTAGAGCAGATGTTTAAGCCCTGCCCAGGGACCTTTTTCTTTTTCTTTAAGGGTTTAAGATGTAGTTGTCATTCTTTTAGTCTACTGAGATGGTAGCAGAAGTGTGTGTGAGGGGGGTGGGGGTGGGGAGGGGGGTTCCAAAGTACGCAGTGTATGAAGAAACCATGAGTGCAGTGTGCAAGCTGCCGTCTTTGCATGGATTGTTCTCCCGTTAGGTGCAGACCCTCAACGAGCAGGAGTGGGAGCGCGTGCAGCAGGCCAACGTGCTGGCCAACGTGGCGCACGCCTTCGAGAGCGACATGGACGCGTCGGACCTGGAGGACGACCGCGAGACCATCTTCAGCTCAGTCGACCTGCTCTCCCCCGCTGGACAGGCCGACGCCCAGACGCTCGCCCTCATGCTGCAGGAGCAGCTAGACGCCATCAACAATGAGATCCGGTGCGTGGAGCGTTGTTTCTCTCTGTGTCTCTCACACTCTCCCTCACACACACACACACACAATTTTTCTTTCTCTCTCTCTGTCTTTGTGTGGATACCACTGCACGTATTGCTGTGTTGTGTTTATGCAATAAGCGTTTGCTGAGATAGCTGAGTTTATGTGATAAGAATTTAATCTTGTGGTGCTCCTATTGATTCTGTTACCTCCAGTTGGTTCTGGATTTCAGTGATTTGTGGCTTATTGCAAAACCCTATGGTTGCCACAAACATTTGTTACGCCATCTGTGTCTACTATTTACTGTCAACATCTATTGCGTGTGTGACAGCTCAATATGAAGGAGCATTCAAACATACGTGTCAATTCCCCTCTTCAGGATGATCCAGGAGGAGAAGGAGAGCACAGCGATGCGGGCCGAGGAGATTGAGTCGCGGGTGGGAAGCGGCGACAGCCTGGGCGGCCGTTTCCGCTCGATGGGCTCGCTGCCCCCTTCCCTGCTGGCCCCCGGTCACGCCGGCTCCTCGCCGCCCGGCTCGGGCCACTCCACTCCCCGCAGGGCTCCGCGCAGCCCCAACCGAGAGGTGGACCGCATGGGGGTCATGACCCTGGTGAGCTTGCGCCTACCTGCACCAGAATATCATGTTACGCTCCAGTTCAGCACCACACGCCATAAGGATGCATGCGTCATCACATCCTACCGTCACCAGTCGTGTTGATTGTCCTGGTGACTGGTCATCAGCATTGTATAAATGTTGGGCACTCAGTTCTCAAAATGTCAAAGTGGCACACACTAATTCACTCCTTGAGTGATCTCACTCAGAAAGCTTGACTTCTTTTTTTTTTTTTTACTTACTAATGACTTAATATAATTCAGTTAACCCTGGAATTCCCCTCAACTGTGTGTGTAAACTGCCCCATCGCATCGCATCGCATTGTATCCATCGCTGCCTTGTGTGTGTGTTAATTGTCCTGTCTCGTGTTGTGCCTTGTGGAATAACTGTGTTTGTGTTGTCCCAGCACTACTGCTATGACCCTTATGTCATCCAGAGCTCGCTCTCACATCAGACCGTAGCTTACCTGCCCTACACCACTAACACCACCCCCTTCTACAGCTACCCCTGCTTCTTCCAGGTACACATACCGCACGTGGGCTCATCCTCAGGGGCACACACACACATATACGTGTGTCTTTCTCTCTCTGAGTGCTCTGTAGTCCTGTTCGTAACGGTCTAGCTGCCAGAGATCTGAGTTGTGGATTTTTCTTATCTCAGCACTTTGGAACTCGACTCGTCTTTTAAAGACCCATCTTCTCAAGCCGGGCGACTTAACATTTTCTACATTCTTCTCTTTCGCTTTCTCTCTCTCTTTCTCTCTCTGCCTCCCTCTATTTCTCTGTGTCTCTGTGAGGGCGTCATGAAAAGAGACTCCTGGAAATCTCTCTGCCTCGCCCCTCCATCTCTCCTGAGCTTCTCCTAATCTTTTTTCTTGCCTGTCGGCTGTGCTAAAAAGTTTTTTTTTTTCTCTTTCTCCCTTTTTCTCTCTTCCTCTCTCTCCCTCTCTCCCCCCCCCCCCCCCCCTCCTCTCTCCGCCCACTCTGGGATCCAAGGAGGAAATGAGTGATTAGTGCTACCCAAGGGGAGGAAAGAAAGGGCCACAGCAAACCGGCGTTTACCCTGGAAATGCCAGAGGTGAAAGGCATGCAGGAAGAGAGGGAGAGAGAACAAGAGAGAGAGGGAGAGAACAAGCTAAATGATAAAAGAGTGAAGAAACCGCCTTAGAGCAGAATGTGATAAACAGGAGAGGGGAGAGTCTGTGTGTGTGTGCGAGTCGGTGCATATTTTGTCCGCCCCCGTGCGTGGCGCATCCCCACACACTTCACACGTAAGGTTCTGCTCTAATGGGCCAGGATTGCTGGCCAGCCCGGCTACTTTGGTTTGGGGCCCGTGGAGGCACAGCAAGAGAGAGAGAGAACAGGACCCTAGGGATGAGCCAACTCCCACCTCACACACACACACACACACACACACACACACGCGCATACCCCGTCTGTCTGCTTGCATGTGTGCCGTGTTTCTACTCTTCACCACCAGCATGACTCACTGACCGCCCACATTGTGTGTGTGTGTGTGTGTGTGTGTGTGTTTTGCATATTTGTGTTATCAGTTAGTATATGCATGCGTCTATGCCTGTGAGAACAAGTATGTGTGTCAGCCGAGTGGTAAGTTGGGAGGGTATCTTAATGGACCTGAGGCCTAACCAATGGAAAGTTTAAGTGTGTGTGTGTGTGTGTTTCTGCTGTGCTGTGGGTTTGACACTCCCTGTATCTCTCCCTCTGGTGTGCCTCTTCATCTCTCTTTCTCTTTGTCTCTGCCCCTCCTTTCTTTCTCTTCCTCTTCTCTCCCTCCTTCCTTCTGGCCTCTCCCTCTCTCTCTCTCTCTCTCTCTCACTCGCTCTGTTCCTCTGCTTCTCACGCTCACCGCTCCACTAATGTGCTTTTTTGTCTCCTCTGTGCCCCTCATGCTTCCGACAGCCTAGCGACTTGCGGAAGCACCGCAGGAAGGTAATTTAGTGGAAGCGCTTTTGGGCCCCAAGCCCGCGCACAGCACACTTAATCAGTCGCACGCCCCCACACTGGCGCACTCTCTCTCTCTTTCTCTCTCTCTCTCTCTCTCTCTCTCTCTCTCTCTCTCTCTCTCTCTCTCTCTCTCTCACACACACACACATACTCACACACATATACTCACACACACATGCATCCCAAAAAACACACAATCTCACACACACTCACACACACACAAACAAACACATACAGCCCAACAAACTTTAACTCCCTCACACACACACTTACACAGTCACACCCACAAGAGGAACAGGGCTGTCTATTAATAGAGCTCATCTTAAATGGTAAAAACGGGGGTGGGAGGGGGGGGGGCTCTTTTAAAAAGGTCTTTGTTTGAACTTTATAGTTTATCCTTTGCAGTGGTGTTTCAGTAGTTTTGTTTTATTCTACATATAGATGTTCTTCATTCCCTTTTATTGGGTGATGGGACAAATTGCATTTCTTCCCGTGCCTTTTACAATGCAACATGACAAACCTTCGTCAGGACCACCATGAACACGCAGCTGTAATTGAATCCTGAATCCCTACATGTTCTATTTAGATCTGTTTGATTTACATTTGTTAGTTACTACATTGAATTTTTTACGGTGTGTACTTGTAGCTGATGCTTGACTGCAATCGATCAAAGAGCCATCTGTGTTTTATTTGTGCAAACGTGCACGTTTTGCAGCATTGAAGTGGGGTGATTGTGTATTAGTGCTGGCAGTACAGATCTTGCCACTCAGACATTATTGTTTGAGCACAGCACTCAAGCTCGCTCTTTCATTTGGCTTCAGTCTGAGCAGGACGACAAGGCCACCATCAGGTGCGAAACGTCTCCCCCCTCCACGCCGCGCTCCATGCGCCTCAACAAAGGGGCCATCCACACCGCCAGTCATGAGGACATCCGAGACATCCGAGGGTGAGTATCTCTGGCCGGCCCAGTCAAGGGGAGATGGACGCATGGGGCGCCAGTCAAGCTGTCTCACTGTACCACTCAGACATAGCCAGACGATCTGGAATCTGTGGGGCAACACTCAGCAACCATTAATGGGCTTCTCTCTTGTGATTCATTTGTGTTGTCTGCGTTTGTATGTTTGGTTGTGTGTGCGTGTCGTTGTGTCTGGCTATGTGTCCTCTGTGTGCATGTTGTGAGTGCGTGCGTGCGCGTGCGCGCGTGTGTGTGTGTGATGCATTCCTTACTCAATGTGTCCTCTGTGTGTGCGTGATGCATGCCTGACTCGCATGTCTGCTTGCCTCTGTAGTATCGCTGGACTGCAGGACGGTCAGGGGAGCAACCCCAGCAGCAGTAACAGCAGCCAGGACTCACTCAATAAGGCTGCCAAGAAGAAGAGCATCAAGACGTCCATTGGCCGCCTGTTCGGCAAGAAGGAGAAGAGTCGCCCCAGTCCCTCAAGCAAAGAGTCCAGCCTGGGTCAGTGTGTGCCAACCGGGCCACCGTTGACGCATTGCTCTGGTGGCACATCTGGAAAACCTTGTTTCTGTCTTTAGAAAATGTGACTCAGTTAATAAGTACAACTCCAAGGCGCTATATCTAGGCAGCTCTACCTCTCTCTCTTTCTGTCTACATCTGCTTTGAAAAAGGGGCAAGAATCCATAAACACAAACCCATAAACACACATTCGTTTCTAAGGCTACCTGCATATAGGAGATGTTGACGTGTGTAGGCAGGCTGTGTTGTGAGTGTCTGTTGATGGCCCTCAGCAACGCTGATAAGCTCTGTGCCTCTTGCGTTTTCAAACAGCGGGGACGCCCGAGGGAGAGGGCTCTCCCGACGCCCTGGGACTCAGCAAGCTGGCCGGCCCGTCGGACAAGAACAGGAAGCTGCAGAAGAAGTAGGTGTTTCACTTCCTCTTCAGTACTGATTTCTCACAGTCAAAAGCCTGTTTCACAGAGGGGTATGTGCGTGTGCGCGCCCTCATCGGACATGGTCGTGTCACAGGGGTAACCACAGGGCTGGTGACAGCGGAGGAAGCTCTGTGTGGGCGTACGAGAGAGACAAAGAGAGACTGAATATAAAGTGTGTGAAGTGGTTTGTTTTAACCGCCACACAGGGGAAATAGAAACAGTCTCTTTCTCTCTCTTCTCCCTCCTTCCCTCTCCCCACCCCCCACCACTCTCTTTTTCCCCTCTCTCCCCCCCTCCCCCCCCCCCCCCCCCCCTTTGTATTTTTTCTCCTCCCCTCCCTCTCCCCCTCTCCTTCACCCTTCCTTTCTCTGTCTGAGTGACCGCACAGTAACAGAGACGCTGATGTGTCAAAAGTCCTCCTTCCCCCCCACTTCACTGCTCTCCCAACTGCTCTCATCTCCTCTTGTGTGGCCCGTCATCCCCAAAATTAGCTCCACTTCCAATCACTCATGCTTGAGCGTAAACTCCTGAGCAGCTTGCTGTTTAGCAAGCACAGGGTTTCGGCTCTTGGCTGTAAGTTGGACACATTCTCCAGAATGTTCTCTGAAACTCACTGCAGTTGTCATTCGCAGCACATTGCCATTTATGTCACAGTCTCAACGCCTCCATGTCTCATGTTGTAGATCCTTTCGGTTTCATTCATGCAGTTGATGTGATAACTTCTCATTTCTGCTTAACCTTGGTGTGTGGCTAATGAATGCTTCTAGGCCCAAATCTGTGTTAATATTTTCTTAATCATCAGTGTGTAGCTCTAATTCGTGACTAGATGTTGCCTCCATAATTTGCTTCAAATCACATTTTTTGTTTTGTTGCCATTTTGTTTGTGTTTGTTGCTGATTCTGGATTATTCCCTCTCTTATTTCATCCTGTCTCATGTAAATTTTAGTCCCAAAACAGGGTAAGTGGCTTCATTTTGCGTTTTTGCTTTGGCTTCTTCTGCCTCTTCTCTTTGTTTTTTTTTTTTTTGTATAGTTTTTTTTCTTCTGTGTGGTTGGCATGGCTTTTCTTCCTGATTAACTCCCAGCGGCTGTCCTCCCAGATGCCTGAAAATGTGCACACGTTGCATTTCTTCTTCTCGTCCCCCCAAAAAAACTACTAACATGAATGAGCCTCTAACCTCCAAAGGCTGGCATCATATTTCTGAAAAGTGTGCTGGTCTATTACTCTTTGCCCATGGCAGTGGTGTCACTCCCCTGCCATGTTTGTGTGCAGTCTCGTTGTCTCTGGACCGTCAGCCACGTCGGTGGCTAGTTGGAATTCTTTCACTCTGAGGTTTCCTTCTGGCAGAGCAAACAATATCAAGCGGCGCCCTCTTGTGGTGCAATCTGGTCTGCATTTGTATCAAACTTATATATAAACTGTGCAAAGATATATAACATAACAAGGTTGAAAGACTTTCAGCATGCAAATACAAATCTACCTTTCTTACCTACCTTTTTAAATGATTACTGTTCTGTTCTGTAGTGGATGTTTTAGTTGACTAACCCTGGTTGTATTCTGCCTGCCTTTGTGTGTGATTGCTCTCTCTCTCTCTCATTACTGTAGTTTCGCCACCACGTCAGCTACAGATATGTCTTCTTGGTTTTTTGTTCATTTATAACTATAATTAAAATTTCTCAGCGGTTCCTCTGAGGTATATTATGATTAGCAAGCTCTTGGATGCTCATGTGGTGGTTGCAGTCACAGTTTGGCACCAGATTTCGCTCTGTGCTGGGGCTTGGTTTTCCCCTTCTCATAATGCTGATTAGTACCAGCCTGTGAAAAGTCTGTGTACTGTCAGCTCTGTCTTGTAAGCCCTCTCAGTATGGCTGGGATGGGATCTTTGTTATGTCTGGGCTGCTCCAGTACCTTTTAATTGTTTTAATTGTATTTACTTTTTAATCTCAAAAGTTTAAGCATGAAAGGGTGTTTGATTGTGTTTCTCTGTTGTTTGTTTGAGACTGGTGTCTTCCTCTTGTGCCTGGGACTAACTCTCTTGTAATGTTGGACTGTAGGCATGACCTCCTGGGTGATGTTTGTGTTGGGTGTGTGTGTGTATGTGCGCGCAACCACTCAAGTTAACCTACTTGTGTGCTTCTCACAGACATGAGCTCCTGGAGGAAGCTCGCAGACTTGGCCTGCCCTTTGCTCAGTGGGACGGGCCCACAGTAGTCGTCTGGCTGGAGGTAAGAACACACAATCCAATAATCCATAGTCCACTCCTTATCCACTGAAGGGCCCTATTGTGTGTGTGTGTGTGTGTGTGTGTGTGTGTGTTTTCTTCCTTAAACTCTGTTTTGTTATTTTTCCCAAAATATGTGTTGTTGAGGTCAGAGGTGCCAGTTAACCTGTCCATGACTCGATACCATTTGTGTTTTCCGCATCACAGAAATCATGGGGCCATATCACTGTCACTAAGATAGTCATCTAAATCACCTAGTGATCTGTCATGCATTTAATTCTGTCATGTGTCACTGCATGTACTCCTCGCCGCCTCCCCCCTGTCATCTCTTGGTCTGTTTGACCCCTCCAGCTGTGGGTTGGGATGCCCGCCTGGTACGTGGCGGCGTGCCGTGCCAACGTCAAGAGTGGCGCCATAATGTCGGCGTTGTCGGACACGGAGATCCAGCGGGAGATCGGCATCAGCAACCCACTGCACCGGCTCAAGCTGAGACTGGCCATCCAGGAGATCATGTCCCTCACCAGCCCCTCCGCACCACCCACCTCCAGAACGGTACACACACACACACACACAAACATGCATACACACACCTCACAAAAACACATGCACACACAAATGCAAACACATGTAGTAATAAAGAGACCTTGTTCAGCTCAGAAATATTAATTTTCACATACATTCATACTTTATGAATGCAGTGTCTACATGCTATAATGTATCTGCAGGTGATTGCTGTCTGAAATCATCTTTGAATGATTAGTTTTGATCCCAGATCATTTTGGTGCTGCAGCTACTCCGCGTGACATTCTGGGTTTAGCAGAGAGTTCACACCAAACTGTGAAAGTCCACTTTCAGAGAATGACGGGTGAGCCCACTGCTGTTAGCTTCAGTAGCCAATAGCATTAGCTCATTGTCTGAGCCCTGGGCCCCATTGGTCAGGCCTCAAACTGTAGCAGCAGCAGTTGGGTGAGCCTGGAAGTCCCCTTCAGGGGCTGTATAACAGAAACTCACCATTCATGTCTGTATTAGAACTAATTGTTTCAGTAAACTGTAAAAGGGATTTTGCAGTTTAAAATCTATTGAGCGGAATGTTGCCTGTATTGACAGTCAAGGTCTACTCTATGTAGCACTTTGAGTCATAGAATCAGTGGCCAGTATTTGTCTCTCTGTCATTAATAGTCTTAAGTATCATCTTCTTTCTTAAACAAAGGGCTTCCTAACCTTTAGTCCATCAGTGATTGATATGGTACATGGCATTTCTCTTTTCTTGATTGGTGCATGCCTGTTCTCTCTCACACTAACAGCCCTGGTCCCCACCAATCTGATTGCACGATTCACACCAATGACGGTTAACCTGGATGATTTGTCAGCCTTTTTTTTTCTTTTCACTCGTTTTGTTTCCTTGATTTGATTATTGGTTCCTAATAGGCCTGCTGCTCATTAACATGACTCTGCTGTGATGTTCTTTCCTCCTCCCTCTCCTCCTTTTCTATTCTCTCTGACCTCCTCTCCTCTCCTCTTGTTTTCTGTCCTTCTCTCACAATGCTTCTTTCACTCACTGGACTGTGCTTGTCACTCACTGGGGTATGTCACTCGATTGGGGGTGGTGGCGGTCCATCGGGTCACGTGACGGGTCATGTGATTAGTCCACGGGGAACGTGTGGGTGACGCATGAAGAGATGGAGAGCCTGGCGGCAACGCCTCCCACGGTTAGTCACCCTCAACCCATTGGCCAGATTCTTGTGGTTGGTATCCACCCACCCCACTCTAACCCCTTGAAGCCCTTGAGTGAGTGAGTGAGTGAGTGAGTTTGTGTGTGTGTGTGTGTGTGTGGGGGGGGTGGGCACTTTAGAACACGTATGTGTATGTATGACTGTCTCTCTAGTGTACAGCTATTTAGACTGTATAACTTTTTTTTTTTTTTTTTGACAAAACATGCATATGATGGTATGTGTGTGTGTGTGTCTGCACGCATGTGTAAACATGTGTTCTAGGTTAAGACTGCGTAGAGCATGTGGCGGCTAATTCATAGTTACTGGCTAACAAACCTCTTTTGCTCTCTTCCACGCTAACGCTAACCTGCTAACCTCAGGAGGATGACGAGGGCACCTGGGCCCAGGTTTGCACTTGTCTCTCTGTCTCTAACCGCAATTCTTTATAGTGGCGCGTTCTCTGACCTTGTGTTCTCAGTTTATTTCTATTTAAGTGTCGCACACACTTGCCTGTCACTGTCTCAAGGGTGCTCAGTTAATATTTAAATGTCAACTTTTGTACAATATATCCATTGTGGCACACGGAAAGGACAGTCAGGTGTGAAATCATTTTGTCAAATAGGGGCAATACAATATTAGTTAGTTACCCAGCCTCAAAGGAGTGGTCACTCTCTCATTTGAATAGCTTTAAATGTTAAAGACAGAAAGAGTAAGCCCACCATCCACAATACAGTATAAATGTTGTTTTTTTTTTTGTTTGTTTTTTTCTTTTCTCCAAATACGAGCCTGTGTGTTGTTGAGCTGTCATTTCTATAAGGACCTAAAATTAGATCTATGCAGTAGTTTATTTGCAGATTTCTATTATTTATTATTATTTTTTGTAAAACCATAATTCCGAAGCTGTCACAGTAATCAAAATTCAAATAGTGCTGAGTAATTTATTACACACTAAATGTTAAACACAGGCAGTGCAGTTTTAAACTCAAACAAGATCTCCCAAATGGTTTTGTTGATTGTTTGAGGCTCAGTTATTTGGTCACATTTTAAGGTTCTGAACAGTGTGATGGATTTGTGTTGTACATTAGGCAGTGTGTGGTGGTGGTGGTGGTGGTGGTGGTTGAGGCTTGTGTGTGGGATCTCTCCTCCCCCTGCAGTAGTACCAGTAGTAGTCATAGGCACCCTTGTGATCTAGATCTCCATGGCTCGGTACCTGACTGTGCGTGTGTGTGTGCGTGCTTGGCCCAGACTCTGGCGTACGGCGACATGAACCACGAGTGGATCGGGAACGAGTGGCTCCCCAGCCTGGGCCTACCCCAGTACCGCAGCTACTTCATGGAGTCCCTGGTGGACGCACGCATGCTGGACCACCTGACCAAGAAGGACCTCCGGGGTCAGCTCAAGATGGTGGACAGCTTCCACAGGTCAGCTGATGCTTGTTTGTCACATGCGTTTGAACTCATTGTAGGACTGCCCCAAGGCAGTATTGACTTCTGGTGGTTTCTGTGGTGCTCAGTGTTGCCCCCTGGTGTTAATCTTGCTACAGGAACAGCTTCCAGTGCGGTGTGATGTGCCTGAGGCGGCTCAACTACGACCGGAAAGAGCTGGAAAGGCGGCGAGAGGATGCCCAGCTGGAGATCAAAGGTACAGCTCACATGGACCATGTCAGAGGTGCTTGTGGTAACACTGAAACATTTTCTCAGTCAAATTGCACCCTGTGGTTATTGTGGCGAAGCTGCGGTTACTGTTGCCACTTGGTGGGTGGTAAAACTGGTTTCAAACCCTGAACTTTATGTAAATATCACTTGTGTAACTTCTGTCTACTTTTCATGGTTAAAATCCATCATCAGTGTTGTGGCTTTCCCTCTGGCTGGTCCCCTGTGAAAGGGTGTGTGTGTGTGTGTGTGTGTGTGTGTGTGTGTGTGTCAGGGTTTTTCAGACATTTCAGATGTTTGTGTGTGTGTGTTTCAGATGTGCTGGTTTGGAGTAACGAGCGGGTGATCAGCTGGGTGCAGGCCATCGGGCTGAAGGAGTACGCCAACAACCTGCTGGAGAACGGCGTCCACGGGGCGCTCATCTGCCTCGACGAGACCTTCGACCACAACGCCATGGCCCTCCTGCTGCAGATCCCCACGCAAAACACACAGGTGCCCATCAGTCGGCTCTCACACTCACACTACACACACATAAAATACTCTTCCTCTCTTCGCATTTTCACCCTTGTACTCTTCTCACACACACTCACATAACAAAGCATGTTACAACATCTCACAAAAGGGAGTTCATCCTTCATATTTTTGCAAATATTCTGTTAAATCTTTTAATGGAGGAACACTAAAGAAATGAAACTTTGATTCTTTTATAGTAGTCAACGTACGATTTGTTCAGCAGTATAGCAAGATTTTTTTCCCCACTGGATTCTTTTCCCCACTGGAGACTCGTTTTGGATACGTAGATCATCGAATGAGCCAATCCTTTTATTACTCTTTTAATGCTAATTTGGATTGTGCTACGGTAATGTATGTATCAGTGCATATCTAAAAGTGTGTGTGTGTGTGTGTGTGTGAGCAGGCCAGAGCAGTGCTGGAGCGCGAGTTCAACAGTCTACTGGCTGTGGGGACAGACAGAAAGATGGAGGAGGTGAGCATCACATTTCAGCATGCCCCACAGACCGTCAAGCACAGCCATGTGGCTTTTGTTCCCCATCGGTTTCCCCCTTCTCTTCTCGGCATCATCTGACCCCTCCTGTCTCCTTGCCACAGGACGACGACAAGAACTTCCGGCGAGCCCCTTCCTGGAGAAAGAAGTTCCGTCCCAAAGACGTGCGGGGCATGAACATCGGCTCGGCCGACACGCTGCCCGCCAACTTCAGGATGACCAACAGCAGCACTTCCTCTCCCGCCATGCAGCCAAAGAAACTCCAGATGGACGGTAGGAGTCTGAGTGGGCCCGGGGTCGCGGGGGTCAGAGGTCAAAGGGGAGGACCGTAAGGGACGATTGATAGTCATCGCAAGCATAGTGCAGACGCGAACGCCATGATATGTACAATAAAAACTTTGCAGTGAAAACTTTACAGTCAATTGAGAAGACTGCACTGCAATACACACATTGTTTGCGTAACACATGCGTATTGTGTTGACTATAAATTCTCCCTGTGAGGTCAGGTGGGTTATTTAGGGATAACCTCTCTGGGTTATAATAATTTACCAGGCTCATTTAAATGATGCTAATTGCTCTCTTTGTATACACTAATTGAAAATGTGCTTATAGCGAATGGCATGCTTGTTGTGTGTGATTGAGAATGTAAACTGTTTTTGTGTGTGTGTGCTGAGTTGCTATGCTGGCTGAGTTGTGCTAAGTGTGTGTGTGTGTGTGTGTGTGTGTGTGTGTGTGTGTGTTTGAAAGTGTTTGAGTGAGGTTCTAACTATGTTTGGGTCTGAGACTAACTGCACGTCCTGTCCCGCTGCATGTCGCCGTGCTGATGGGCCCTGCAGCAGCGCAGAGGCTGGACTCTGCCACGGTCAGGACCTACTCGTGCTAACCAGGCCTGCCAGCCCGGCCCAGCCTCACGGGCACCACGGTGAGTGTGAGCCCATAGCCGGGGCAGCTCAGAACCTAACCAGACCAGGCTGCTCTTCCGTATTAGAAGTTCAAACTGCATTCTGCACAGAAGAATAGGTTGTTGAGTATGTGCAGAGGCAGTGCAGTCTCTTGTTTTTTTTTTTTTTGCTTCTTTCTTTAAGATTTTTGATATTTTATTTATGTCATCATCTGTCAAGCAAGTTTGTCAGTTTATAATAATATTCTATTGACATTGACCATTTGTAGCCAATTTTAATGGTGTAAATGCAAATGTCATCGCTAACATTATGGCTGCCTCCTCTACTACCAGATGTCCTTGGTTAAAGTTACTCGTAACTGGCAATGAACCCAGCATGCAATAATACAGTGTCTAATGCTTGCAGGGAGTTTCTGCTAACATGTTCTGTCCTGGCGGAGTTACAGCAAATTCATGTGAGATGAGCCTAGTGCTGCGGTTGAGTTTGAGTCTAGTATTATTTAGCAGTGTGCGAATTGTGTGTAGTGGCCTGGTAACCCCAGAGAGCCGTGCCTGTGCCTGTGGTCAGTGAGTGCCATGTTTGGGAGTAGCAGCAGTAGTTGCCCGGTCAGCAGGAATGACTTGACAGAATAACAAGGCAATGGGCATCTCCTCCGCTATGCTGCTTACATTTAAAATGGCTGAATGTGGGGCTGAAGAGTTCTTGGCAGTAATGCATCTCTGTCCTCTGCTCTTTCTTTCTTTCTCTCTCTCTCTCCCTCCCTCTCTTTCTCCTACTCTGTTATTCTTTCTTTCCCCCTCACCTCACCTCCATCCCATATACCTTTTTTTCTAATCTCACTGGATATCCATCCTTCCATCTATCTATCACTGTCCCCTCTGTGCATATTCGTCTGTTTTTCTGTCTGTGTGTCCTCTTGTATCTCTTTCTCCCTCCCTCTCTCTCTCTCTCTCTCTCTCCCTATCTCTCTCCTTTCCTTTATCACTCCCTTTCATTTTTCCCTCTCTTTTCTCTCTCAGTTTATGCTCATTATCTCTATAGGTGATGAGCTTGCTGAAGAGGTGGACCTCTCACCGAGCTGAGCTCTATATGGACGAGGACTCTAAGATACTATTTCATGGAAGATCGCATTTGCAAATCTCCCCCGATAGCCTCGAGAACATATTTTAGATGTAATGATTATTATATTTATCTAAACCAATGGGACATTTCATTTATGTAGTTTTGCTATGTCTGTATGCTATGTAAAAGTTTTATTTCTGTCTGTCCCCCCCCCAACGTCATTTCTTTTGTTTGTCTACATCATGCTTAACTCTTTCAGATGCAACTGAATGTATCATGAGTCTGAAGTTTGTATATTTATCTTACAAACCTTATCTAATCTTTTTATTCTCACCTCGTTATCGACCAGATGTACTTTTTTCCCTCTCTGCCCATTATTGTTTTTAATCAAACTTAAGCTCAAGTGACTTTACTGTGTGATTTTAACTTAATTTTTGTTACCCTTTTAGTTGTTAAGGATCATATCGGTGTCGATCATTTCTTTTTTTTTTTGTTTGTTTGTTTTTGTTTTGTTTCTTTTCTTTTTTTTTTTTAAGCGGCTATTTAGGTCAACTGTAATATGTGAATATCAGAACAGGTGCAAACCATAGACTGAAACTTTTTCCTCAAACTGATGAAATATGGACACTTGACAGTGGAGCACGACACCCTCCGCACACCCTCCCGTACCAGTCTGTTGGATGGTTCACATTTCACGTGAAACGGTTCATACCCTTCTTTGTACTTTTCCTGCTAAACCAAAATCGAACTCTTGAATAAGCCATAAACGGTAGCAACAATGAGGGCTACTTTTTCTGGAGGAATCTTATTTTTTTCCCCCTCCTTGGACAGCAACAGGTGTTCCTGCTGAAAAACCAGGTTGTCCGGTGATCCTTGTGTGCTGAAACTCTCCATTCCTTGCCCCTCCCTCCGCACAAGAGACACGTGCAAAAAGCTACCGCATCTGCGTGATGGTGTGCAACGTGCGCGCCTGCCTATGTGAGCATGTGCTTGTGCGTGCGTGTGTGTGTGTGTGTGTGTGTGTGTGTGTGTGTATCTCTGTGTGTGTGTGTGTGTGTTTGTGGTGCTGATTGCTTTTCTCACAGGACCAACCCCACTGTGGCCTCAACTCTCCAACCATGTGCTCCCCTCTCAAAGAGGGCCGCATGAGCCCACCGACTTCCAACTGCTTTACTCACCCTTTATTTGAGCCTTATTCTTCTGTTTGTCTCTTTTTCTATTGCTCTCCATCCTTATTGTTAACGCTCTTTGTCATTGTGTAGACCTGATTAGAAGTTGCCATTGTTATTTGCTCTCTTTTTGATCATCTTAAAGAGCTGGATAATTTTATTTTTCCGACAAGGAAATGAATATTGTGGTCAGGTCCCTCCTGAACTTTCATGAGCAAATAATGTAGAGGAACTGAACACAGCCCTTTACCCTTCCCAGAAAGTGCTGACATGTTGGTAGTTTGTCATTGTTCTTTGTGCTTTAGGATTTATGCACACTTCAAATCATGTTAGTGTCCTGTTTTTAAATTGTCTCCCATATCGCGGTTAAAAAAATCTCCTTATCTTGTAACAGAAATGATGTACAGTCTGAGTACTTATGAACTATTTTTATCACAGTATTATTTATTGCTTTCCTTTCAATAAAATACTGAAACTTATTTTCCACTGCCAATAAAAAGACTAAGTCTTTGTGTTAAAAACAACTCTGTGTGCGTGTTTGCTATTTGTTTCTCTCTGAATTCTCTGTAATGATCAAAGACTTCAAAACAGAACACTTCAAAAAGTTTTAATACCTCTAAATTAGATTCAAGGTTCATTATATAATTGCAATTTTATTTCACATTTAAGTGCTTCACAATAACAAAGGAATTTAAAGATGCATATCCACAAATTCTGCTACATAGACATACAAGATAATTTTTAAAATAATAGAAATAGGACCTTTATCAAGAATCCAAGCCAACAGTCAATTACACATTCCTATCCAGATGTGGTTTATTTGAGCTTTTAAAAATGTGCATATAATGCAAATGAGTTCACGTGGAGCACTAAAATACCGGTCCAACCCTTTGATGACCAGTGGGTAGAAAACAGCTGTAGCCTATACTTGTATGCATTTAGGAAATATAATTCATATTTCCCTAGAAAGCATGACCCTGACTATCAGGTCTTTGGATGACTTATGAATGGCATGTAATATGCAATACGTGTATGAATTGGTGTATTTATATTAATTTATTTGTTTACATTTTTACATATTGCTGACTGCAGGGGGCTTCATCTGGCTTGCAGTTGGTGTATTATACAACACTGGGGTTGACAGTCCGATGCATAGTTATGGAAGGAGGAGGGGTGACACAGTGTGTCAACCTATGGTTACTGTAGCTTGGCATATGCTGTGGCATTTAACGATGTGGTACTGGGTCATGACTCAGTTTAAGTGACAACATGCACTGTCCATTAATTATTAATTGACAATCTTGATCTGGGAAAGAAATATCCTTGTAATTGAGTCATTAAATAATTGTGTTATATTTGTACAGATTTTGTGCTATGTATCTCTTGGCATTACTGTCATTTTCTATATAACTTAACTCATGTCACATTTCTAATAACTGCACAAATCAATGCATTACTCCTCTCACACGTACATTTGCTTTCCCATACTGTATATGCACAGTTTTTCGTTTCTCGTTTTTTAATACTCCATGATTCGTAATTTCTTAATACGTCTCTGGTATAAGAGGACTATGTTGCAGATATTGTGTAACAGTGAGGGTCTGATTTAAGTTTTGTAAATAATTCTTTAACATGAATGGGTACGTCAATAGGTATTACAACCCTATCGTCACTTCCTCTCTTTGAAGTCCAGGTGGTGCTATCGTACCCAAAGCAGGAAGAGGGAATGGGAGAGTGGGAGAGCCGGAAGAGTGGAGGCAAGGAATATTCCATTAGGCAAAGGCTGTCATCGCTAGCAACGTAGGATCCTAATTTCCCCTCATTTGTAAGCGATTTTCACAAAGGAACTTGCAAGCGGCGAAGGTATGTGTGTGGAATCATTTATCTACTCATTTTGAAGAGAAACTTAGTGTTATCCTGCGACAAAATGCGAGATGGAGAAAACGCTGCGAGCACCTATACTAAATCATTGACGTTAGCTAGCAGAATCTCAATGACCGAGAAACTAGAACAGGAAATACCTCAATGATGAAGGGTTTTCTGCGTTTATAATTACCTGGCGTGATACTCTTATAAATTTAATATTTGCCAACGTAGAACGTAACGTTATTTTTGAGCAATGATTTTACTGAAAGAAAACACAGACGGCGTTTTTACCCTATATAACAAAGAACCCGTCAGTGTTGTCTAACTATAGCTAACTTTGACTAGTTCATATACATTATGAATATGACGTGACCTGATAATGAGATACTTGCATTAGGAATTGTGGCATATAGATTCAGGTGCAGTACTGACATTTATTTCTCTTAAACCCCTGATAAACAAATGCGATAAAGAGGAGTCATTTGACTAGAAATCGTTTCCTGAACTGGTCACAATTGGCCTACTTTTCGCGATTAAGGTCTTTAGATCAGTGGAGCGCTGTGACTGCCATTTAATGTTAGTTACACCTGTGGCCGCAAAACGGAGAATTTCAATGTATCTTTGCCACGTCGCGCGACATTGTAATGTTTAGGGCTAACGTTACAATGTATCTAACGTTATCTGGGATGTTTGGTCATCCCGAACATTCCAACGTTGAAGCTGGATCATAACGTTAAGTTGACTTCGACATGTAACGTTAGAATTTGGCCATACTCGGAGGACTTAGACCGGGCCTCTAATCTGTTAAGCAAATACTCTGGTTCTCTTTTGTTTAGGTACCGTTGCGTTAACACAATTGAGCTATTAATTGGGTGTGGTGCTACTGGAAGTTGGAAGCTTCTGTTCGAACCTCTGGCATCGTACTAGCTTTCTCTTGATCTGTTAAAATGAGCTTTAAGATGAGCTTTAGGACCGCACTAACACCGTTTCATTCTTTGCCGCGATTTAGCAAATATGTGGTCACGTCAGTTGGCAGATTCCAGCAGTGTCCGTTATTGAAAACAGATGCACCAGTTGAGCCCCCATTATTTATTTCCCAGTTCACTATTGAACTCGCTGACATTTATGTTGCTTATGTTCATATGTTCTTCATAATGCTACAAGTGTGCACATTGTTCTACAGACTGTCTGATAGTGTTTCATAATTGTGTGTTATTGGTTGAAGCTATTGTCCATGAGTGATAATATATTTATTACAGAGATGTGGAAGGCAGCAGCTGGCCAGTCTGTAAAGATGACGGTTGATGATGGAGGAGATGACTGGGAGACGGATCCAGACTTTGAGGTTAGTTGTGCACTCTTTACCTAAAGGTCTAATCAGTTTTATGCTTTTGCTAATTTAATGCTTTTGTAGTGCTTGTAGTGTAGTCCTTGTTCTTCTGCACATTTGTTTCTGTTGTCACTCGTCCTTCTTTTTGTTCCACAAAATTTTGACTTCTGTAATATATTCTGTTTCCTTGGTAACAGAATGATGTGTCGGAGAAGGAACAGCGATGGGGTGCTAAGACTGTGGCCGGCTCTGGACACCAAGAACATATCAAGTGAGCCTGACCTGCATTCTTCAGATACTTTTCTGTTTTAATCTCATTTTTGAATTTATTGATGCACACAGAGCCTGACGCACACTGACCTGTTGCTGCAGCACCCGAGAAGGTTAGGTTAAGTAAGGGCACCTCAGTCAAGGCAGAGTGATGCTCAACCGCTTACCCCACACGTTTTTCCTACTGATCAGGGATCGAAGCGTCCACTCTTTGGTTGCAGGACCAATTCTCTAAGTAGTACTCCACAAGCATGCGGTTCCCAGATTAGAAGTGTGTCGTATACATGTTACAAATGCATATCTCATCAGTCATGATACAGACCTGTTGTAGACGCATGAAAAGAAATGACCAATGTAAAGCACACCAGGTTAAGGTGAAGAAGTACTGGCAGAGAGGGCTATATAGCCTCCTCTGACCAAGAGAGAGACACTGGCCATGAGGGACTCTCACAACTCTTACGCCTCTACTTCCTTCCCCAATAGCATCCATGACCTGCGCGAGACCGTCTCCTCGGAGCACACTAATCTGAAGCAGAAGGAGCTGGATGCTATGCCCAAGGCCTCGCATGGTTATGGGGGCAAATTTGGCATCCAGGAGGATCGTATGGACAGTGTGAGTGGAAAGTGTCTTGACTCCTCATCTCTCTCTCTCTTTCTCTCACTCACACACACGTACCCTAAGGAGACAGCAATGGTGTTTTTTTGCCTAAATGCAACGCCTCTAGACTTAAGAAGGTAGCTTTAAATACAGCATTTAGTTTAGTCATCAATTATTGGTGGTCTGCCCTGCAGTGAAATCAACACCCACTTGTCATGATCTGTCTGACAAGAGCATACTTAACAGGGGTGGAAATTGATAGGATTCTATCAATATTGATTAGGGCTGCACAATATATCGCAAATTTATCGTTATCGCGATATCAACATGCGCAATATACATATCGCGAAAGACCTCAATATATCGCGACTAGTTTACCTTCAAGAGAATTTATAGCACATCAGGAAATATTGTAACATGCCAATGCACATGTTTAAAGACTAGCAAAGTAAGCACGCTGGTTTTCCTAGCCGAGAACTTGCTAATACAGCATTCCTACACAAGAGTGCACACTCAGACATTACACTGCATAGTGCCCAGTGACTTTCCAAACGCCTGTAGTTTAGTTGATCTAGATTGTTCCTTTTGCTATTTTTTCTGGCTAAGGACTTAATTTGAATTATAGTATGCCATTGTGTGTTTACTATTTCATACTATTATTTTTTATATTAAATTTTATTTTTGCATAGACTAGTCATTATATGGATTCTATGTTACCAGCAAATTCAAAGCAAAAAGACATTACCTTACTTATCGTCATTGCGACACGCATCGGCACTATCGCATATCGCATGTTTTCCTAATATTGTGCAGCCCTAAATTAAATCTGAAAACTTATACTCTTATTATAAACTTATATACTGCTTATTTTGCCACCTTAAAGACGTATTTCTTTGATTAGATAACCTAAATGACAAATATCGCAATAATATCGATATCGCAATATTCACCAACCATATCGCATATCGCATGTTTTTACAATATCGTGCAGCCTTAATATTGATACATTTATCAATCTCTGTTATGGGTTCAGGTCTTTATCAATTTTCTTGTTTCCGTAGAGTACAGAAAGTAGTCTGTGGTCACCACATGAACCTATAATGTGTAATGTACATATTACAGCAGTGGCCTTAAAATCTTATTAGAATGAAATTAACTATGAATAACTTTCCTCTATTTATTTTATCTTCAGAAATACCAGTTGTCCATGATCTTAAAATAAACTTACTGGCATTGATGGGAGGAGTTGATAAGGTCATAGGCAAAAATAGATTGCAGCATTAAATTCTTGGTCCTCCTGATTTCCACCCCTAATACTGGACATGACTGTTTTGGTGCTGACCATTTCAACCAGAGTCATCCCCATTAGCTAAGTAGGTGAGCTAGCAGGCCATACCTGTGTAAATCCTGTTAGAAGCTTGTACCACTGGCACAGCACAGTGTGCCTGTAAAAGTTCAAGGTCAGACATACAAATGAACAACAGGCTTGCAGTATGTTGGCTATGCCCATCGAGGTTGGTTCGGGTGACTTGTTCTTGGGTATGTGCCAGGTCTTCAAGGTGTTGGCAAGGACTCGAAGCAGCAGGTTCTGAGCTCTGTGTAGGGGCATGTAGAAATGAAATGACTAAAAGTGCTTGTGTCGAAACAAATCAGTGTCCTGCCATACCTCAGGGCCTGGGCAGCAGGGAGCGCCGTCTTGACAGCTGAGGCCAGCGTGCGATGAGGAGTTGCATGTCACTGATGCCTCACATGTGAAACTGCTGGTCTGTGGAGCCTCTGTAAAAGCATCAGATCAATTTAGGAAACCCCAGCAGGAGGAGCTGGGAATCGTTTCGGACTGAATCTGATCTCAGTGGTGGTCCCACTGTAGGACTGGATTACGAAATTGAAAATGCAGTGTAGTACCCACACAGGAAATCATTAGGTTTTCTCTGCCTCAATCAGGGCAATGGGTAAGTGTTGCATAGTGATATGGTGAGCTGTTAGGAACCCATGACTCTTGCATGACTCCTGATTGGAGTAGGAGAAGTCTTTGTGGTTTGTCCTCCTTAGTTCATTTTGTGTGTGTGTGTGCACACGTGCACCTGTGTGTGCGTATTTGAGAATGAGTTGATGGAAGTGTTAATGTGTGAACAGGCTGTGGCAGGAATTGGGATAACACAGGGTTCAGTGTCCCCTGGCCTGCAGAGTGTGTGTGTGTGTGTGTGTGTGTGTGTGTCAGAAAGGTGCTGACCCGGCTCTGGGCCACTGAGCCAGAGAAGCTGGGTTTTACCCAGCACTGCAGGAAAAGAAGGGATTATCATGTTCACACTCTTACACACACAATCTCTCTAACTCTCTCTTTCACTCACATACATACACTACAGACACAGACACACTTACATAGACGCTCACTCTTACTCAACCTGTGGTTCCCTTTTGTACCAAAAATGTTGTTGCTGTCAATACAAATCAAATGTGCTCTCTAATGTAAATTTTTTTTTTCTCTTTTGCCTACTGACACACTCTCTCCTCCCTCCCTCCCTGCTCAGTCGGCTGTGGGACATGACTACCAGAGCAAGCTATCAAAGCATTGCTCTCAGACAGACACCTCCAAAGGCTTTGGTGGCAAGTTTGGAGTTCAGTCCGAGCGTGTAGACAAGGTACGTTCCACTATTGGCTCCAAACAAATTGCATATGAAAACTGAACAAAATGTTGCAAAGCAAGTTTTTGTCTCTTATAGTTTTTTTTTTTTTTTTAAGAAAATATGCAGCTATCAGCACAAGGATACTCGGTCACTTTTGTGGTCTGTGTGTGTGTCTGTGTTTTCAGTCTGCTGTAGGTTTCGAATATGCTGGGAAGACAGAAAAGCATGCCTCTCAGAAAGGTAAACAGATTTGCTTCCTTGATGGTGATAGTAAAGGGAAATACATCTCTGGTATGTGGCCATAGTCCCCTTCACCCTTGGCATCTAATAATGGTGACTGTCATCATTCCTGTAAACAAACCTTGGGCTATTGTTTGTTTTAACCTCGGTGATGTGATTCAATCTCTCCTTCTGTGCAGTGTTAAAATTCCAGAATCAATCTAGGCTTGGCAGGCAGCAATGAAAAAATGAACAAGCTTCTCTGATCGGACATGTGATTGAGCTATTTGCTCTTGTAAATGCCTTACGCTGGTTGCTGTAATTAGTGTTGCCCGCATTTCCTGCCAATTGCAAAGAAAGCTCATATCACCCAAAGAAATCCAAGCTCGTAGAATGGATGACTAATATGTCTCGTAAGGGTGAGTAGTAAATGCCAGGGGCTGGGTAAAACTGATGAGGTCAGATCAGATCATACCCAAGCTATGTCTGGATTGGGACATCTATGGCCTACCAGGTTTCAATCGCGAATGCAGTTAGTGACATGTGGTTGTGCTCCACAAACCAGAAAAAAAGCCATTCAATTGCCAGGTGTGAACGGGGCCTTCAAGTCAAAGACCATCCTAGACGTCCTAGAAGATTCTGTGTAGTCGATTTAACAACAGCCCTCACCAATTCAACTGAATAGCACTTTTGTTTCCACCTCAGTAATCGAAACGGTTCTGTTTAAATGTGGATTTGTTCCGTGTTTTTAATGACTACTCTATTGTTCAGAACTGATATGCAGTTCAGTATCGTAAATTGCCAAACAGAAGATTTTCTTACCGCATGCTCCAGTTCACAGGCTGTGCCTGTGTACAATGAAGGTGAAGGTGTCCTCATGTTTCAGGAAGTACGTTTGGGGTTAAGAGGTGGTGTCGTGAGATCTAGTGCCCTGGTTTACATATTGGGGAGTGCTGTTAACACATTTTTGCTATATATATTTTATTATTTGCAGTGGCATAGATGGCCTTTATGCTTCCTGCATATTTTTCAGCCGCAACTCATACACATTGGCTAGAGCTCACACTTCTATCTTGATCTCCAGCAGGCTCTCAAGACGAAGTGCCCACACATAATGCATCTGATTTCACTGATGTGTTTGTTTATAGAATTGGAACTGTGCATAGTTACACACTTCTTCTCAACAGTCAATCAGTTGGCATTAGATGGCAAATTTCCTTCAATAGCCTTTGAGAAGGTTAAAAATAGCACACCATGCAGATGCGATGCAGCCATGCAGATGTGATGTTGCTTCAACTCTGGAGAGCCATTACAGTTCAGTCACCACATTACCATACTGATCATACTCTAAAACATAAAGCAACACATTGAGTCATTGGGTAATCGCTCAGTCAAACAGTCAGATTATTACAGGGTTATTGTCCTTTGAAAGGGCAGATGTATAATCATGGATCCCATTTCCAGGGACTTTTGAACATGCAAATCCTCAAGCACACAACAAGCATATTGTCTTATATTACAATAACACCAGACTGTAGTTTCAGAGTTGCACATTGGCTGAAACAAGGGTGTGTATGTGTGTATGCCTATACATTTACATTTAAATTTACATTTATGCATTTAGCAGACGCTTTTATCCAAAGCGACTTACAAAACGAGGATAACAATCAAGCTACATAGTAGAAACCTTAAGGAGCATAGTGCTAGGGGATAGTGCTTCAGTTCATTTTAGTGCTAGGATAGAAGATGTTCTCTGAATAGCTGGGTCTTTAAGAGCTTTTTGAAGGCCTCCAGAGATGGCCCTGTTCTGATTGTTTTTGGTAGGTCATTCCACCAGCGTGGGACGACACATGAGAAGAGTCTGGATTGCCTTGGGCAAGGTGCCGGGACTGCCAGTCGACAGTCATTGGAGGACCGGAGTTGTCGGGGGGTAGCTTGAGCTTTTATGAGAGCGCTTAGATAAAAAGGGGCAGATCCTCTAAGCACTTTGTAAGTCAGCATCAGTGATTTGAATTTGATGCGAGCCGCCAGAGGCAACCTGTGGGGCTCGATTAGCAGAGGGGTGACATGCGTCCTCTTTGGCTGATTGAAGATGAGACGTGCCGCAGCATTTTGGATCATCTGAAGTGGCTTGACGGCACAGGCAGGAAGTCCTGCCAGAAGGGCATTGCAGTAGTCAAGGCGTGAGAGGACCATAGTTTGAACCAGCAATTGGGAGGCTTGTTGAGTTAGGTACAGTATGGCCTGATCTTTTTGATATTGAATAGTGCGAAGCGGCAGGCCCGGACAACAGAAGCAACATGGTCATTGAAGGTTAGCTGGTCGTCAATCATAACACCTAGGTTCCTGGCTACCCGTGAGGGAGCAAGAGACAAGGAGCCAGAGTTGATGCAAATGTTGTGGTGAATAGTTGGTTTAGCTGGGAGGACCAGCAGCTCGGTTTTTGAGAGGTTCAGCTGGAGATGATGGTCTTGCATCCATGCAGCACATACACACACACGCACACACACCTCAGTGTCAGCCTTAATTAGCTGTGCTGCTTTCTGCTCTCCCTATGAGCAAAAGTATCCTTTTGCCGAGACCCACCCCTTCTCTCCATCCATCCACCCCTTCCTCCCTCCATCTGTCCCTCCATTCACCCCCTCCTCCATCTATCCCCCTTCCCCTCCGGTTCCCTGCTGCCTCGCTTGACCCTGCTGTGCTGTATTGCTTCACCCAGACTACTCCACGGGGTTTGGGGGGCGCTACGGGGTGCAGACCGATCGGGTGGACCAGAGTGCCTTGGGCTTTGATTACCAGGGCAAAACCGACAAACATGAGTCACAGAAAGGTTGGTCCACACCATTTTTTTTTAACCCTTCAAATCCTCCCATGCCAACATAGATACACTCCCATGTCAACATACAAACACATAGTACAGAGACACACATGCACGTGAAAGACATATAAAGACACATAATGCACATATGTGTGTCCCAGCCCCAGACAGACCAAAGGTATGTAAAGAGTCTGTCTGCTGTGTGAATCACCATCATAGTGTTGTACATGTGCTGTGTGTGTAAAGGCTTTAAGTTCCCTAGCTTTGTTTTGTTGCGTGTGTTGCTATGCAGTAGTCTTGTAATTGGATCTGTGGGATCCGGTAGCAGCAAGTGATGTGTGGTAGTTTGTGTCTCTCCCGCTCTCACTCGCTCTGTAAAGGTGCTGTACTGTTGGCCTAATGTTGCCATCCACGTGCTCACTGTAGTTTGGAATCCCTGTGGGCGTTGTTTGGAGAAACAGTAGCCTGTTGCTCAAGATTTCAGACAAACGTTCCACTGAAATAGTCAGAATCAGCTGTTGCTATAATCCAATTCACTATTTGCATGGAGCCACTAGATAGTGGCCGGCAATTTCCAGTAAATTGAACAAAATTAAGCTAGATAAAGGCTTACCTTAGGTAATAAACTAGTGTAACTTCACTAAACATATGGAACTAATGCCTAATGTTTAACATATTTCAGGAACTTGAATAATGCCTTGTTCAACCGGTATGGAGGAAGCTGTGTGATATGGATCTGTGCAAATACCCCATAAAGAAACTGAGCCTAGGGGCAGTGACTTCTCAGACAGCTGTTAAACTGATCTGACAAAACAGGAGCTACTCTCACTTCCTGTTGTTAAATTAAACAAATAAATAAAATGCACTCAAGGTTTAGCCTGGCAACATAAGGCTACAATGGACTGTAGGACGTGTGTGTGGTTCTTAACTCTCCTCTGTGTGTGGTGGGCGACTCCTGTCTCCAGACTACTCCAAAGGCTTCGGCGGGAAGTTTGGTGTGGAGTCAGACAAGGTGGACAAGAGCGCCGTTGGCTTTGAGTACCAGGGCAAGACGGAGAAACATGAGTCCCAGAAAGGTTTGTAAACCCCGCAACCTGAACTCTTTTTTTAAAATGAAATTGAACAGAATTGATCTCACACTAGGTGGTACAGTATGAGGAATGGTTAAAGATTGGACAAACTGCTGGGAAGTAACAACATAAAGTTAAATCTATTTATTTACATATGTATTTATTTGAATAAAATGGATAAAAGGCATCCAAAAGAACACATAAGGGGTTGTGGTAGTGCATCTCTCCATTTAGCCAGAAGAGTGAGTG
>JAGFZM010001838.1:419236-475902 GCA_017657215.1 Limnothrissa miodon | reverse complement strand
GTGTGTGTGCTACTCCCAGTGTCTTTGCACAGCCAGGGTAGTGCAGAGGCAGATACAGGGGGGCAGTGTAATGCCCACAGCATCTCCTCTGACTGCTCCATTAGTGACTAGAGGATGGAGGGGGGATCTGAAGACAGCCAAAAGCCCCTCAGAGCTCCCCAGACAGGCCTCTCTGTTCCCCCTCCACAGCGAAAGCAAACACAGGCCTGCTGTTTGGAAGCATGGGCCCAGCAGTTGCAGTGCTATCAGAGGAATGCCATTCATGCCTTTTGGACATTGTCCCGACTTGTATTCCCGGTGGGAGATGGTGTACTGTATACGAGGAGTGAATGGGCTCCAACTACAGATTCCCCGCTGATGCGTTTGGCAGACATGGCCAATTGACCTCCTCCCTCTTCTCCTCCTCCTCCTGCTCCAGATCCTCTCCCACTGCTGGCTCTGTGAATAGAGCCTCGGAAGATGATTTTGGAAACCTTTGCCGGGCAGGGCAGAGCGCTGGGAGGTTTATTCAGCTAGCAAGGGCCTTTAGCAGGTCATCTGACATCCCAAAAGCCACAGTGGGGTGTATGCTTTTAAAGGGAGACATGGTGAATGTGGTGAAGGTGCTCTATGAGATTCTAGAGACTACACAGGCTGAAATCCTCAAACGAACACTCAAACAAACACAAACTCCTTAAAACACAGCAACAAGAATGCATACATAGCGCTTTATTCAGTCAGATTTCTGGCCTCTGATTACGGCATTTGTTTATGGAACAAACGTTGATGCATAGATTGCTTAAACCTGAATTGTGTGTGTCTGTCTGTGTGCGAGTTTAGACTATGTGAAGGGTTTCGGTGGCAAGTTTGGTGTGCAGGCCGACCGCCAGGACAAGTCGGCGGTGGGTTGGGACCATCAGGAGAGGCTGCAGCTGCACGAGTCTCAGAAAGGTAAAGTCAGACCACCGCACCACACACACGCTGTCGTACCCTCCCCTAACACACCTATGGGGTGTCCCAAGTAGGTGGCTTAAGTGATGCACACTGTAAATGGTAAACTTCCTAATACTGAATCCCACTGCCTGAGTTGAGTTAGGAGAACATGGAGGACTATAGAGGCTCTTTTATTATCAGCTTTATCTCAATCCAGAAAAGAGGCTCAACGCAAAATAGCGGAATTATCTTTTAACACTAAACACTACTAAGCACCTACTTAGCATATCCCTTCCTCCACTGCTTGGTTTCAGTCTTGTATAGATTTGTTGATTGTTCACAGGCTTAGAGGATCCAGTGTTGTTAAACAAACAAATCTCTCCTTCGCCGCATCACTTCTCCTGATATTAGATTTCAAATAAATAGAGGCAGCACACACACACACACACACACACCCTTCCACTCCACACACACACTCCACCCTGCCTACTTTGTGTTTGAAATACATTCTAATATCTGAAACCTCCTATCTTCACGTGTATTTGTGTCTGTTGCACAACAGTAGTGTTTTCTCATATTTGCGGCCACAGAAACCCGTGTATGTTTGTGTGTATGTGTCCTCTCATGTAACATGACCTGTGTGAGTTTCACACTGTTGTATGACCGCAGGTTAGCTTTGTCAACAGCTTCTGGTTGACTGTGTCAGAACGCCGATCAGTTCACGTCCCCGTCTGAAACTGCCAGAAGTCTCTAGCTGCACATTTTTTTATCAGCGCTTTCTGTTGGAAGGAAAACCAGAAGTGAAAGGACTTGGGTCAAATATAACCCCGTCATTGTCTGTGCTGCTTTTGGTGTCACTGCTGTGTGTCAATTTTGTACAGTACCTGTCCTCATGTTTTATGTGTGTATGTCTGTGTATATATGTGTTTGTGTGTGTGTGTGTGTGTTTGTGTGTTTGTGTGTGTCCTGTCTCTGTGGCTGTGTGTGCGGACTCTTGCAGACTATAAGCGGGGTTTCGGAGGGAAGTACGGGGTTGAGGCGGACAAGCAGGACAAGTGTGCCCTGGGCTTTGAGCACAAGGAGAGCCTGGCCAAACACGAGTCTCAACAAGGCACCGTCTTCTCCCACAACCCCACACAAACCAACCAATCACCTCCTCCTTCTCCCTGCTCCTTAGCCTGTGCTCGTCTTTTACCTGCAACCCCTCCAGCCCCCTCCCCCCTTCTCCACCTCTATGCCCTGATGCACCTGAGCCAGCATCAAACCCGCCACCAAAGCAATAGGGTTGAGCAGAACAGTCACAGGATGCAATGAAAGTCCTTAGACTTGCATTTGCATAGCCAGTTGTAAGCAACTAAAGCTTCATGTGCTTAATATGTTACACAATATGACGCAGGAAATTTGACATGAGGTGCTTTAATATCAGCAGTCTCTTTCTCTGAGGGCTTTTTGGAGGTTCTACCATTGCCTACAGTTCCAGTGATGTAAACGGTGGTAAAATAACAAGGGATTTTTCTGTTGGGTATTATGTGTTAATGTAGTTTTCCGAGTTAGATGTGAAGTCAGCGTATCTCCCCCATCCAGCTGTTAGATCTCGGTCATTGTGTTGCGAGCTTTGTTGAAACTGTTAGCTCAGTGTTTACCGCAACCGGTCCTGCCTGCTGAAGCCCGTGCTGCACATGCACACCTGACTTGGTTAATCCTCAGCTTTTGTGTGTGTGTGTGGGTGTGTGTGTGTGTGTGTGTGTGTGTGTGTGCCAGCAACAGTGCAAGCAGGACTGGGACAAACACATGCTGAGCAGTCTGGCCCCCATGATTGCCATTAATCCCCAAACAAGTGTGGCGCTGCTCGTGCTGACAGATGTATATCAGTTTGAAGTTAGCTGGCTCATCTGCTTAAACCCCCTCACCACCCCCTCTCTCTCTTTTTATTGTTTTGAGAGAGGGTTTCATCTGCTCTCTCTCCCAGGCTTGATATCCCTGCAGATAATCAACCAGGTCCCCTCTTCTGTTACGTGCTTTCCCGAATTCCCCTTTTCCTGTTCCTGTCCTAAGTGGTCTGTCCCCTGCCACTCCCACCTTTCCCAGCGCCTCATCCGCTTCAGTTCAGTTGTATGCAAAACATGCTCATGAGTGCATGATGGCTGCACAGCCACGCAGGCCACAGTGAAACCTCTCTTCCCAAAACACACACACACACACACACACACACACACACACTCTTAAAGAAACAAAGACCCGTTTGCTTGCACTCAGCTTGTGCCGATTCGGCTGCTCACAGCTGGAGCTGCGTAATTGAGCTGAATCGCCCTGAATGAAAGTTTTCAGCGAATGGAAGTGCTCCTGGCCGCACCCATCTTGTTGTCCACTCGATTTGTTTTCTCGTGAGCTTCTTCCTTTTACAGGTTTGCATGGCAGCCCCCCTCAGCCTAACGTGTGATTATTATTTATTTATTTATTTTGCTCTTTGCCCTTCCGTTATGCTCATGCCCCTTAAACCATTTGGGACCTTGGCTAGATCAGGAGCTTCATGACTAACTGTTGTTTATCCGTGTTTTCTAGACTACTCAAAAGGATTTGGGGGCAAGTACGGTGTCCAGAAGGATAGAATGGATAAGGTATGTACTGTATGCAAGCATGGATGTATGCATTCTGGGGTCGAAACAATGTTCATGTTTACATCCAAGTTCCAACTCTTTTGCTCTCAGTCTTGTAAGCCGAGAGCTGATTTTAGCTAGTGATTTCATGAGTGTTAAATGAATGCTGTGTGTACTTTTCCCTGTGAAAGTACACAAGTGAAGTACACACAGTGGAGTGTGTTTTTTTTTTTTTTTTTAATAGAGAAGTAGAAAGAAAGATTAGTTGTGTCACCCTGCAATAATTTTATCTTGGTTTGCTCCACTGCAAGGTCAGGCTGCCTAACTGGGCCTGAGCATGTGCCTGTTGATTCAGTGGTCAGTGGCTTGACCTTGAGGATGTATCAGTGCTGTAGAGGGAAGGAGGTTCTCCTTGGGTGGTTTAGTAAATATTGTTCTGCTGGTGGTTGTGCTTGTCAGAGCGCAGGGACCTTCGAGGAGGTGGACAGACCAGCCTCTGGTTACCAGAAGACCAAGCCTGTGGAAGCAGGTACTGCGTGCACGTCATCTAATACACATGGACCTTTCCCCCTAGGCCCATTCTTTTCCACAGTTTACCCATAAACACAAAAGTGCACATGCGCAAACACACACACACTAACAAACTTTTACAGATGCATGACAAACCCACTCTAAAGACTGTTTTAGTCTCGTCTATGTGTGTGGGTCACTATTTTTTCAACCCTGTAAGTATGTGTGTGTGATCTTGTGCTGTGCTCTGTGGCCCCCTCAGCCAGCGCCAACACTGGGAGCATTAAGGCTCGCTTTGAGAACATCGCCAAGCAGAAGGATGAGGAGGACCGCAAGCGTGCCGAGGAGGAGCGCTCCAGGCGGCAGGCCAAGGAGAAACAGGAGCAGGAGGAGGCGCGCAGGAAGGAGGAGGTACACTGCTGTGGGACAGAGACCCGCTCCTCCCGCACTCCCTGGGAGCAGGAAGACCTCCTGTGAACGACTAGGATCAGTGCAGGATTATAACACACACACACACACACACACACACACACACGCACATACACACCCCTACACACGCAGACACACACACTCTCACTCTCACTCACACTCTCTCTCTCTCTCTCTTTCTCTCATATCATTCATGTCATTTCCAGATATATAAACCTAGATCTCTATGCGGACAGACATGCATGTTCTTTGGCACATGTAGACACACACACACTTTTTTACTTTCCCATTCTGTGTGTTTCATTGTTTTCTTGTAGGAGGCAGCCAAAGCCAAGCCTGCGTCTACTGTGCCCAGCCCCACCCCTGCGGCTCAGCCAGTGTATGAGGTAAGGCCCGAAGCTGTTTGCACTGCCCAAACCACACAAATAATTGTCTCACTGTTGCCACTTTCTGTCACTGTTGTGGTATTTAGGCCTGTGGTATTTAGGCCTGTTTTATTAAGCTGTTATTTAGTTCCTGGCAGTGACACAGCACCATAAACTGATATGATATTTGATATGAAAAATGATATTTGATTTGGTTTGCAATGTATGCTTCCATAATGGGGTGAGAGGAGGGGTTCGAGTTTGTTCTGGTTCCAGTGACAAGGAGCTTAATCAGCCAGATGGGAAAATTCATAAAAAAAAGTGACAAAAGGGTGTCTGTGATCAAATGAAATCACTGCCTTTTAACTGGTGTGAGTTTGCCATGGGTCATGTTGGTGATTTGTCGCCCTCTGTTGGTGTTTGTGTGCGTCTGCATGCATGTCCCCGTTAGGATGCAGAGCTGTACGAGGAGCCTCCTGAGCAGAGTGCGGAGAACGGCGACGCCGTCTATGAGGCCGAACCCAAAGCCGTGTCTGCTCCCGCTGCTGAGAAGATCCAGGAGGAGCCCGTCCACGAGGACCTGTACCAGAACGTGGATCAGGACTACCAGGCAGGAGGAGGTGAGCGCCCCCCACACCCCCTCTCAACCACACTCCATCAACAACATGGAGTGCAGAACTGCAAATAAAACATTTTTTGTGTGGTTTTGTGAATGGCACCACGTGTAGCCTAACTGGCAGTGTGAACTGATCAGTAGTGCAGCCTATGTGGAGCAGCTGTGAGGGGCTGTGGTGCTCATGAGAGCACTGTTCTCAGTCTAGTCATCATGGTCATACTAACCGTTTCTCTCCCACTCTGGCTGTTCAGATGGCCAGACGTATGACTATGGAGAGGACCTGGGGGTGACTGCTGTGGCTCTCTATGACTACCAGGCTGGTGAGTGGTTTTATATATGATTTCTGACAACCACTAGGGCTTTAACCGGGTAACTAATGAGACCTATAGATAATGGGACAGAAAGGCATATAGTGCACACCTTCAACGGAAGAATGTGAATTTGGATGTTAATTGCATGGCTATTTTGGGGTGCGGCTACTGTTTCAGCCCCATGGGTAGTTTTCTATTGAAAACCTGTGTGTTGATTTCTAAAACAGAGAAAAGAGTAGAACTATATTTGTAAGTTTTTCATTTATTTTCAGCTGGCGATGATGAGATTTCCTTCGACCCTGATGACATCATCACCAACATTGAGATGATTGACGAGGGCTGGTGGAGGGGCGTGTGCCGAGGGGCCTACGGACTCTTTCCAGCCAATTACGTAGAGGTTCGGCCATGAGGCCCCCACGCCGGCCACCTGGCCACGCCTTACCTGCCAAGCCCGTCTCCCTGGAGGAGAGAGGCCCTCCCTACTCTTTCTTTTCTTATCTCATCCCTCCCTTTCCTGCCTTTCTCCACCCTCACTCTAGCTCAGCCCACCAAGGCGCCTCCGTAAATGTGTCAAGCATTCTCAGGACTGTCAGCTCAGCTGCGATTCTTCCTTTTCCTCATTCTCCTCGGTGCCCTACTCTCCCCCACCATTGATCAAACTCGCGTCTCGTTGGCAGGCAGCGGTGAACCGCTGTGTGTAGCAGGGAGGAGAGGAGAAGAGGGGGATTTCTGTAACAAGTTTCCCTGTGGCTCCAAACACAGAAGGATGGAGGCCCTCTCCATCCATGACGCTATCGTTTCTGCATTTAGCATTCTCCTACTCTCTCCTAGTCAACCCTCCCTGTGCAGTAGACAGGCCCCTCTTTTCCCTCTCTCCCAATTAGAGCTGATGGGGTAGAGAGATGTGTACCAATAGCCCTCCGAAGTCTTGACCTCAGCATCACAAGCCATGTAGAGGTTTTTAGGATCACCAAAGATGAGGGAACTATTTTATCTTGCAGTAAAGAAAAACAAACAAACAAAAACAAGCAGACACTTCCTCCTGGCGAATTTCACTTGTGCTTCTAGTATTCACTCAAGACTTGCTTCACTGAAATCCATGATTCTCATAGCTTCTAACTTTTGGATGCTCTAATCATTTTTATTCTTTTCTTTTTTATTTGTATTTGGTATGCGGTAACTTCTGTATTTGCTATGAGAGAAAACAAAAAAAATGTATCCATGCTAAGAACAGTCTCCATCTATACAGACTCACTTGTGTGGTGTATGACACAACATTAATGACACTGCTTATCAGTCACAAAGGCTGGCAGGGGAAAAGGATGTTAAAAAAAAAAAAAAAAAAAAAAAAAAAAAACTTGCTAGCTGCGGTCCAATAATGTGTTAAGTTGGAGTCTAAAGATGGTTTAGAATACATATGAAAGGATTACAGTGTTTTAAAGTAAATATATTGAGAAAAGGGCCGATCCGTGTATGTCCTGTAGCGTCTGAGGACGTGTGTGTTTGTGTTCCATAGGCATGCACTGCTGTCTCTTTAAGTGTCTTGTTCCGTTCCGCGTTTAGTCTGGGATATGGTGACACAACATGGCCTGTTTAGATGCTCTCCATCACTGACCAACTCGTGTTCATCTAGCGGAAGAAGGATTGAACTGAGGCTCCGTGTTTCTGTGAGATTCTAAACTTGACACTGTGTGATGCTCCTTAATTTTAACCAATGATGACAATCCCATCCTGTTGCCATGGTATTCATTTCGGCTTGCGAGTCTGTAGACTTAAGTGTATGAGTGATATATTACTTAATTGGGTTGGGGTTTTATAATAAAGTGACCTTTACAAATACTTACAATCTCATCATTTTTCAGTCTCTGCCTGAATATTCATTCTATTAGTAAACCATAATGTAACATATCATGTGTAATTCAAACCAGTCACAAGTCAAAGCAGATGCTATTGGTTCGTCCGGTATATATTTCTAGGCCAATGGAAATGTTTGGTGAAAATGTTGGGGAAAAAACCAGCGCTGCATATACATTAACAGCCCAAATGCGTCCTGGGATGAGTGCGAGATATTCACCAGCAGAGGGCAGAATCACAATACGCATGCACATGTCATCTCTGAAAACAGAAACAGAATCATTCTGTAATACATGTTGGTCCGTTCAACAGCATTTCCTCAACTGCGACTTTGGTCCTGCGTCCTGGAGCTCAATTGTTCAATAGATTTCATTTGGGGTGTTTGGCTCTACAATTGGTTTTAACCAACTTTAGTATCATTACCACTATATAAAAATAGCAGGGTGCCCGGTCGGGGTAGTGATAAACTCCCCTATTCATTGTCCGGGCCCCCTCTTGCCGAAAATATTGGGTTTGACTCATCTGAGATTCAAACCACCAACTCTGCATTTAGCAGACGCCTTTATCCAAAGCGACTTACAGAAGAGGATAACAATGAAGCACCACAAGGCCCCTTTTCCCAGACTTCAGTAATTCAGACACAAGAAAAGATTGCTTATGAGTTACCTGGGATTCAAACCACCAACTCGCAGCACCAAGCCTGCCCCCTTACCAGGTGAGCAACCAAACCACCACAGGTCTTAATGCACCACAGACCCCACCATGCAAATATTTCTGTGAAATTATAACGATCTAATTAAATGACAAAAGCAAACTTAAAACTACCAAAGGGAGTCCGGTAGACAAAAACAATGTCGATAATAGTTTATCACACACGTTGGATAAGCCTACTCATGCCAGCCAACTGACTGAAGTTGGCAATTCTCTCACGTATTGTCGATATATATGCAAGCTAAAAATAATATTAAAATTGTTAATTGATAACACATTCAGCGGTAGCAGTAGGTAATGCCGCCCCGTGTGGTACTTGAATTTGAGAAAACTGCCTAGAAAGTCCTTTAATTTCATGTTAACCAAAGTGTGGGAACCCTGTATTGGATAACCTGCTCTTCACAGAATGCCTCAGATCACAGTATTTAATCACAAGACGAGCTAACTCGCCTCTCTGTCTGACACATCCAGGTCTTTGGGCTGCAGTGAAATTCTCACTTGATGTCATGTCCTTAACACCCATCAGCATGCGCTACTTCACACGCCTATTGTGGGCACATAAGTTAAATAAAACTAAAACCAGTCTGTCTGCTGGGTCTTCCTGGAATTAGCCCACATAAAATACCTGGTGGCTGAATAAGATGGAGATTGATATTATCCCATATTGGTTAGTTTGTAGGTCACCACCCACAGACATATGCTTGGAAAAGTCACACTCTGCTTAAAAGGCCTTAAGCAATGGCAGAGTGGCATTGCCTTCCAGCGTGGTTTTGACATGCTGGCTTAAAGGTTAGGCTGCTAGGCCCGCACAGCCTGGATGTCTCTTCTCTTTCAATAGATTACAATCAAGAAAACATGGTTGACATGGTAGGTCGACATCATGGACCTGTTTTATGGAAAATACATTACGTTATTCTAGTTTCCATGTAATGCTTGTAATAATTTATTTGTTCATCATCATGGTTGCCGTCCTCTATCAAAGTCATGACATAAGGATGGCATATAAAGGGTATAGGCCACTGTCATGAGTTCAGTGCTAAGCATTTAAGATTGATTTTAAAATAGCTCTTTTTTCTTTCAACTTCCCCTTGCAACACTCTCAACATAGCAACAAGCGAGCACGCACACACACACTCTCACAGGAGTAAGCATGACAACAACAGTGCAATATGATATTTATTTCTTACAGTCAATTTTGGTTGCCATACAAGAAGTATTGAGGATCCAGGGGAAGAGTGCAGTTACAGGAACTTCTCTTTTTTCATTTGAATAATTCATTAAATCTAAATAAGAGGATTTGGTAGCACAAAATTACAGCAACATAGATAACAGGAACACAGGTCTTTACACAAAGTAGAGCGAGAAACATCATAATATCTATGAAAAATATAAAAGAAAAAAAAAACATGAGTTAAATAAATCAATTCTAGCTGATGGCTAGAGGAAGTTGTTGAGTGGTGGGAAGAGTGAGCATTGCCCAATCCACAAGGTGATGGTCTTTAGCATTTAGTTTTAAGTCCACTACTACTTAGCTCTAAGTTTCCACATACAAAAATTAGCTTAGTGATATGTTGTTCCATAAAATCAACAGTCACATCTACTCCATTTTTGTAGATTTCTATATAAGATACTGTATATGTGTCCTCGGACCTGTTGCTAAGAAGTGGCCAGATATGTTATGTATACATTTACGGCATGTGATCGTTTGGTCAGTTTTACACACATTATACACAAACTAAGTCTGCGATTTCAAAATGTAGTTACAATACTGTTTCGGAGGCAGGCACTGGCCAGTACTTCTCATAGCTCTGTCATTTTTAGATGTCTAATATAATTCATAAACTGGGCTGCTATTACGTCTCCAAATTGAAATTCTCATGGGATTAGGTGTTACACAATTCTTGAAAATCACAACCAAACAGATCCATTCTGTATAAATATTGCTTCTTAGGTACCTCAGAAATCTACCAATTTATTTAGTCCTTATATTTTTTAAATAACTTTTTTTTTGGCAAACCACACTTTACTTCATCCAAATAGTTTATAAAATTCAATATAATTCTATATAAATCCTTAAAAATACTGTGCTCTTTTCTGACGTTCTGCTATTTTAAAATAAGATCTATTTAAAAATGATAGGGTCATAGCAGCACAACTTGCGCAAGCCTTCTGTCAAAGCAGGCTTGCAATTCCCTCCTTTTCTCCGAGAATAATCTAGAATAATCTCTACATCATACACACACACACACACACACACGCGCACACATACGCACGCGCACACATAAACTAAAGAGGTGGCTGAGGAGGGAGGACTACAGGCACAGCCACAGAAGAGAGGGAGGGAAGGAAGAGAAAAGTAAATGGAAATGGAAAAATGGAACAAAATAGAATAGAGAAGTACAGAGATGGAGAGAGAGAATGGGAACGAGATGGTATAAAGAGAGAGGGAGAGAGAGGGGGGGGCATGAAATGGGTAGAAAGAGGAGAAAGAGAGAGAGTGAAGGAACATGAGATTGCTAGAAAGAGTAAGAGTATGACATAAGGTGAGTGGAGAGAGTGAAAGCAGGTGGGAGAAATGGAATTGTGGGAAATTATGGCTGCTCATCCATTCATCTCTCTCTGGGTAGCACATCTAATAACAAACACAGGCCCACCACCATGGCATCCTCAGACAGGCCGGAGGGTGGAGGGCTTTCAGTGGGAGTGAGCCGAGAGCTCACAGGGTCTCAGCGGAGCTCAGTCTCTCTTGCTACTGCTGCTCTGACCAACATCCTATTTGCACATAAAATACAGTAATTTCCCAGTGTCCTTGTGATAACATTTTAAATAAACAATATATTCATATACATTATGTATATATTTATAGATTTACTTTAAAAAAAAAAACATTCTTTTATACAATGTCATGATAAATATGTGTTATTTTTTTGCTTTTATACTTCTTAAATACAAATTGACTAAATTACTTCTGGAATTGGTAGATTGTTTGTGTGTGAATGTGTATGTGTGTGTGTGAGGGAGAAATAAAGTTGTGTGGGGATGGCCACCTGAGATGTTTCTGTAGAGCTACTAGAGGTGAGGGAGTGGGAGGCCTGCCTTGTGCTGCGGAAGACAAGCCCACTCCTCTCGTGAGGAGATAGATGGGGGGGGGGTGAACTGGACTGGATGGCTGAACTGGATGGTGTTTAATTGAACTGCTTCAACGCTGCACTGCCACAATACTGTCCGCTTCTGGTGAAGTTGAGAGAGACGCTTGCGGAGGACACTTCTGTAGGCTCCTGTGATTCCTTACACAAAACACATCTAGCTCCACAAATATCTTTTATATTGATATGATAGCAGCATTTGGATCCTTGTCTTTCAGTCATCATCCTCCAGAGCTGGAATACACAGTTTTGGTCTAGTGTCTGGACAACTTGCACTTACATGTAATAGTGATATCTTCCTGGCAAATCAGCTAGGGACCTAACAGACTTCTAAACAGGCCCTGAATGCCTTAACACAGATCTCTTAGGTTCTTAAACAGGCTGGCCTTGTTCAGATATCCCAAACCTAATGCCAGTAGCACCCCACCACCACCACCCCACCCCAAAAAGAACATTTCACACAAAATTCCCACCTTGAAATAAATTACTTCTCTCACAAGGGCCATATACTCAGATGACAATGTCAAAAAGAAATGCATGACAGAGATAGGTGAGAGAAATGGAACGGAGAGACAGATTGAGAGAAAGAAAGAAAGAAAGGGATATCTTTGATGAGGCTGAAATCTCACTGCGCATTGGGGAAGTGCTCCTGGATATCAGTGCTCCAACTATGTGGCACATACTGTCAAATAGCGTTTGGAAGGGGGTTAGAGTGTAAGTGTGTGTGTGTGTGTGTGTGTGTGTGTACGTTTGTGTTTGTGTATGGGGGGGGGGGGGTTGTCACCACTTCCGCTCACCTGCACTCATAAGGAAGACGAGGAGAATTCTCACAAGTTGACGTGTGGCGCCACACGGCTCCCGACAGCTCTGATCCACAGGCATCTCAGAGAGGGAGGGAGAGCTAGAGACGAGAGCTCTGGCTTGGTGTTAGAGGACTGCTACAGTGGTGTCCGTGTGCCTGTGGGACCACTCTTAAGGTGGGGCGGTGGAGGACTAGAGGACTCAGTGTGTGTCGGTGTGGAGCACTGAACGGGTGGGGTGTTTTATTAAGACTGAACCAACCGTACAGGCTGGGATTGTTTTCAAATGCAAGCTACAAACACAAAGTTGTCTTTTGAATTTGTTCACTTTTTCCTTTCAAATTCCTTGTATGTTCTTCTCACAACGGCTGCTGCATCCATAAACATAACCCCAGTGTTTTGTGTTTTTTTTTTTTTTTGGATGAAGAAATATTCTCTGAAGAAACTCTAGCAAAGATAGAAAAGGAGCCCCCAGCTCAGCTGGTTAGGGTGCCCCCAAATGAGGCGGTCTGAAAAACGTCAGTATTCCAAAGCGTGGAAAGGGTGGACGTGCCAACATGTCTCTTGTGACTCTGTGGGTGTGGAGTGGGGTGGGATTTTTCTTCCCCCCCTTCTCCCATTCCTCCCTCCATCAATCTCTCTTTCTCTCTCACTCTGGGTACTAATGTGGTCCTTTAGGACTTTAGAGCCTCAAGTGGAGTCACAGCTGCAGCCTCCTGGTCGAGAGGGAAGCTGCCAACACACACACTAACACACACACACACACGCACACACGTCATCATCAGATTCCTGGAGGGCTCAGATACTTAAGATTTCTTGGTCCTTGGTCCTCCTCAACGAGATCACCATAGAGAAAGAGAGAAAGAGAGAGAGAGAGAGAGAGAGATGGAGAGACAAAGAGAGAGAAAGGGAGGGTTCCAACAAGAGAGAGCGATGGAGAGAGCGACGGAGTTGACCCTCTCTTATCTGTCCAGCAGCAGTTTGAGAGCCCTCTCGATGTTCATGCGGTGGCCCACCCGCGTGACCCCCAGGTCGATGAGGTCCTCCTTCTGCAGGTTGGGCAGGTGGCTCCCCTCGATCTCGTTGTCCAAGAAGGCATCCTTGTGCTCGGCCAGGTTGAGGCTCTCCAGCCAGTCGGCCACGTCGTGCTTGGTCCACACTAGGACGGGCTTGGCGGCGAAGGGCTTGTTGGAGGCGGCCTGGAGCAGCATGAGCGGCGATGGGGAGCGGCTGCCTGTGGAGCACAGGCTGAAGCGCTCGCTGCCCGCCACGCTGCTCCCGCCGCTGCCGCCACCGATGGGGGGGGTGGGCAGGCCGAAGACGTCCGTCAGCGTGGGCGAGGAGGCCGAGCCCGGTAGGGAGGAGGCACGGCCCATGGAGGCGGGGCCGGAATCCGGAGGGGACGAGATGGGGCTGGACGAGGAGTGGTGGTGGTGGTGGAGGTGCGGTGGCAAGCTGGCCGGCGGAGTGCTCGGGGTGGCGAAGGTGACGGTGGCGCTCCGCTGAGGACCTGAGGGACTGTACGCGCACGCACACACACACAGACAGACACACAAACACAAGTTATAGCTTGACAATAGTGCTAAAGTGATGTGCTAAAGTCACAGCAATCCCACAGCAATCAGAGGATCACAGCAAAACAAAAACCAGAGCAATCCCAAAGACACTCAAAGATAAACCAAGCATAGGTACATACACACACCAAAACCCAGCATTTTTAAGTCATGACGATATTCCTACTGAGATTAGCCAGATTAACACGCAAGGAAAATGAAGCCCTCCTTATGAGCCCTGGCTCAGCCTATCCTGGGGTAGAGAGAGCAGATAGTCGGAGACATTGTGGGATATAGAATGGACTAGGATGGAGCTACATCAAATGTGACATGCGCAATATTATTTCATATCTCTCTCTCAGTGGCGATTTTTCTGGCTGACCCCATGAATTGCTTTTGAGCGATTAACAATTGTACTGAGTGTCTCAATCCAATTTTGACGGCGTGGAGGTGACCACCACATCTGCAGCATCTGAGCTGGAGGGGACAGGACAGGATGGGGCCCCTGTCTCCCTGGGGACATCCGTCTTAATCTCTGCCCAGGCTTTGCTTCCTCATTACTTGACAGACTTACTGGAAAGATTACTTTAGCGTGTGTGTGTGTGTGTGGGGGGGGGGGGGTTCACAAGAAATCCGCTAGCCCGTCCGTCTCTCAGCACACATGTGAGGTGTTTTGTTTCAACCAAGAGGGAGAAGAAAGGACAGCGTGTGCTGCTTCTGTGCTGCTCATGCCTCGCTGACAGTTTTTGCGAGCAGCCTTCACTATCTCTGCTCCTCCATTGCTAGTGAGTGTGTGTGTGTGTGGTTGGGGGTGGGGGCAGGGGTAGGGGGACAGAGAGAGAGAGAGTAAGTGAGAGTGAAAAAGAGAGAGAGAGAGAGACGGCCAGTATGCGGCAGCTTTAGACGCCCATCAGGGGAACTGGAGCGTGGGGCATCATGGGTAGGGTGACAGATGGGGACCTGAGGCAAGAGGTAGACTCCGCCCCTTTCAGTGGGTGACCCAGCAACCCTCCCCACTGCCATGGCTCATCAGCTGTCAGTGAGCACAGTGTGTGTGTGTGTGTTCATGTAAGCAAGTGACTGTGTAATGTGTAACAATGTGTATTAGCGGCATGCATGTTTAAGAGTATGCGTGTGTGTATGTGTATGAGAGAGTGAGAGAAACAGAGAGAGTGTGAGAGAGTGCTCTGTGAGGAGGAGATGGAAAGAGGCTGTGTATATGACAGAAACACAGAGAACAGTTATAACATGATGTTTTCTGGTATGTATGCATGTATGAATGGTATTTAACAACGTCACTTAAATGTACCACGAAAAGATGCCTAGTTACTGTAATAAACAGGTGATGTTGTGAGCAGATACACCTGTAAAGACCACCACCAGATGGCAGCGTGGCTCACATATTATATGGAGAGCTTACAGTAATTCTTCCTCACTGCTAAGTCCAACAGAAATACTCTGCATTATTCAGTGCTATCATTCCTCAGTGGTCAATCTCATGATTTTATGCAGTGACAAAGTGAAAGCCAAAGAGATGAAAGCCAGTGATCGGATTTAACTGCATTAAGTGTCATCATCTCAGATACTATTTATCTGATGTCTAAGAGATTTTGGAGAGCAATTGTCAGGTTCGCCTCTACGTCTAGATGCGTTTTATCAGCAGCATAACTGGCTGGATTATATGATATGCAAATGAACATCATATCATATCATATCATATGGGACAGAGCTTAAAAGGATGCCATCATGACTGACTGATCCAAAGCCTGTCTAAGAGTTCAAGCTGGGGATAAGCATGCCCATTAGTGCAAACATGTACACATTACACTCATCCCATCCCATTAGGACTTGATGCTAATCATTACCAGCCACTGCCTGGCTGTCTGACACAGGCAAGGAAATGTGTCGGGGTTCAGAAACAGCTGTCTGCAGACGTGTGTGTGTGTGTGTGTGCGCGCGCAATGTGTGCATAATTGTATTTTAAGCAATGGGAGGGATTTACTATGTAAATGTTTGAGAGAGTATTGTGTGTACAGTATGTTTGAGGCGTACTGTTTCTATAATTGGGAGAGTGTTGTGTTGATTCATATCTGTGAGGTTCTATCACCTCTTCCTTCCACCCACCAGCCCCACAACACACACTTCCCTAGACTCCAGACGGAACGGAGACAGAGAGATATGGAGAAAAAGAGACCACAGAAAAATCCCCACCACCACCAGCACCAAACAGCACCACCAATGCAAGAAAGCCTAAAAAGACCCCAGTTTACTATAGTCACTGGCGAGGTCTTTGGTGCTGATCCCAGCACAGTTTACTTACTGACTTACTGACTGCTCCTCAGCACGAACTGCTTCCTGCACTGCAAGCATGGGGGTGACATATGAGGGTGGGGGGTTGTGTGCGTGTTGAGGGGGAGGGGGAGGGGGGGGGGGGTGCACCAATACACAGCAGGAGGGGGAGGAGGAAAATGTCAGGCACACAAATATACAATACATTAACACACACACACACACACACACCAAATGCTAGACAGAACAAATATGATCTTGAAATAAGGACCAAATATGTCAAACACATTGGTCACACACTAAGGTTACAGAAATGAAATGCACAACAATGAACACATGACAGCTGAACAAACAAGATTACAAACAAAATACACAAAACTGAAGAATGAAGGAAAAAAAGTGAACTTTTCAGTAGGTCAGCCCACAGTACATCCCTTTTGAATCCGGGTGGAGGGCAGTCTGTCTCTTCTGAACATGTTATGTCAGACAATATGATTCAATGCTCCCTAACCGGGATGGATGCTTTAATCGGACCTCTGATCAAGCTCCGCTAATGGTATTACACTCATTTAGTCAATTCAGTGATTGTACCACCACAGCTGCAAGTGACCTGCTACCTCAGAGATTTAGGCGCCTAATCCTCTTTGGCAAGGTTGCAACCAACCGACCAAATCAGCTGCATGAGAACAGGACAAACGCTGCAGTACAGCAACCATGATCTAAATGTCAAATGCACAGGTTTAGTTTGTCCGTAAACACATTAGCAATGTGCTCTGATGTATGCCTACTGTACATGAATTATTTAATAATTAATGGTGGTGTTCATACTGGTTGTGTTAATTATACAGCCCCTCCATCATCAACCATAACCTGCAGGGATTATGGACCTTAGGGACGAAGTACGCACCTAAACAACATGAACAAAACCAGCAGAGACGGCCCACTTGAGGATTTGTTGCTGTTTTTTTTTTACCACGGCTTTCATATTAGTTTGTGTATACATTGTCATGATTAATGAGATGATTAATGGTCTACTTCCTTTGCCACCAAATTGCATTAGTTAGTTTCATTACTGGGTTCATCACACTCTTGGGCTGAAATCATTTATTTGGGATGACAGATATTATGGACGTGCTTTTGTGTCATTGTTGAACTATTTTTAACATCTCCATCCGGGTCTGTTGAATGTAAGCTATAGTGAATGCAAGCTCATGCTTCTATTTCCAGGCCTGTGTGGCGGGGCTGGGCTGAGCTGGGCAGTGCATCCATGCTGTTCAGACATGGGAGCACAGCCAGAGGCTCCATGGCCACGCGCCTCTTCATATGCCGCCTGTATAATTGATGAAATTAAGATTCACATGGCTGCTCGTGCCTGAGATGCACACGTGCATGTGTGTGTGTATGTGTGTGTATATGGGTCGGACAAACCCACTACTCTGTGTCCAGCCTGGGCTTGGCAAAGTGGGTCCGGAGTGCGCGTGCCAGGCTGTGTGGCGGGCAGAGGCCACCGGATGAACGGAACTCTGGAGTGGGTTGGTTAGCAACCCCACAACAAACCCGCAGGCTGGGAGGTTGGAGCCTTCTCTAATCGGACTGACACTCCAGCCAGGCCCCATGGCAGCGATCATCGGCACGTTGCTAGGCAACTGTTTCATTCACAGGCGGAGCATACGCACTAATCTGAAAACCTTTGGAGAGGAAAAAAAAGCCCTTGGTACTGTATGCTGTACTTGTCATTTAGTTGTAGTGTCGAGCACTGATTAAATCAGAGATTAGAGATTCCTGGCGACCCTGGCTCACGTTGAAAGGGAGAAGATAGGGTGACTCTTTCATGTGATTGGTCCTGGAACTCTAGACGCTATATATATATATGTATATATATATACATGCACAGTAGATGATTTGTGATGAAACACTAAAATAGAAAAACAAAACCAAGCAAAAAAAAAAATAAAACCTCTAAATCATGTCTGTCTATGCTGTTCCTCTTCAATGTAATTATTCATACTAGGACATAAAAAGCAATGGAAGATTTTCAGGAGTAAGCAATGTCAGAAACACTTGCATGAACCTATTCACTGACTGGGCTGTGATCCTGCTACAGTGGTCCTCAAAAATAACCTACTTCAATCTGGCAGCCACAACCATAAACCGGTATGCTCTTATTCATACTCATACCGAGCAATGTTAGAGTATAGGGAAAAAAACAGCAAAAGAGGCTGCACTTATTTTTGGGGTGTTTTTAAACATGGCTTCAGAGAAGCTGGTTCTCTTAGATGAAGTGACAAATAGAGAAATAGATGAAGAGACAAATAAAACGGCCAGTGACCAATGATTCTCTGCTGTACACCTGAGAGGTTAAGGACAGAACACTTTATGTAAAATGCATGCGATCTATGAATAATGTAACCTCTCCTCCTTCATACTAAGCAAGACAGGAATAAAAAAATGTGAGTTTCAGATTAAGGGGCCATCCAGGGGTGCAAATAATGAAATGAATTTAGAGAATTAGTGCTGCTCAACCATACCCACAGGGGCTCTCCTTCCAGTACAATCTGCATTATAAAACATAGATAACAAAAGCCAGATGTCGCAGGATTGATGGTACTATAACTATCTGAGAGACCGTACAGCATCTTTCAAAATATATGTCTATACAGATATCAGAGGATGGCAGAGCCACATGCACAAAAGACCTGAAGCTGTATTACCTTGATCCAAAGCACCTGGATCCCGTGGGTGAATCGAGCGACTCTCCTGGTTTAGGTGGACGATCCCTGTTGATATGTTGCAGGATGGAGCTGAGCTCACTGATCATGTTGGCCTTGGGGTCCGGCAGGGACGAGGGGGGACTCCGCAGCTCAGGGGGGTCCCCCCAAAGCTTGGAGCTCCTCTGCGTGGGGGTTTTGGGGAGCTCGGCGCCACCGCCAGGGGGCGGTGGAGGAGCCGACGGGGGCATCACAAAAGACTCAAGACTCTCCTCAATCAGCGGGTCCCGGTAAAGTGCATTGTTCTTGTTGATGATGGGCTTCATTTTTGGCTTGGGCGGCACAGGGGGCCGGTCCACCAGGAAGGCCTGCCCGTCTGCATAGACTGTGCAGGTGTCCAGCGCCTCGCCGCCCTCCGACGAGAGCGTGGAGATGCTGGACACCGTGGAGATGGTGCTCGTTGTCTCCAGGTGAGGGTCTCCGCTGCTCCGGCTGTCCACCTCCTCGATGCCAGAGTCGGTGACATGCTCAAAGCTCTCGGGGGGTGGTGGTGGGTAGCTGGGCGGGCCACCACCGACGCAGTTCGAGAGGCCCACTGGCCGCCTGGGTTCTGTGCTAATAGCTGGGGGAGCGTGGGGGTGGTACGGGGGTAAGGGACCATGCCCTCGCCCCGTCCCATTCTTACTCTGCTGCCTGATGAGTTCGGCGATAGCCCCTGCTTGGTCCTCAGGGATGTCAATGCTGTTCGCAAATTCCAATGGAGGAGGAAGTGGCTCAGAAAACTCAAAGTCCTCCTCGATGTCTATTGAGGGGAGCGGTGGGGGAGGGATGTGGAAGGGAAGCTTCACTGGCTCGTCCACCGAGCTGATGGTGATGATGGTCTTGGGATGGGCTGAGGCTGGGGCAGGAGCCTGTGGGTTGGCAGTGGGTGCAGGGATCTGAGCAGGGTCAGACGTGGAGGCAGGAGTGGGTGGCTTGGTGTTGGGGTCCCTCAGCTCGATGGACGAGGGGCCGTCTAGCCCCAGCGATTCCTCTTGCCTCTTGCCATCTTTGGACTTGGCCTGGTCCACTGTGTGCACCATCAGCAGCCCGGCCGACTTCTGCTGCGACGTGTCCACAATGTCGATGAGCATGTTCTTCTTGTCCTCCGCCGCCGATGACGCCTTGCTCTCCTTGGTCCCCTCCGCCTCGTACTTGGACTCTGTGTTCTGCCGCCTCAGGCCGCCCCTACCTGCCGGCCTGCCCATGGTGGCGGCAGCCGTGTAGTTGGCCTCGATGCTGGAGCGCAGTTTGGTGTCAATGAAGAGGGGCTGGTGGAGGTCGGGTTTGTGGGGCTCGCTTTTTGGAGGGGGTGGAGGGGGCTGGCTCTGGTCTTTCATGGCCCTATCACGGGCCGCTAGGGCCAGAGCCAAGGGAGAGTTGGGGTCCAGGGCTTTGCCCGTGACAGGATGCATATACCCTCCGCCATTGGAGCTGTAGGTCTTTACCACAGGGAGGCTAACAGGACTGTCCAGATTGGGGCAGTTGCCGGTGCGTGTGTTAAGGGGTTCTCGTACGAGGGTTGGCTCGGGGGTGTTGAAGTCTGTCACATTGCCCCCTCCACCACCACCTCCACGTCCTCCAGTTTGTGAGCTCCCTCCCCCACCGGCAGTCACACCAAGGAGAGAGGCTGGAGGGGCCATAAGCTTACGTAACCGCTCATTGTTGCTGAACATGCCCTCATCGATGGACTTGGACTGGCGCAGCCGAGGCGTGGGCGTGGGGTTGGGGTCTTCGTCTCCGAGGTCCGTCGACAGGAAGGCCGGCGAGTTCCGCCGGGCCTCGAGGCGCTTCTCCCGATCCCTCACGGCTCCGGCAATGGCAGCGGCAAACGGGTTGCTGATGTTGAGACCCTCCTCCGGCCGCAGCTGGCCGGTGTGCTCCGGGGTGGTGGGCTCGATCTCCATGCTGCTGCCTTGGCTGCTCTTGCCACTGCTGCTAGTGGAGGGCTCCTTGATGATGATGGTGGGGATGGGGATAGAGCAGGTCTTCTCGGGACTGTCCTCCACGTTAGGCTGCTTCACCAGCATGCCCTTCCGCCGCGCCGGTTTGGCGGGGATGTACGGGTTCTTGTTGCCCACCTCCGAGTAGGGGTTCTCCGGAACTGGGGAGCGAGTCCGGTTGCATAGCGTCTGCTGGGCCGCAGAGTTGTGCAGGTCAAAGTGTTCCGAGCTCTGCCGGTGGTACGGCCGGTCGCGTCGGATGGTGCCCATGCTGGGGTCGGCCCGACCGGGGTGCCCCCTGCCCACAGAGTTCTGGGTGAACCCCTGCTGAGTGGTGCCATAGCCACGTGCCATTGGGACACCAGGCGTGTTGAAAGGTGGCGATGGGGGCGACATGCCAGGCGGAGGAGGAATGTCTTCTGAGGTGTCAGGCATGGAAAGGCTGCGGGTGAACTTCAGCAAAGGAGGCGTCAGGAACTGCTTCTCCTCCTCAGTGATTCCTGTCAAAGCAGGCAGATTCTTTATTTCAATATATTTAAGTGGGGGGGAGGGGGGCTTAAGTATACAGTACAGTATGTCCCAAGGCGACACTTCAACACTTTAGTCTAGCAGCACATCAAAGGCCTGAACGGTGTCAAATGACTTCATCCTTGGTACTGACAGCATCTTAAAATCAGTCTTAATGCTCTTCAGCTGAGCCATTAAAGCAAAGCTGTGAGACACTGCCACTAAACATGAGCACTACCACCCCATCTTCCGGTTCATTGCAGTGCACCTGTTCTGGCTCCACAGCCGAGACGGCCAAGCAGAGAACCTGGCGAACCACCCCATCTGAGCAGGAGGGGCCTGTGTCTGAGTGTCTCTCCCCAGGGACCAGGACCAAATATAGAGTCTGATAAACATTATGAGGAATATTAATAGAACAATCTACCACCTAGGGCCATGGAGTTTCAAAGGCAAAGCGGAATTTAAGGACCATGAATTAAATTGCTATACTATGCATGAATTTAATTGCTATGCATTAAAATACACTCAGTGATCGTAAAGAATGTCTTTCAGCACATGCATAATTAGTCATAATGGCCTTTCTCAAGAATTAAAAATGGCAGGGAGGATCCATCTAATTTAGTCATAATGGGACATAATCAACTCCACTGAGGCTGAGCTAGTGTTCTGGGAACGCTCAAAATTGATTACAAAACTGTTATTATATCGATGATCAATTATCAGCTAGATGAAAGTGTCAGATGAATGATAACTGCAATACAAGAACTACAGTACAGATGTGTCTTTTCAAAAGGCAACTTTGACTGCATGCGTGTGGAGGTTTTCCCCGAAACTCCCTGTCCAACTGCATTTTTAGCACATGCTGCTCTTTGCCTAAATCTGGTGGTTACACTTTGAATCCGGGCCAGGGCCTGTTGGTTGGGTTCCCCATTGCAAAGACTGGTGGTGAATTCTCTCAATGAAAATAAGACAGCAAAATAATACAACTGAAAAATGGAATGAGAGAAACAAAGACACACAACCCATACGCTACCTTCAAAAACGAGTGACCACGGTGGCACCAGGGTTATTTTCAGTGCTATGCATGTTGTAATGTCTCTCACCTATAGACTTCTGCTTCCTGATCGTGCCCTTGGGAATACCCAGGTATGGCCCAGGCACCGTGGGGGGCACCACTGCCACACCCTGGCGCTCGTACAAAGACTGGAAAGAGATGAAGAGAAATTCTGATGAATACTTGGCCAAAGAATGTAGTGGCTGGAACACAACTGTTCCTTTTTTTAACGTTTGCATGCATGATGTCACATGTGGACAACTTTATTTGATGTTTCTCTTTGATGGACATTGAACTTGTTATGCATTTATTATTTCATACAATAACAGGGCAGTAGAGTAGAGAACTTACACTAAAATCAGTGGGTGTGGCTAAACAGCGACTACTGGGGCGTGGCTTAATAGTAGCCACTCGCATGTCCATGGAGTTGTCCCGCATGGAATTCTGGGATGGCACCTCATCCACTTTATCTGTAAAACAAGCCACAGAACAAAGGGTGAACAACAAGTGACCTTGAAGTGACCTCTGAAATAAAATCTAGAAAATCTTAATCTTGAATACAAACACCCAAAGCCAGTCACTTCATATCTCTTTTAATCTAGCACAAACAAAAATGAAAAAAAAGAAGACAGACATTAAACAAAACTGAATCATACATGTAAATAAAACCAAAGTCGAACCGATTGTGGACAGCCCCCAAAGCCGTGCAAGCGCTTTAAGTGTTGAGTAATTCTGACTTATTTTTAGCCACTGCCGATGAGCCACATGCTAGAACTGTTTTTTATTTTTTTATATATTATTTTTTTGTCTTTTTTTTGGAAAGCCTCCATGCATTAAGATGATTACTTAGTGTGACTTGAAAAACAATCCTCTTCTTCAGACCCTCAATATTAGAAGCCTGAGCATCTACATAGAGATGAAAGGGAGGAAGAGAAGGAGGTTCAGTATAGAACATGTCTTGCACACAAACCAGGATAAACCCACACAAACAGGAACAAACACAAACACAAATAAAATACGTACACACACACACATACGCAAACACGGCAAACAAACATAGTGTACATATTATACATACGTACATACACACAAACATACACTAAAATATAGACACTTGTACATAAAACAAACATACAGTGCAGCTTAACTAAACACATACAAACAGCTACATCTACTACAATACTACATGGGCACAAATATATTATATACGCAATCACTATACACACATAACTACACTATGGACACACAATAACATGTACATACACAATAGCAGTCAACAATAAATAACACAAACTCACGCAAAAACTGTGGAAAAATAACCAGTACCACATATTGTATATATAAACAACAGTTACACAACCAAAAACACAGAGCAACACTGGCACTACTACCCCACAAACACACACAGACACACACACACACACACTTCATCACAGTATCTACCAGCACATTTCACATTCTGACAACTACTACCGTCTAATACTTTATGATGTTTTGACTGACTAGGCCTATTTCAGGATGATTGCCGGTTAACTGGAGTGTCTGTTGAGGAGGTAATGTTGGCAGTTATAGCCATGTGCACTGAGGAAGCAAGTGACTGTTGTGATAACAGCTTGGTCTTCCAGGTAGATAGCTCCTATATTAGATGAATATAACCCTATTACCATGGCAACCATGCATGTGCGCATACACACACACACACACACACAAACACACAGAGATTTAATACTGAAAACTAAAAATCAAACACAAGCAAGAGAAAAGCACAATATAGTATCTGTGTAAGTAACTAATCAGCTTCAGTTTTGCTATGAGCTTTATGTGTCACACTCATAAATACTGTCTGTAATCTATGAGTTTGTTTTAGAATGTGACACAGAAACAGCAGATATTCTCATAAAACTCTGTTTTAGATATGAACACACATAAACAGGTGCACATATAAAGCATACATGAACACACACACACACACACATACACACAGAGAAACATACACAAATACACACAAACATAAATTATAAATACTCACAAACAGAAAGACTTCACAAAACAACACATGAACTATGAAATTCAATATGGAGGTTTGACCATTTCCCCGAAATAATACTTTATTTATAAATTTATTTTTATTCTGAGAAAAGATCGGCTTCTGAAAAGCACGGCTTGTGTAGGCAGGGTAACTGCACACCTAAACAACACATCTTTGAGGACATTATTAACTGCTACAAAAAGATATGAGCAGCACATGAGATCTGGGAAGCTTTGAAATAAACAAAACACTTTAAAGTAAATGCAAAAAAAAAAACCTTTTTGGAAGTGTAGGTGACCACTAGTGTAAACTTCAAACAAACAACCAAAATGTATGACGGATTAATGTGTGATATTCGTGCTGTTGATAACACCAAAAAATGTCTAAAACAGGAATACAATAGGTACTATTAGTTAAACCATGCAGTTGGATGAAGGACCAGGACCATCATATGGGTAAATCAGGTACCATGCTGAGGTCAAACACATTTATATGGATAGAAAACATATTTGTGGTTTCAATACACTAGGAAGAATATTCCACTGGAACTTACCACCTCTCTTTTTCCTTAATGTGGCTAGGAGAAGAAGGAAAGGTCATAGAGCAAAACATGGTAGTGGGGATTGTCATTTTCTCTCCATATTCTCTCTCTACCTCTCATTCATACATTCATTCACTCCTTCAAGTGTTACAAAAGAACCACATTCTCTGTGTAAACTTAATCAAGAGAGCTCAAATAAAAAGAAGCTGAATCCCAAGTCATGGATCAGAGTCAGACTTTATGGGTGAAATTATGTGAGCAATGGACAACAGAGCAGATTGCTAAGGAGGAGGGGACTTAATCCTCGCCAGGGAAAAAAAATTATGGACACATGTGGCTATATGTAAACACGTAATACACATTCATGCATCAACATGAAGTCACACATTTAGTTATGTAAAGCTGTCAGGGTCCCTTAAATCTCCTATGAGCTGCAAAAAGATTAATCTTATCTAGTAAGACAATGTGATTTACAGAAATGTGCAGAAGTGCAAATCTGATGACTAGGCCGCCACAGTTGAACAGATGTTTTTTCTAGTATCAGAGGGTCGTCCGACCACCTGGCCTGGCTGAAGAAACCCTATTGCTCTCAGTTTGGGATTCTGCATTTCTGAGCAGGGCCCTTACTAGAAGTGCTGACTGTTGCCCTGCTGTCTCACCAGCTAATGCAGATAAAACAGATAAGTGAACCGAATATGTACATCCACTCTCTGCTGTGTACACACAGCTGAGCTCCGATACAAATGGACAGACACAGGCCACAGGTAGGAACAAGCGTTCCCGTTCTGATTTGTATTGTTCACACAGCTGGCATAATTGAGATGATGAGAAGGGAACTGTAGTTTGAGAGGCTTGGGCAGCTAATATCCTGATTGGATTGTAAATCCTGATGACAACAACTTCACAGCATTGCTGCTACATCTAAATGAATTATGTGAGATGGCGAAGGCAATAATCTTCTTCAATAAGAGGCATGTGCTATATCTTTCATTAGAATGCATGCATCAGTCAACTTGCCTAATTTTCTCAAACATCAATAGTGTTCATATAAAGCTAAACAATACATGCAGAGGTACAATGCACAAGCTTGTTGTCACAGCAGCTGAACAATGGGACAACACAAATATAATAAGCAATGAAAAAGAACAGGCTTTACATGTGGAGCTTGGGGTATTAGCAACTAAAGATAACACTGGCCACATATACCTCTGACAGATATGCAGCACACTAAACCGGATGCGCCACGCTGTTGACGTGCAAAGACACTTTAGCATCCCTGCTTACCTTTGTCCACTATTGAGATCAACCAGTGACAAACGGTTCAAACAAACACAAATATAAAATAAAAAAAGGTAACAAGGCAAGAGACCACCACATTAGAACCAGGGGACACCAGGTTTACACGATCTGACAGACCAGTGCTGTAATCATACGTACAAGACATATGTTCAGAATGTGGCATGCTTTAGAAGGTGTGGTGATGAGAATTCTTACCTAGTTCTTCCAGCTCCGAGGTCATGGACTTGGAGCGCATAGAGAGTGCAGTGGTGGGGGCTCTCTTCGGAGGCGGAGGGGCTTTAAGGAATAACACAGAGACAAGGGGTGGGGGCGGGAATATTAATCAGCCTGGGTGAACCAAGATGGATTGCGTGCCAATTTGAAATTCGCTCTGCAGGTATGGCTATGGTATGAGGTTGCTGCAGCCCCTTTTTGAATCACCACCAACCAAGGAGCAAACCACAACCACAAAGGATTACTGGATCACTTCCACATATACTGTATGACACCCTGCTATATTATTCATTTGAAGTCTAATGACTGTATGCCGATAACTACCCTTGTCTGCTTACAAAATATTTAAATATTAGTAATTTCTAATGTTTGAACTCTGAATAAACTAAAGATAGATCCTAAACAACTAAATAATATTGTGCACCACCACCAAAACTTGTGCAACCTTACATTCCCATTTAAGACAAAAGTTAAAAACATTGGGCCAGTATTCATTGACCAGGATTTCTCTCTGAATAGTCAGGTATTTTAAAACCCACTCTTTTGCTCCTATTTCATTTGCTCTTTTATCCACCTACACCACAACCATCTCTACTCAATGTCATCCCTGCCTCCCACCACCTGACTGCATGTCACCTTCATACAACACCTTCAGAATGGACTGCGATCAACATCGCAGGAGACCCATGTCAAATTCGACCCTGTCTCTCAGTGGCACTTTAACTGACCCTTTCTCCTTGACTGTCTAACTTGTATATTCCCATATTACCTCCATAACTGATCTCACTTCTTGACTTTATCAACATGTCAGGCTGTTACTACACGGTACATTCAGAACTTTTGACAAATACCTAAGCTTGACTACCATGTAATAAAAGGGAACTTTATCTTAGAATAATGAGTCACGGCTAACATCACAGACCAATTAATAATCCAAGGTGTCTGGGGCAGGGGTGTCATCTTCCCTGAGTCAGACTTATGCATGACAGCAAATTTTCTTTTTTGGTATTCTGGTACTTCAGGCTTACAAAGGTGAAGTCTTGCCTCTATTCTAAATCAAAGTGACCATTCAGATGGCACTGTCTGCACTGATTTCCCTTGCGTGCCAGCGGGACGGGTGCTTGGGTGTGCCATGCCCAGAAGTGCAGGCATTGTGCTAGTGCCAGATGCCTGCTCGGCAGCAGTAGTCTGCTCCAGGATAGAAGTGTCTGAGCGGTACCAAACGAGCAGGCGGGCAGGGCTTCCTCGCTGAGAGCCTGGCACCAGCACTGGCATTGGTGGCAGCCATGCCGCTAGTCTCTGCCCTCGTCCTCTGCCCTCTCTTTATTTCTTTATTTTCCTCAGCTGGGCTCGGCTCCAGGATGCTTCTCACAGAGCAAACAGCCATTTCACAGCTTCACAGGAACCTCTGGAGCTCTGTGAGGAGGCTGCTTAGCACCAGGTGCTGCTGGCACAGGCAGCACTAGCATAACCTGACTGGAAAGCCCTGCTATGCTCTTCCACGAGCCATAGTCCTCTGTGTTATATAGGCAACTATGCTTGAATGAATGGAGTGTGCGTTTTCTTCTAGGACTGCACAGAACTACTTAAGAATATCAGTTGTTAGATGTAAAATAAAGAGGTTTTTGTAATGGTCAGTCAAAATCTTTGAAGGGGCAGTATTAAAAAAAAAACCCAACAACAACATGGTTACCTTTTTTCCGACTGGTGTCATCAGGGGTCATATTCCTACTGACTGTGACCACTTTGATGATGAGCCGGTTCCCACCCTGCCGGATCATGTTGACCACCTGTCTGTGACCCACCTTCACCACATTGTCCTGATTTACCTGTGGAAAGAAACACAGTATAAGCTGTGTGTACACACATACACACCACTCAAATGTAGTACAACATGACATTCACAGAAATTACTCACCAATTTAAAATATTAAAATTGAATGCGTTCAATCATAAAAAATCATTGTTATTTACTTGTGCTTTACCTCAATGCAGGCATGGTTGGGGATTTGTATGGCAGAGAAAATGTTTTTAAATGACTAAAGTGTCCAAAGAATATTTGTTTGACTATTTGACAGTGTTTTTGTGGAGAGTGCAAACCTACATTAGAAAAATGGCCCCTTGCCCATTTCTTTACTATGTGGAATTCTGCTTGTACATTTTTTTTATAGTAGCCTACTGCTCACTTTGTTTCTTTTTACGTTCACATATCGTTTTAATTTTCACAAAATTTAACCTGACAAGCTAAATGTTTGTGACTGCGTTGATATGCAAAGAAAAGAAAAGATGCTTCGGAAGAAGTTCAAGCAAAGGCGAGGCCACCACTCTTAACAACCAGTGCCAGTGTACAGAATATTAGCACTGCTGTTTCAACATTTGTATTTTCATATCAGACTCCTCTTTATGTTGTTTGGGACTACAGTATGTTTTGACCCTTTTGAAATAAAGTTAGCCTCAAGGGCAAAGTGATGCTTTTAACATGAAATGCTTTTCACAGCCCATGGGGAAATACAAACAAACAACAACAACAACAACAAAAAAAAGAACAATCCTCCAATTGCAAACAGTCCTGACATGAGGCTAACGGCTATTTCATAATTGCGTTAACACTTCAAATAAACATCAGTCCTAAATTAACTGAACAAAGTTAGTCAGCAGGGTGACTAACTGGTTTGCTGGACCAGAGAAAGGCTCCCTGATGCATTTTCTGTTGTGGATTACAGTGGCTGAATTTAAACACAACCTGATTCCGTACAAGCTTCTGGTAATATTACCTCCCTATCTATACAATAGCCTGTGATACAGTTATTTTTAGATACAGCATTTTAGCCTTATATCAACTGATGTGAACGTGAAATTGACAGATGGAAAGAAGGAACAAGTTATGAAATATCGCAAATAAAATCTGGAGAATTAAAATTACTGGCAATGACATAGATACACATTTTTTGAGGACATGAGCTGTTTTGCGACGATACCTCAGCGTGAGAAAACAAGTTAGAAAAAAAAGACGACACCGAGACGGGGATGGGGAATGGGCCAGCAGAGAGAGAGAGAGAGAGAGAGAGAGAAATCTAATTGGGACCACTGACAAGAGTGAAACAGCAACCCTCCCAGCGGTAGATAAGGAAGCAGAGTGCACAGCGATAAGAGCAGCAGCTATCAGATGGGCTGCACCCATACCTGAGACGCCAGCCACGCGGCTCACAGCTGCAGGAGTGTGCGCCACTGATGAGCAACAACCAGCTTGCCTGCATGTGTTCACCTGATAAAACAGCAAGTGCAACAAAGGCTAACGCTGAAATACTAATCAAGTGTTGAGCTACCCGCTGACAGACTGATACTTTACATCCTGAAACTTATTTGCAATTCAAAACAAACAGACATACAAAGGAGGCACAACAACCAGAGGAGATATCGATCAACAACTAAAACAGAATTACTAATGAGTACAATTTATCACCAATTAATTATGTATAATCAATGATCAACCAAGGTCCACTCTTTCTACTCAAATGAATTTTCATTTGCCAGTTCAGTGGCAAACTAAAATAACTCAGAAACACTGAGGGAATGTTTCTACATAGTGCATTCTTAGAACATTCTGTGTGTGGACTGTACCATGCTCGCCCAGGAACCCTGGCTGGCTGTAACAGGGATCCCATGCCATGCAGGCTCATGCAGCAAGCAGAGCAGGTCCAATGCCTTAGGACTGATCACATTTTAATGAGCCCATCATGGTTTCCAGTTGGCTGTCCTTCCATCTCTCTCTCTCTCTTTCTCTCTCTCTACAGGCCAGCCACTGTGAGTGAGACTCCTGCTCCACATCCATTTGCCTCCATTAATCTGCCTTCAAAGCTGGGAGGGAAATCTAAAAATGAGCACGGAAGCTGCAGAGGGATATTAGGTCAGAGGATATTTAAATAAGCTTTTCTTATGAGATTATTAAATAATGATCCAAGATGTAATAACATTTGCAAAAAAAAAAATAAATTTATAGCTTTATGACACCTGGTAATATTGTGATACTCTCTATCACTCTTGTTCTCTCTCTTTCTCTTCCTCTCTTTCTCACTTTCTCTCTCTGTCTCTCTACACATACATATACACACACATAAAGTCTTCTAGCCTCTATTGGTGACGCACACAGATTTCTGCTGTGAGCAATAGCTCTTCTCTTTCCCACACTGTCATGTGACGTGCCTGTGACATCAGCCTCTTGGGCTGTTGCCTAGGATACGCAGAACTGTGATTCCTCTGCTTTGCACTCTCTCTCTCACGCTCTCTCTCTTACTCTCTCTCTTTATCTCTCTCTCTCTCTCTCTCTCTCTCTCTCTCTCTCTCTCTCACACACACACACACACACACACACACACACACACAAAAGCTTGCTGCTTCACACAGCTCCGCCTGCTAACCCACTTTTACAATGCACAGCCCAGGGGCCGCACTAGCTCTGCTGTGAGTGAGTGCATGTGTATAAGTATACTGAGTGTATAAAAGTGTGTGTGTGTGTGTGTGTGTGTGTGTGTGTGTGTCTGTGTTCCTTCCCTTTGTGCATCACCATGTTTAAAAGCAAAAGTATTTGTTTGGGCTCTAAACTCTAAAAGCACTGCTACTGTGCACAGCTCTATCCCCCATTCCTTTAATGACTTTGTACTAACAAATTACTCCGCACATCATACTATATTCCACGATAGCTTCCTGCGTGGCATGGCACAAGATAGCTGTGGTGCACTAGGAAACTTGCTATCTGTAATGCCAGAGGATCTCGTTTTCTAATACATTCACTTATATCTTAATCTGCCAATGGGAACGGTTTATTTTTTTTTTTTTTGCAGGCAAGAATTCACATAAATGGTTAACAGAGTGACTCCTGATTTAAAGGGAAAATAGCAGATAATGTTAGACAAATAGCAATATAGTCAGAGACCAGAGCAATCAAACTATTAATACATAAATGGCTCTATGGTCAGAGACCAGAGCAATCAAACTATTAATATATAAACGGTTAAGGCCAGACCAGAGCAATCAGAGTATGAATCACTGATCTCATAAAGAATAAAGTCAATGTATAAATACAGGCTCTCACTGATATGCCTCCTAAATTTGCCACTGAGATGAAGAAAGGCTGAGCTATGAGCTGCAAGGGCACTTTAAATGCTGTCTCCATAAAAGCACTGTACGGAAGAGATGACATTAAACAGGTCAGATAGACTCCAGCCAGTGTAAGACTGCTGCAACATAAATAAATCACAACTGCGAGGCCGCATGGGCAAAACTTCATTTTACTGATGCAAAGCTCTGAGCTCACTGTGTGAAGCCATTTCACACACACAAACACACACACACACCACTGTGAACACTGACTCAAAGCAGTCCTGGATTGTCCTTTATGTCTGTGTCTTATTGGCATATGTGAATGCATCCCATGAACATTGTAATATATACTGTGCATATGCATAGACATGTTTAAAGGTCGACATATCCTTCAGATGTGTCCTAAAGCATTGGTGTGAATGTGTACTGTGCAAAACACGCATGTGAGGAAGTGTCCTACACACAGTGCATATGTATGGCTGTGGCCTCGGGGGTCTTGGTAAAGGCCGCTCTGATATGTGTCCATGTGTAATTTGGTGCCAGGCGGCCTCTGCCCTCGTCCGTGCTCCCATAATCGCCACCCCTGGGGTGTTATTGCTCTCAGATTGGCTCAATTGACACGGCGAGCGCTCTGGCGTGCTGGGCTGTGCCAGCTGGCATTTGCAACCATTAGGCCGTTTAAAAGGCCCAATGAGCAACTGCAATCTTGGAGCATTTCACGAACCTTTAACGTGTTTCATTTAGCGGCCTTTATTTGAAATACCACAGTGAAGATTAATGTGATTAACATTTTTTTTAAGGTTACTAGCACTTTGGAGCACAATGTGTGTACAGGAGGTCTATGTGCTCTAAAAAGGATGTGAAAGGTAGATTTGAGCTCCATTTGATCAACTGTACTGTGGGTGCATGAGCTTCAGTCACTTCTCCTGAGCATTTATTTTAAGGTACTCAGCAGTCCCATTTATACACTTGCCATCATTCATCACATTCATTCAAGGCTTTCTCTCTCTCTCTTACTCATATTTTCTTTTACATTTTTCTCTTTTTTCCTCTTCTGTTCTCTTTCCTCACCAGCAGTTCCTTCTCTTTCTCTTTCTCTGCGCTCTCTCTCTCACACACACACAGATGAATTTGCAGGGCAAAAGGCTTCACAAACAGGAAAGGACATCTGTACTGCTGATGTCATACAATCTCATTTAGCCTCCTCCTAATTAAATTTAGGCCCTAATCTGCCAGGCCCATCATTCCTGTGGCACGTCATACTGATGGGCAGCGCCATGCTAATGCCCACCCTGGTTGACGCTGGTACAGAATGCATGTCTGCACATTCATACACACACACACACACACACACACACACACACACGCACACACACACATCATCGCTAATTTTGCCACAAAAGACATACAAACAGCATCCAAGCAGCATGGTATCCAAGCAACAAATAGCTTCAAACTAACAATCATTACACCCTATTCTATTTGGTTTAGTGTTATGCCACTATGCCACACTCCTACAGCCTCCTGAGAATACCCAGGATGTGGCTGCTGGAATGGGGGTAGAGGAGGAGTCAGACGGGGTGAGAGACGGAGAGGCTGCACGAGGGACAGTTGTGAGGGCGGGGAAGGTCTGACAGAGGGAGTAGGTGACTGAGGGCTGCCCAGTGCCCTGTAACGGGCATGACAGGACGGCCTTACATAATCCCCTGTCTCTCTCTCTCCCGCTCTTACATAATGCCACCCAATGAGCTGCTACTGACACAAAAACTAAACTACAACTCAGAGCATGCTAAGTACAACACAGACTGACTGACCCCCACCTGACACACACACAAACACACAAGCACCTAACAAAGTTCCATGCAGTAAGATGCCATGATGAAAAAAGAGGTAGTGCCGGGTCCCTGCAATGCAAAAGGGCCTATTCAGAGTGAAATGTTACATCATTTTTTTCTTGTATTTTTTGGGAGGAATCGGATCCACCTTTTTTAAAGGCAAAACACGTTTCAAACCAGTGAGAACACCTGCAACTGTACTACTGAAGGTTAGGATGCATCTTTGTATGCATCTTTGCATAACATATGTTGATGTAATGCTCATTTGATACTGTAAAGGTACCTAATTGTGAATTGTAACATTGAGGGCTAAATGAAACTAGCATTGTTTCATAAGCACTGGACAGCATCAGTGAACATGTTCTGCATCTCCTCAGAGAGCAACACTGTATTTCTGCTCCAAAATATGTACTTATGATAATGTAATGAATTATAGCCTAGTATTAATGTGACGTAGATGTTAGCTGGGACAAGTTCTCACTACAAGTGAGAGTGCAAAAAGTGTGCAGACATCTGCACCGTTAACATGAGAAAGCACCATTGAAATGGCCATCACAAGCGAGAGCGCAAAACTGATACACACGATGCCCTGGAACATGCATTAGACAGTGTCAAGGTTCTAGTACATTTGAACATGTACATGACAAATATAAATAATATATTTATTTCCTGCTTCTCTCAAGTACTTTATTCCTGTCTTTTGACAGGCCATGAATATGCAGTGCCTCCTCTGACTCCATGGGCCATACAGTACAAGTACAAGCCAATCAGAATGTCCTCTGTCCTCTCTCAGTACAGAGACACTATTACAGCCATGAGAGCTGTCCTCTTCAAGACTGACCGTCCCCTTTGTGGAACTCATACTGGTTGCACTATTTCAACCCATCTGTTGGAAGGAGGATAATTGAAGGTGATTGGTTTGGCGCAATTGTTGCTGCGCCAAGATCCCTTGAAATTGCTTCATGTAAGTGCGTTGTAAGATGGCCCTTCTGTAGGGGGAAAATGGAATGGTACACTTTCAGAGGTCTCTAGAGAAAGTGACAACCCCTCTGTTACCATGGCAATGGAGATGATGACTAGGTAACAAAATATTCTCAATATAAACCATTTCAGTCCAGTGTTTAAACGCATCCTCAATAACAACAACAACAATAGTGATCCATAATTTTAAGAATTGTTGAGATTTTTTATCATTTTAAATGTCAGTTAATTTCCAAATGCTGTAGGATTACAATTATTTGGCCAGTTAATGCAGTTGATACATAGGCACTTGAATTATTTCTAGCATATTATTTGATAAAACCAATTTATGCTTTAAGGGATATGCTACAAAGCATGCATGGTGTAATATGTGTAAATATTCTTTTAAAAATACAGTGCGTCTAATCAAATCCTCAATGAAGCAAGCGCTGCCTCCAGTCATCAGGATGGAGGCAGGAAACAGGATGGCTCAACTGGATGTGTGAATGGATCGTGAACAGGACATGTGCTGGTGGCTACACCGCTCGGAGAGCCCTGTTAACAACACCACCCCCTCCCCAACCTGAGGCAGGATTACGACAAGCAGACTGCAGCCTGTCTGTAAAGGAGTGCTTTAATCAGACATGGAGAGGGCCACAATACAAAAAAACTAGGACACTGGGCTCATTTTGTAAAGGTATTTTTGTTATCCGTAGGCTCTCAAGGGCGCTCTTAAGGCAGACAAACTGAGATTGAACTGAACTGAACTGGACTGCCACCCACAGATACCTCTGCTGAGAAAGCTCTGAGACACACACACACAAACACAACCTGCCTCTAGTCAAAAATTAAAGGCCAGCAACCACAGTAGCATAGTGAAATTTCTAGAAACAGGACTGGGTTTTTCCCTCTATGAAAAAAGGACGGCCAAGTCTCTGAGGGAAAAGGCCATGATTTTTCAGAGAGGGGAAAGAAAATAAAACAGTTATAGAATCAATAGTAGCGGACACCTGCTGGCAAGCAACATCATTGATTTCTGTCATTAATACCCAGTGTAACGGCTGTAATTGATTTGAGTACTTAAGAGCGCCATTGATCTGTATGTGAACAGTGTGAGCAGTCAATAAGGTCCAGCACTTGGGTTTGATGGATGTCCATTATTCACAGAAAAAAAAATATTCAGAGAAAACTTCAGCGCAAACCAACAGCCAGATATTTGGCTAAAGAAGTGATAGCCCTCATAACCTCTACGGAACAGCGCTCAGAAAGCAAAGTTAGACATAGTTGTGGAAGTTGGGAAGTACTCAATCAGGCATGGTCGATTACAATGATTTTGGACTGGAGCGCAGTGCTCTAGAATCTTTGCTGATGCTTCCTCCCCTACCTCCCGCCTGTGCCAAGCAAGCAAGGCAATGATTATAGTATTATTATCTCCACTAAGGCATCATGATGTCATGATATCACTTTCATCCCATTTACTCATGCTCCAGTAAACATATGATTTAGAACATTTTTTTAGCAGGAGTGAAGGCATGCAGGCAACCCATGCAGCTTTGTTTGAAAATAAAGAAACAATCTATGAGAAATTTGAAAATCTAAACATAATCAGCTGCAACCTCATGAATAGCTCTTCATCTATATTCCACACAAAGAACCCCAATCTGCCCCACAAGTGAGGCCTGTCATCACCACATACCCATGTCTGTTCAAGTGAAGGTCTGTGTGTGTGAGTGTGACTGTGTGTGTGTGTGTATGTGTGTGTGTGAGAGTGTGACTGTGTGTGTGTGTGTGTGTGTATGTGTGGAACTGCCCAGTGAGAATGGAGTCTACGTTTCAAATTTGACAGGGTGATTTATGTGTGGGCTTAGGAGTGAGATTTTTGGCATTATCACACTCATACATCAATGTCTGTCCAATTGCAAGTCGCTTTCCTGCTTTTGTTTTTTGGCTCCCCCCTTCCTTTTTTCTCATTTTGCTCTGGCTTTGTCCTCAGCTCAAACGGGGCCCTCTTGTCAGAAACTATTTACAAAAGAATAACAAATCACATCTTTCTTCTGTGCTTCTGTAGCCACACTCTATTTCCCTGATTCCATCTGGGAGCACACATCTTCTGATGCACTCCTTCCTATAACACCTTTCTGAGGTCTGAATATGCTCTTTCAAATGTTTGAGGCCCATCTACATTAGGCCACAAGTGACTTATACAGCAATATTGTTTTTCAAAACTCACAGTACAATATTGCACAACATGAACACATACTGTACAGTTCCATTAAAACTCAAGACTCGATGTTAGTGGTGTGTACTTTGTGTAGGTTTTAGGCCTGATATCGTTCCATAAATTAAAAGCTCATGTGTGAAACCCCATAAAGTTTATTTTGCGATGGATTTACAGAAATATTCTCACACTGTCACTCACACTGCACATAAGCATCACCTGGAATGACCCCAACCCCCCATCCCCACTATACCACTTGGAGTGCCAGCGGCGTCGATTTTCTTGTGTGGTCTACCTGAGGCTGAACCCTGACCTACGGGCTCTCAGATCCTTTCTGACTGCTGTTGGCTGCTTTCAAGCTCCTTTGCAGCCTAGCGCTGCCTCACAGTTGCTAGGTGACTGTTGCCGTGCATCACGTTTAGAGATGTGGAGGAGTAGTGGGGTAAATGTGTGTGTGTGTGTGTATGTGTGTGGAGGGGTGGGGGGTTGTCTGGTGTGTGTGAGTGAACATGTGAGTTCGTGTGTGTGTGTGTGTGTGTGTGTGGTGGGGCAACAGTGCTGTAAATACAGATCCTCCATTCATTATTCACAACTGGGGTGAAGCGGGGAGTGGGTGCTGTTGACAATCAGCTGGAGGAGCACTCCAGCACATCAAAATCAATGCTCCCAATTTCTGCCGTGTTTTTACTAAATAGAGCGCGCACGGCAGCACAAGAACAACAGCAGGCTCCTTGCCGATCCCACTACCACAGGAGGGAATGAACACAATTCCTTGTAAATCCATTTCACTCACTGTAAGTGGGGGCCTGTTTAGATAAATTATGGATGAGGTGTGGTCCCATCAATACCACAGCTATTTAAAGGACTAGTGTGTATGTGTTTGTGTGTTTCTGTGTGTGTGTGTGTGTGTGTGTGTGTGTGTGTGCGGCTGGCTCTCTGTGTGAATACTGGTTATTTTTAGGCCCACTGCATTATTTGACATGTACTGGAGTCGGGTATCTCCACATACGCTACTGGTATATAGAGGTTACACTATTCAGCATGAAAAGCATACTACAGTATATTCTGAATAGAACTGGACACAAAGGCTCCTCTTACCAAGGTTTGCAATTTCACAGTTGTCTACAGAAGTATTCAGCGTTGCATGTTTTACATATTTCATCAGAAGGCTCGTTTAGGCTGACTGTGAGTTTTCAGCGAACCTGGAGACCCATACTGGGCTGCATAGGCTGCTCTCTGCCCCAGGTGCAATGTGCCTGCTCCACTGTGGAGGTCTGTGGGGGAACTCTTTGTCCAGTGTTGTGTTCTCACAGTCTCACAAAAAAACAAACAAACATACTGCTGTATATGGCTTCTTTTCGCTTCAGTGTGCTACTAGCGCAACCTGGGTATAGCATCTGTAGAGTAGGAAGGCTTTAAGAAGGCATAGACCGGAGACCTACATACTGTAGTGCCACTGTTCGCAAGCCAAAGTGACTGATTTAATAAGGGCCAGTATGTGGGGACATTTACCTTCGTAAGTACCCAATTTTCAACCTTCAAGCTAGTATGCAAGATGCTTTGTACTAGGCATTAGTTTTTACTGTACTATTTAAAGATGTAAAAAAAAACAGAAGCAGGTAGCAGGAGAAAAATTTTACCAGCAATAAGATCCTGAGGTATGACGAAGAACTAAACTATCTAAGACAACAAAGACATATCTTCCCTCTCACTGGGACACATGCAAAGACGGGAAGTACGAAACAAAGGGACTTTCAACAACAGAGCTTTCCATTGTAATAATGTGCACAGAGCAATCATACTTTATCATTCAAAAATTATTTGAATCATAGACAGTGTCTCGAAAGCTTTCAAAGACACACAGAAGAGAATTAATTTACCACAAACAGACAAAATCCTGAGCAGGGACCGAAACCCAAACTACCTTAGACAACAAAGAAGAATCTTAGCTCTGACTGGCACACCTGCAAAGAGGGAAAGCGAGTGGCAAAGGGACCTCTAAATTACTTCTAGATGTCCAATGGGATATTGCTTACTCATGAATCTTGTCAGTCCAGCGTTTTGAACAAAACCTAAAAGAAAATTGTTTTTGCGGTCCATAAAAAGTGCCTGCAAACTGTACAGTGTAGTTCTCCATGACCCCCTGTGCATGCGAACAGACGTTAGCACACAAAGCCATATTAAAAGAATGAGGGAACACACACAGATGCAAAGCCCATATTGTTTTTCTTCTTCTGTCAGAATGGCCAATACCTCTTACTCCATCTGAAGAAGTGATATATCAAGCTGTTTTCATGCCTTAACATTTGTATCTGTACCAGCTGCAGGAGCCTGTAAAGTGCACTTTTTCTACAGGCTTTTTTTCCTCTGCCAGGTTTGGGGCAGTGATGTGAAACATCATTGGGTTATATCCATCAGAGCAGACACATCTGAATGCTTGTGTGTGTGTTTGTGTGTGTGTGTGTGTGCATTTGTGTGTGTGCATTTGTGTCTGTGTAGTTAGTGTTTTTTTCTGTGAGAGAGAGAGAGTATGTGTGTGTGTGTGTGTGTGTGTGTGAAAGAGTGTGTGTGTGCATGGGTGCATAGCTTCGTGCAGATGCTCAGGAGCACCTCTTGAGTAATGAGCACAATACGTGTTCATTTCATGCTCAATCCCCCTCAAGTGAAGGGTGCTAGCGTGGTGACCGCGCGGCTCCAGCTCCTCCACAGCAGCAGCAGCAGCATCTGTGACCAGGTCCATGCCCTCTCCTTCAGGCTCACATCTGTCCCACTGATGCAATGATTAGGTGCCTCTAATGACAGTGATGAAGCACTTCTTTTGCGACGCTGTCAGCACGCAGCTACTGCGATCTTACGATGGAGTGTGAGCGCATAGCGAGGCAAGCGTAATGTGCTGATCCACACCCGAGTCTGTGCGTGTTAATGTGACGACAACCAACAGCCTGAAGTGTAGACACACGGGTTTACCTTAAATAACACCGTCTGCAGTGTGGAAAACTACACACACACACACACATGTACACACACACACACACACACACACATACACACACACACTCACACAAACATATAATGAATAACTGGGTCAAGGGCAAAACCTCCACTCTCATCAAGATCAATCAGGGGAAGCCAGCAAGGCTGAAGCTCTGCAGGGCTCCCTGAGCTCACTGTGCAGACATTCTGCTCCTCCACACTACCAGGCCTAGACATATGGCTGATGTGTGTCTTTGTGTGTGTGTGTGTGTGTGTGTGTGTGTGTGTGTGTGTGTACCGTACAGGTGTGTGGTTGTGTGTGTATGTGTGTGTGTGTGTGTGTGTGTGTGTGTGTAGGCAGGTTGTGCTAGCATTATCAGCTTGTCGAGAGTGCCCTGTAGATACATGATCAGTTCCACAACACTTTTGGTTGAGCTCTTTATAGGAAACTTTTCTTTGACCTATAACCAATAAGTCTATGACATAATATACTAGAGAACATGCTGTAGTTGTGCATTGTCAATTCAGTGGATTTAGTGACGCAATTCGACAGTGTTACTGTAACATTTGGCCAATTTGCTGTTTGTTTGTTGTGGGATTCCTCCTTGATGTGGTCAGCTTCCCATACTGAAGCAAACTGCAGGGTGTCTGTCTAATTAGTCTATAAACTTTATTACCAGTAATATTGATTGTTGACAAAACAGCTGTAATTAAATTGTAATTAAAAGCAGACTATTAAATCTGAGAGGGGCTGAGATGATTGTTGTAGATTTGGGAATTAAATAGAGAGAGGAGATAAAGACACAGAGAGAGAGAGAGAGAGAGAGAGAGAGAGAGAGAGAGAGAGAGAGAGTTTAAAAGCTATCTTAGCATTACTTAGGGTTCTTCTCTGCACATTCCCTGCACTTGACACTGGAGTGTCCTGTAGAGATTTCCTAATATAGAGAGATGGAGGAGGGCAGATGGAGAGGTGCATTTATGTAACAAGTAAAGGTGAACTGCTCTCTGTCAGGCCCACAAACACATGGAGAGGTTTTACACCACGGCACTTTTCACAGAGCCATTTATAGTCCGTTTGACATTGTCCATGAGCAAGCGAGCGCATCAATCCAGTTACCGGTTCTGACTATCATTTCCACTTGCTGCTCTCTTTATCTTTCACACTTTTACCCCTTTTATCATCGCTCTTCCTTCTCTGCGCATTTCCCAGTCCCTGCCCTCATTCGTCTTTTTCTCACGCCCTCACTCGCTCGCTCTTCCATCATGTCCTGTTTGTGGAGAGGTCTAGGCCAGTGCAACGTGCTCCTTTGCTCTCCCGCTCTCTCTCTGGGCCTCCCTCTCCCTCAACCTCTCTCCCTTCTACTTGCCTGAGACGGTATGCTGAACACACATGCACTGTCTGTGAATGTGACAGCCGCCTTGTATCTCACTTTAACGACTACTTGTCCGAGCCCACTAAAAACAACCGTTCACATAAAAGCCGTGGCCCCTGTGCACTCCAGCTGCTGAGCGCTGATAGCCATCTAGCCATCCAGCGGGCTATGCAGCCACCTAGCCACCGAGCTACTGCTTTTGATTAGGATTGAGGTGAGAGGGGCGTCAGGCGGAGACGGATCTGAGCAGTGATGCTGCTGCCACGCAGCCCATGCAATCTACTAAGAGCCTTGCTACTGGCTGACCCCGTCTCCTGCTCCTGGCAGTCCCTGAGAGGCAAACCCAAGGATATGCTGCGCCGGGCTGCGCTGATTGACTGACTGGCTGCGTGGAGCTGCTCCACTGCAGCAAGGGGCTGCAATGCATCAGAGCTACACAGGGCTGCAGAGGCAGATGTGGATCAGTGGGGGAGAGATTTAGTGTTACTGAGGCTACCGTCTCTGCCTGTGCTTTATGGGGCACAATATGATGTAGAGCTTATCATATGTGGATGTGTATGCAGGGTTTCACCTATGTACACTTGACTGCGGCGGCCCGCCGCACCTTCAGAACCCCCTGGCTCAGGTGGTCAGTTAGGACGCTGGGCCAAATTATCTCCTGCTCCACCACACGCCTGACCCATGGGGTCCCCATAACACAAACTAGCTGTTATTACAACCTGATCTCCGTGTGGAAAACAACAACAACAAAAGACCAAGACATGCACTAGTTTTTAAAAGCAGACAATATTGGCTCTATATTCCACATTATGTAAAAATGAAATAAAATATGAACAAAACTAATAATACTACTAGACCAATGACACAGTGTACATAGCCCAGATGTTATGTCTACACTGTGTCCACCGCAGAAGAAAAAAGTGTGAGTGCAGAGTTTTGCTGAGGAAACTTTGATCAGATGTTGCTGTGTGCACAGTAATCCACACACAAAGCAAAGCGGCACTCTGGGGCTGTGTGACCTCGCTGGTGAAGGATGACTCCTGACTACTGCTGCCAGGGGTCCAGCCAGGCTTGGAAGAATGAGAGGAGGAGAGAGCCAACACAAGCTGGGAGGGTGACCACTCTGTGTGTGTGTGTGTGTGTGTGTGTGTGTGTATCTATCCTGAAAGAGTTATCTGAGTTATCTAAGTTTACTTCCTCAGTCTTGGCTAGGTAGTACAGGGAGTCAGTGCTGGCTCACAGAACACAGACTACGAACACTTATTGTCCCGTATGCAAATAGAATTGGATCTCTGACCTTGCCTTTATCACATATCACATTTAACTCCACATAACTGACAGCATAACTGAGCATCTAAGCAAGTCAAGAACTCCGCTCTGAAAACTCAGCATGGACACTGACAGCACATATATGTAAACAAGGCCAGATTCTTTGGTGCTCCATCAATTCTGACCCATTTGCTGATACGTTCCCATTTCAAAAGCAAGCTGCAATTACAAACTGATCCCCACAGCATTTACACTAGGCTTAGTCTAACCATTCATCGGTGATTTGTGGGTGTGGTGTGAGGTGGTGGTTAACCCAACCTGCCACTGTGTGCAGGCTGGCCAGAAGGACGGTTTAGGGCGGTGGTGGCGCAGGTGGTAGAGGAGCTGTTCGGTGACTGCAAGGTTGCAGGTTCGAACCCCACTCTACCTGACACTATCGAAGTGTCCTTGAGCAAGACACTGAACCCCAAATTGCTCCTGGTGGCAGGCTGGAGCCTTGCATGGTAATCCCCTCCACTGGTGTATGACTGTGTGTGAATGGGTAGGTGGCGCGTGGAGATGCAGCGGCCTCTGGCTCTCCTGACCGTGCGCATCACTGTGGGATAGCTAGAAACGTAATTTCGATTCCTCTGTATGTCCAGTATATGTAGAGAAAGTGACTTAACTTAAAAGCTACTCCTAGGACCCCCATCAGCTGGTCTGTTGTAGTACGTTGCTGTGGACACTGCAGATTGGCACGGATAGAGACAGCTAAAATGGACCTCTGAGATAAAAATAAACAGCCAATATCTGCCTGTTACCTCTGGCTGAGATTTATTTACCATGCTTTTTTGCTTCCTCTCTCTCTTTCTCTCTCTGTTACTCTCTCACTCTCTCTCTCTCTGTTACTCTCTCTAATTGTTATGGAACTAAATGTCTAAGGTTTCCAATCATGCTGACAGGGAACAGAATACACCTTGGGTTGGTGCCTGAACTGGATTCTCAACAATAGCATAACAAATGTGCCTTTTCCTCTACCTCTAAACTGCATGCCAATCACACGAAACGTGAGGATGAGAAGAGCGTATAAAGTCATCTGATGCAGGCACACATGTAAAGGCCGATGAAACTTTTATGCAAAGCTGAGAAATGTTTTTAAATCATGCATGATGAGTTTTATGAAGTGAGTTATAAGGTAACACACACACACATACACAAACATAGAAATGCACAGTGAGACAGATATGATGACTCCTTTAAAACAAGATTCCTTGATTATTTAGGAGGATGAACGAGGTCCAGGTGAGCTATGCTGCCTCAGGACGCTTGGAGTTCAGTGCACTCAACCGTTCAATAAGCACACATTACAAACACACACACACACACACACACACACACACACACACACACACACGCCTCCACACATACATGTACAAAACAAACACACAATTTAGCTTGAACATCAGGATTTAACAAATCCAAAAAGGATACATTTGTTGTGTACATTGTACATTTTTGGAGAGATGGTTGCCTGGAAGTTATGTGTGTGTCTGTGTGTCTGTCTGTGTGTGTGTGTGTATGTGTGTGTGTGTGTGCGTGTGTGATCTGCTCAGGGAGGCTTTCACAGAAAGAGTCACATTGCACAGCCTTCATTATTTAGGCTGAGGCGGAGGCAGAAAGGAGACCAGATAGACATTCCCATGCTGTGGTCAGGGAACACAGACAGATAGGCTTGGTAGCCAGAGGGACATTGCCAAACAGAGAAAGAGTGAGTGAAACATCAATGATATGCTGTATAACAACACAACCATACTGAGTAAAAAGACATGATAGAGGAGGGAGAAAGAGAGAGAAAGAGACAGAGAGAGAGAGAGAGAAAGAGAAGGGGGGCGAGGAAGAAGGGATATTACAGTGGAAGGCGAAGATGCTTTAGCCTCGTATCATTTCTTGCTCCATTTAACTGCAAACTGTGATTCCAGCAGCTCGCTCCTAATGATGGCCATGCTTCTAATCTCCATACAAACAGACTGATTCAATGCAGCCGTGCACCAACAACTCAGTGCTGGATTGTGCTCTGGTAATTCCTGCTCTATCACAAGGCTTTGGAGTGAGATGTGCTTCCCTCAGAATACACCATCAATTCAGAATGCACTACAGTATGACAATAATCACCATCCTCGAAAGCCCTGCTACTGGGTGAGCATCAAGCCGCAACTAACTACTAGCTACTGTACAGCACAAGCTCAGAGACTCTCTGCTTGGAAAAAGAAGTACTAAACTCTCCTGTACTCTTCCTGACAGGCCAACAAAGCATGCGCTGTTCTGTTCTGTTCTCTGATCAATGCACGCGCACAAAAAATGTCAAGCCAATTTTCTGTCTCGAGCAAACGCACCGCATATCATTAACAGCTCAAACAACGACGCTCGGGAAGAGAGAAAAGCCAGGGTAAAAAAATGAATAAACACTTCTTTGGAGAGAGTGGAATTCAAACAGCAATGAGACCATGTCTGTCAGGAGTCAAAGCTCTTTGAGCATACACTCCCCACACACACACACACACAGCTCTCACCTCGATGAGGAAGTCACCGGTGCGCAGCCCTGCCTGCCAGGCCACGCCGCCCTCGTCCACCGACTCCAGGTACTGCAGGGCCGGGAACGCCGGGGTGGGTGTAAACTCCTCGATAGGGGTGTCAGCTGAGGGGCAGGGATGCCACAGGCCGGAGGACGACAGGAAAACAAAGCAGAGCATGGATAAACAGGTGAGGGGAAGAAAGAATCACTAAGGCATGTGATGTGTTGGTGCTAACAGGAATTTCTGTTAGAGAAGACAGAGCTTTAGACTGGACTTCCTGGTCATATAGTACTGTATATAGTAGGTCCAGTCTCTCTCTCTTTCTCTGTTCTGTGTTTTGTAGTTTGTGCTGTCCTGTGCAGGCTAGTTCCGTGTATACCCTCCTTCGCCTGCTCTGGGCTCTCTGAACATTGAGGCTTAGAGTCTGTCCCTATGGCTCCACAAAACCAGTGATGACAACTGACACTTCTCATAAATCAAGGTCTTACAGTGTATGTGATGTGTTAGTGTGTGTGTTGTGTGTGTGTTTTTATGTGCGACACAGACAGAAAAACAGCACAAGATGGGGTGTGGCTATGGATTTGAAATGTCTCAGGAGTGTGTATATGTGTGTGTGTAAGAGAGAGACAGAGAGAGAGAGATAGAGAGAGAGAGTACTCTGACAAATGTCCCTCTGTCAGTGTGTTTTGTGCATTGGTCAGCTAGAGTCCTCCATGTGAAGTCTCATGAAAATGGGAGCTGTGCTGAAGTGAGACACAGTGATGTCTCCAGAAAGCTGCGCTAATGTTAAAGCTACTCACACATTGACTCATATTCTGGCCAAGTGTGTGTGTGTGTGTGTGTGTGTGTGTGTGTGTGTGTGTGGGGGGGGGGGGGGGGGGTGTTTGCACAGTTTCTATGTGCCTGAGTGTGTGAGTGTCAGGGAGTGAGAGAAAGTGTGAGAGAAAAAGGAGAGAGAGAGGGGAAAAAGTGTGTGTGTGTGTGTGTGTGTGTGTGGGGGTGAACATGGAGTGAGGAGATCCAGAAAGGGGGAGGTGTAGGGCAGGTAGAGATAACAGCACCCAAGGGAGATGGACGGGTGTTTGTGTGGTACAGTATTAGTGAAATGAATTTGGGAACGTTCCACTGCTAATGACACTATGAAATGGCAATACCCATCCACACACACAGACATGCACATAAGCAAGAGGCATGCAAGCAACAGATCCGGCTTGTGTGTTTGGAGTGTTAACCATGGGAAATAAGAGCAAACATTTGTCTGAGGGAATTCAGATATTGTTAGTCCAGATCTGACAGCAGGTTGTTTTCCCTTGTCCACCACAGCAAGCGCGTCGCTATGTTGAAATTCGTCTGTGTAAGTATATAGAATTAGAGTGGGTGTCTAGTCTGTCCGTGTGCCAAAGGGGATCCTCCAGCAGAAATAAATGCATGTCTGAGACTAAAAGAAAAAAACAAAAACATGCCAATGTGCACTGCTAGCAAAGATATTGACTTAAGTAGTTTGTCTCTGTAGTAGCACTTTGTAGACTAATAACAAAAACCACACTTGTGTGAGGAGCACTGAGGCATTATTCTATTTTTGGTTAGTAGTAAATACTGTAAAGACAAATTAATTTAACAGGGGAGATGAGTAAAACAGAATAAAATATATTACAGTATGTTAGTATAAATCTATGTCCAGTGCTGTCAACTGTGTGGATGGCTCTGGCAGCAGCCCATAGGAAAGAGGACAAGAGAATGTGCACGAGAGAATGTGACAGAGATACCATCACTTACATACCTTTGGCTCCTCGTAACACAAAGCCGAAGCCCTCATTGTCTTTTTTCTGGAGGACCACGGTCTTCTCGTCGATCACGCAGTCACTGTGGAGAAAATTGCGCGCATAGCGCCCGTTATTACAACCCATCATCCGCATCATCGCCACGGTTGCACGACCTGAGTGCAGGTTCATCTTTGCGAGCACCGGTAGCCCGGGGAAACGATCACTTATTTAAAATTAACAGCGAGACGACGACGCCGCCGCACCGGCGTCCACATCTCCCGAAAAATGCCACCCCTCCTCAGCCGCTGCGAACGGAGCCGTCACCCGGGCGGGAGCGACACGCGGAGGCCCTTGCCAGCGACACAGTGTGACGTCGGTGAGAATCATTACCGATTAAATAAATGATGAAAGCACAAACGAAACGGAACGGAGAGAAAGAGGACAGCAATAACAGAATCCCGACTGAGAAGTGCGCGCAGCAGTGAGGGAGGAGGAGAGCGGGATGGTTGCATGAAAGCGCAGGCCCGTGCTTGCTTGTTTGGAAAGCAGAAGAAAGTCCAGTCAGCGACAGGGTGGCGGAGACAGAGTAAAAGATAGCTCGCACGTGAATGCCATACTCATTAATTTAATCCTCAGCACCATGGGACAACCGGACTGAGCGCGCGCGTAAAATCAAAATTGGAGACAAGCTTTTGGTTATTACGCGGCAGTCGTTATTTTAAGCAATTAGCGAATTGTCCAACATTATGATAGCCATGCATTATACATAGAAAACGATTTATAACATTCTCTCCTTCTCTGACGTACTGAAGAAGTAACGTTACAATTCAGTCAGTGGAGTTTGATAAGTCTTCCACTAGATGTGGAGCTGTAAAAGCCCCTAATTAAAATCGAACGATTCTCCTCTATGCCCGATTACATAACAAATTACTAAAATGCGGAAATCAGAAAAACAGAAAAACATCTGTTGTGAAATCCACATAATTCTTGAATGTCATGTCACAATATAATTGTTGTTTTCGTCTGTCCCATTGGAATGCAAAACGACGTTGTAAATACTCTCAATATGTGCAAGCTGTTTTGCGATTTAGGCTATATGAATGGACATAACTGAACAAACAGAAATTATTTTGACTAAAAAACGAGAGTTCGAATATTCATCCAGCATGCATAGAGTGTAATGTTGAGATAGTTATATTCACTACAGCCAGTTTGGTAAGAGGGGGAGAGAGAGAGAGAAACTAAGTGAGAGGCGTACTCCTAGCAACAGAACGGATGCTCTGTTGCCCTAGCAACGCAATCTGTTTTAAGGATGCTCAGCTCAGATAGGCTATGGCAAACAGAGTCGTTACCTATGTGTGTTCCGCCTGCAATTCCACTCCCCACAAATAGTTCATAGTAGCTCAGATCTTTCACTCACCATGCTATAGGGTAAAACGGGTAAAAGCTAATTGTTGTTTCTACTACTGTTAAAAGCATTATGGCCACCTGCTCAGCTGCTGCTGTTGCACAACCAAGAAAACAATATGCATTCAGCTCAGTTGTGTATGACTTGGGAAAGGAGATTCAGATTCTCGGGGAGTGGTGAAGAAAACTGAGGGCAAGTACAGTCCTCTGCGAGATAATCCAAGCCTGTGAAACTGCTCAAGACATTTTGCCTCTCATGCAAAATTAAATGACACCTTCTGTCAGTTAGGAAAAAATCACAATGAATATTTAATGCTGTAAGGGAGCACTGAGGGAGAGTAGCTAGTGTTTAAATAAGGCCATGTGCTTACAGAGCTGTCTTCTCATAGTGGTCTAAGGATAAATTAATTGGACTGCCACACTTATGGAATAAACATTTTAGTGAAATTCCATTAACTATAACAACAGAGCTCACTTCATATTAAGTTCACGCTACTGGGTACTAAATACAGTGCCCCAAGTTGGTGGGTAATAAGAACAGTCAAAAACGTAGAGGTTTATTTGAGTCTCTACCTTTTTTGAAATTGCAGATAACCCTTGCATCCCCACTGTGATCTAGTCTGGATCTTGATCTCAATATGTTCTGGTGTGTGTGTGTGTGTGAGTGTGTGTGCTTAGAGCTGGCTTCTGGGATGCTGCCAGCTCCCTGGCGAGGCGAGGCACGGTGCGGGGCTGTGCGGCGCGGCGCTTGCGATTGGTTTGGCTACCTGCCTAATGAATAATAAAGACTGCGCTGATGTTGGGCCTGATCAAACAAGACCTAATTGCTGGGCACACATTCATACCCTTGTATGTACAAGGCGGTTGGCTGAGCCCCATGGTGTTTTGTTTTTGTGACAGGATTTGTACGGAGTAGATAACAGAGTATGGTGCTCGAGAGGCTTGGCTCGGCCCTAGTCCCCGCTCGCCTGATTAATGAAACGATGATTAACTCATCCCATGCCACTGTCCAGGGCACACCAATATGGACCTACACATCAGTAAACACACACACGCACACACATAATATTCAAACACTTGCTCTTATTTCTCTACAGTGCCATATCATAAATAAATCATAGCAGGAAGGGTTCAACGGCATTTCTGATGGATAACAGGAAGTATCTCTTAGGTCATACTTCAACTCAAGGTATTTGCAGGTGCCCTTAGTTTAACAGGTAATGACAGGTACCCTTAGTTTAACAGCTAATCATAATTTGTCTGCTGTCTAAAGTGTTTTAATAGTTCACTAGGTGGTCTCCAACCAGCATTCCAAACTCTAATAGTATCTGCATATAGTAGAAGGATAACATTTTGTCTACATTCCCATACATAATCCACTTGGTCAATCACATTTAATCTCACGTAAGATTCTACAACTAAAATGCTGATCTACAACCCCCATTTTCATAAATTACTATCTTTATGACACGGTCCATGCAACTAACCATTTAAGGCGTAGCTTTTCTTTCTTAATCAAAGCAAAGCAACTGAGTTCATTACTGAGATTTAAAATGCGGGACACTTCTATAATTACACCATCAGAAATAAACACATTTAACTTGTTTGGAGAGACATCACAATACCAAAATAGTTTGCTTTCTGATGACATCATCACCAAGCTGGTGTGTGTGGATACATGACATTTTTAGATCCCAGCTCAGTGCTCATGTGACTGACTCACACACTGAAGCCCCTCTCCCTTCCTGCGCCTGGGCCTATATACCAGACCCCCCTCCTGACACACACGTTTCACTTGGCAGGCAAGCGCCCTTACCTGGAGGCGTCAAAGCTGTCATAGGAGCCCACTGTGTAGTGTCTGAAGAGCTTCTTCTTGTCGGCACGGTCTGTTCTGCTCACTGTGAAACAAATAAGAAAGGTGGCTTCAGCGAAGAGTGAAAACCTCACAAACTAATGATGTTCAATGGCACAGCCAAACCCATGACATGTATAAACTCAGCAGTAGGATAGACAAACCAATGGCCCTAAGACAAGAAGTAAACTGATTTACTTTCTAGTTACACAATTCTCTAGTAGTGAAACATTCACCACTACCAAAGTGAACTTTCCTCCTGGACCTAGCAGTCATCTCCATTGCTTTAGCTGCACCCCACAATGTCCCCACAATGTCCCCTCTAGTCCATCGGACCCGCCTTTCAAGCAGGGCAGCAGACGTAGTATTAGCTTTAGCATCCTAGCTACCATAGAAGAATCAGGGTATATTATTCTATTTCTAGTAAAAAAAATAGTGTTATAAAGGGGTTTGAAGGGAAAAAAACAACACTTGCAACTGTCACTCCATAGCAACTGTTGTTGTAGGGTCTAGAGGCTGTTTCCATGGTGATCTACCAACCAAAGATGTCCCATGTGTGGAGGATTCCCTCCGGTTGGATGTCCAAGCAGGGACACCTCTGGCCATTCCCCTCAACAGAAATAGGGAATTCTATTGTCCCTACATCCTATCAGGGGAGAGCTACATGTTCCCTGATTGCATGTCACTGGGCTCTGTCCTTTTTCTATCATTCACTCAATTTCCTGACAATGAAATGGGCAAGTGAGAGAAGTGAGGGACACACAGAGATGGAAAATGAAAGATCATAAATAATGAAGATTTAACAGGGCTTTTGTGGGATTACTATTATTGAGGGATTACTGTGATTCTAATGCATGCATGCCAACTATATGATTGGACTTATGAAACTAGACAAAAAACAAGCAATTTACACTATGGTTGTGTGCAATCCCTTTGAGAAAGAAATGACTGAAGATAAACATGAACACAAATTGATTAGGCAAGACCAAATATTGCTATTGCTAAGACATTATCTTTTTTCTGCGACCACTAATCTTATTAACTTAATTTTAATTAGAGGACCTTTATATGATGTTGTCTTACTTCTTGTTAAAGGAGTTTATCTATACTTTATCTTTTTATATATTTTTTAAATACTGTATTCATTTTTTCTTTTACGTTTGACCATACAGAATTCTGGAATGGATGGATTTGCATTATACTGGGGGGTATTAACATTGCGGTTTTCCACTGAAACAAAAACCTGAGAGTATTCTGAAGTACTGAAATGTCCTTGCTAGTAGAGCACTGGTGTTGTGTGTGTTTACATATAGAGTGAATTTTCTCTCCACTTCTTCACCCTCTGTAGCTTTGTAGCTCTGATCTTATCACTCACTTAGGGGTTTTCCTGCTCTGTCTGCACATCATATACTGCAGACAGTATACTCTCTCTCTCCTTCTCTCTCTGTCTTTCTCTCTCTCTCTCTCTCTCTCTCTCTCACACACACACACACACATGCGTGCACATACACACTTGTGAGTATAAGTATACACACACACACCTCCCACACAGTGTTCTTGTGCCAGTTTCACCCCAACAGATTCCATGAAATGATTCTCTGCTGGAAATGTGTGTCTGAGCAAAGAAACCCTAAAGCGATCCTTAGAAATATGTTTGTTTACTGAACATCATAATCAGAAAAAATGGGTGGCTAGGTAGGCTGATATATATTAGTATTTATTAGTCATCAAAAAAGTAATAATAATTTTGGATAGAATGTCAAGCCACTGTGTGCTCCTAAAACCCCCTAAAGACTTACTCCTGTGTGACTATGTGGTCACATTATGAACAGCTAGGGGCTGCATTACAGATACTTGTGACACTCTTACATGTTGCTCTGCATGACAACCTGCTACATCTCTGTCCACCTACCCTGCAAATTCTGTGTCAAATTTTTCATTTTGCAAATTTGCTCAAAGGGAAAATTTGTGTTAGTCAGGTTACGGCAAATAACAATAATTCTAAGGCCTATATGTATAATAATTCTAATGGCTTAATATAGTATGCTCTCACCATCTTCTATGTAGTGTGTGTGTGTATGTGTCTGTGTGCGTGGATGCAGCCTGTGTGTCTGTGTGTGTGTGTCTGTCTATCTGTGGGTGAACATGTGTGCACAAAGGCTATTATGTATGAGCATGCAAGTGTGCATACGTCTGCATGTGCTGCTAGTTAGTATTTCCAGCACGTGGACATCTCAAGTCGGGTATGACTAAAGTGGATATCGATCACTCCTGCGCTGCGGAGTAACCACCCACTACTTAAAGAGTGTCTCCATGACAAAAAGGTCAGTCTCTTGCAGGGTGGTCTGAACTGTGAGGGTGTCTGCAGCCGGTGAAAATGGATCCGTGACTGCATGATGGTCTTATCTTACGTATCGGTGTTCTACTCCCCAGACAAATAGGAAACCATCTACAGTAGATGAGGTGAGCAGATCCACTAGAGTGTGACTGACAGACAAGCCAGACTGGCTAAGTGAAAAAAAAAACACAAATAGAAGCACAAAATTTTCAGCTGCAGTGCCATGAAAAGGGTTTCACGGGTTAACTGACTGTAACAGCTTGAAAAGGAATAGTGCTGACCCCAAAAGAAACCAACAGTATATTGACTGAGCTGAGGCAGACTACATTCATAACAGTTAGTGAATAAGCGTAATCTTTATGACACCAATGGACTGAAATGTGATACCAGTCAAAACTGAGTGGTCCATAGTGTTGGTTTCTAAATTACAAAACTGCTTGGCATATTCTCGTAAGTTTACATTATAGTGTCCCATTTCCAAAAAGCACACTTTGCCCTCAGACTCTCCACTCTACAGCTTTGACCTGTCTCTGAGGTTGTATTGTGAATTGAATGATAAATAGACTGCATCCTATATTTTCTACTCCTTTTCTACTAGCACTTAACACGCTTTACAATCTATGCCTCAAATTCACCCATTCAAACACCAAATTCAAGCATTCACACACCAGAGAACCCAATACAAGGTGTACACCTGCCACCTGGAGCAATTTGGGATTCAGTATCTTGTTCAAGGACACCCCTACATTGTCAAGTGAGGAAAGTCATATGGAGAAGAATGTTCACTTTCTCACTGTCTACTATAATGTTGTATCACCTCTTACGGCTACATTTGCATTACGGGCGGAGAAGCATGACATGCATGACAGTATCATTCTTTATGTTTATTTGAGGAATCACCATCAGATCTCACTCTCAGGTCAGTCAAATAATCCAGGTACTGTATCCAATTACGATTTATGTTAAGATTTTAGTTATGTATTTATCTAAGTAGTAGTATATATGTGCTTGATCTTGATAGCACTCACTTTGCATATGTTTTTAACAACCTTTTGACCTTCTTGGACAGCTGTGTTGAAAAATGTGAGAATAAACAGGATGTCATCACCTCCAGTAATCACCCCCTAGTCCTGTGCTGTCCTGTTTGATCCTGGCAGAAATCTGATTATATGCCAACATATTCACCCAATGTCAGAGAGCAGAAGAGATGGATAAAACAAAAGAAAAAGAAAAAAAAAATCTACTTGAGTATACAGACGTACCAATAACAAATTTGAATTTGGACCTGGCTATGAGCCATTGGAGCTCATTCACAATCACCATCAATCTCATATGGTGTGACAGAATTATGTCATGTTTGTTTCTTTAATTGGTTATTGAGAAATACAATTGTGTAAACACTCTGAAATCGGTCTGTTGGTGCACACCCATACCCTTAGAAATCATAGATCATACGCTCGTAGCCAGATCCTCTATCTTTATTGATATGGGTCAGAACCGGTGATTCCACCTGTCTGGCTGTAGAGAGTTGGGTTTTCCCTCTCTGTACATGAAACACTTGGGAGAGTTATACAGCCTGAACTGTTTACTTTGGATCAACTGCTTGAGATATTGATTTGTTATGCTTTGAGGATGCATAGATGCCAAAGGCTATCCTCTGGGGGGCCATTAAGGATCACACAATGAGCTCTGAAGACCTGCGAAGAACTAACACTTCACTGACAGCCAAACCACCATATACATTATTCACTCTTGCTGACCCCTTTTTGAACCTTGAACGTATGATGACCCTCACCTAAATCTGAATATAAAATAATCTCAAAAACATGAGTCAATCAAAATTTCCTAGATGTCCCCTAAGGGTAAGGTGTTAATAACATGATATTTCCAGTGCAAACAATTCCAAAGCAAAACTAATTGCAATGTTTTTTTTCTCTTTCCCTTGGAGTTTACTTCACTCCTATTTCCATATTTACATCAAACATAATTAGCCAGCTAATGGTTTTATTTACATAATGTGTATCTTTGTGTGTGTGCATGTGTGTGTATGTGTGTGTGTGTGTGTGTGCACGAGCACGTGTGTGTATATAGTAGAAAGGTGCCATGTGTTGAGAACTCAATCTCAATTAAGGTTTCAATTAAGGACATGTTACAGCATATGTGCCTAGGCATGTTAAGCCTGTGTTGGCCTCATTGAATTATGGCAGTTTATTCAGCTCTTATTCAGAGTTGCATGCTATTTTTCATGGTTGAAATTTGATTAACCCCTAGCCACCATAAAACATGACACTGTCATATATAATAACCAACAGAAGTAGGAGATTAAAACTGTCTGTGAACTTTACTCTGGCAGCTAAAAAGCACAATAAACTATTGATCATGTAAAAGGATAAAAAAAATCTTAATTCCCAGTTTCGCATGAGTCAGTAAAATGAGAAACATAGAAGATGAACATGAAGGGAAATGTGTAGGTAGGTAAATTATTACAATATAAAACAGATCCACAAATCAATTATCACACACTCATTCACACTTTTTGTCAAGGAACAGATACCTAATAAAAAACAAAGCAGCTTGTGCAGTGCTACATTTAAAAAATGAATGAATGAATGTCCTTTATTGTCATTGTCACAAGTACAATGAAATTGAGAGACGGCGGCGCATGTAGTTGCAGCAGCTCGGTGTCCATTGATTCCAAAAAAATCACAAATAAACACACAAACTAATAACGGGTAAATGTGCAATGTGTTTTTCTCCCCAACTGATGTTGCATCAAAACCATGTCAACTATAGTAGTGAAACACATTTTTCTGGAGCGTCATCTGAATTATCTCTGCGCTAACGAGAAGTGCCAAAGCTAAGCATTGTGTCTACAATGATTAAAACACACAATGCAATCCCAGAACGCATCAAGAGCGACTGTTCAAAACAGCTCCACAATTCGTCAGCCCCTCTGACTCAGTCAAATTAACCGTGTGAGCTCCACACGTCGGTTAAACCCCATGATCCTTCGCCACACTGCTGAGGCCTACCTGTTGTGTTAAGACGGATGTGAGGGTCATCACTGCTCAAGCTTAGAGGCGGGGGGTGGGGTGGTGAGAGGGACACGGGTCCTCTTCTGACTCTTACTGCTGATGTCTCTGACTCAGCAAGTCTGAGCTCTTTTGCATTAGGTACCATTAGGTACCAGTTAAGTAAAGACAATGAGATTTAAGACTAGAAATGGCATGCTGGGAGAATGGGTGATGTCACAGAGCTGTTTTGGAGCAGGAGTGCTTGTGGCCAGTGATAGGGAGCTCAGTCAGCATGTGCGTGCTAATAGGAGGTGGGGGTGGGGTGGGGGCGAGGGACAAATAAATGTATGCTGATCACAGTCTACTAGGGAACACACTTAGGCATACACATACACACAGGCACTACCACACGCACGCACACACGATTGTTTATGTATTCTTACTGGCACACGCAAACACAATTCACACAACCACACAGATACACACAGACACACACACACACAAAAAAAACACACACACACATGTGCACACATGTGCAACAAACACACAGCCTATCATTGTATTAACTGCAAATTTGAACAGTTAGCCACTGTGTTTGCAGACACACACACACACACACACACACACACACACACACACACACAAACACACACACAGAGAGAACATCACCTGCGCCACAATCATGGATGAATGCCCTCATCCTATTTCCTCCATGCTCTGTTTGTGCAGGCCCACTTCACACTCCTGTGAGGTGGATTGCACCGGGCTTTCAAAACCACTCTGGAACAAAGTAGACTGATTTGTTCCACGGCTACGGCTTACTGGGTGTCTATCTCAAAGAAATGACCACTTGACACCACAATTTTCACCACCAATCCATTTTTTTTATGTTGCAAGCGGTTTGGCCACTGTTCAGCAGCGGTTCCACAGGAAGTGACCCTTAACTGAACCGCATCCATCAAATCAGAGCCTTCTGGGCTCAAGCTGCCGGTATCAATTATAGGCAAGTGCCGAAAGGGGTTAAACTGCAGGATGATAACAAGGGCTGCTTTCAGTGCTCCCCGTGACAGGAGCACTAACCAGCCAGAGCAGGGGGAGCCGGCAAATGCTGGAGACCATAAGGCGATGAATCAAGGCCTGCCTTGCGTGATCTGGTTCTCAAGAGAAGCGTGCCCAAAAATTAGGTGTATTACAAATCTTTCAAAGACAGTTCATGCAGCAAGCTCGATGTCAAGCTGCTAATTATTTGTGCGGTGGAATTTAAAGGGGCCTGTCAGAAAGGGATGTCTCTTTGGAATGCCAACTGGGACCTGTGTTTGTGTGTGTGTGTGTGTTTGTGTGCATGTGTGTGAGGTGGGCTGGGACTGTTAGAGGGAGAGCCAAATGAGTTGTGATGTACTCGCTGGTGGTGCTGCTGCTGTACAATAAGAGACGAAAGAAATGCAGAGGAGAGATGGAGAGGAGGGGAGCTTTCACCTTCAAACGCGCAGGGTCAGAGACACAGGGTCAGGGTGTGTGTGTTTATGTGTGTGTGTGTACGCATGCACACATACAGTATGTGTTTGTGTGTATGTATGTGTGCATGC
>JAGFZM010001838.1:411736-416736 GCA_017657215.1 Limnothrissa miodon | reverse complement strand
ATATTAATCAGTGCAGTGGCCAACATTGGATGGACTGTAGTTCTGTATGCTTGCTATAGTACCTTTGACCCTGTCGTTCTTGTAGAGAGGGATCTCGCCTTCACCCTGTGGCTGGTACGAGCGCACCACCACAAAATGGCGTCCCGGAACAGCGCTGTACAGCTTCCGTCTGGAGCCAGGGCCATCCACACTGGTGTTGGGACTGCAGGTGGAGAGAGGTGGAGGTTAGGGTTCAGTAGTTAAAACAAAGCAACCTAATGTATGTCAGTGATTGCATTTATTTAACAGGAATGCAGTAGCTTACTGAGTACAATTGGGTTGGGGAGCATGTCATGTCTACCATTTCATGTGTCTTGCAGTGTTGCACAAAACACGTTCCCTACAATTCATGGTCTTTCCATCAATGCACTGTGTATAAACATCAGGTACGTGATTTTTAAGGAAATGTAAAAAGAAAAAATTTCACGACAGAGCAGGATGAGGAAAAGCAATGCATTTCCATGTGTAATCCCTGATTACTTAAACACCTTTTTCTTGAGCCTAAGAGTGGTGGTGTGGGATCTGTCCACAATGCTTGGGCAAGATTCACAAGTATGGCTGACTTTCGGTGCAGAGCAATGCCACCTCTGACTTCAGAAACTGGAACAGGCAGGGTACTGTAGGTGCTGCCTCCCACTCCTCCGAGCACCTTGTCCTTCGCCCGTGTCCCCGTGGCGTCGTAAGGGGGAAACTCCTCCCTCTCTAAGCTGTTCTGATTTATGGGGTGTCTAAGTAGGCCGACGCCGTGGGTGGGAGAGCCGGCCTACATGCTGAGGCTCAGGAGTCTACTACTACGGCGGTGCGTTCTCCTCTCACCGTTGGACAAGCCACGGAGGGACAGAATTCAAGTTCAAGAGTTCAGACTTGAATACATACATTACATGTACTGTACCTGAGTGCACCTGGCCTTCTATTTCTGGGAAAGATATTGTTGGTTTATATCCTACAGAAAAGGGTTAGAACTGGGGAACCCCATTCATTAACCAGACAAGACACCACTGGGAACTGTACTCAGAAATAAAAGATTTCTGTAAGGAGGAAATCTGGTTTGAGGCCAAATTTGAGGGGATATAATACATAATTAATACATAATTATCACATAATAATAGAGGTCAAAGGCAGAACAGCCTTTTACTACTAGAAAGCGTGAATCATTGCATTAGGGGCCGTCATCTGAGGTGGGGATGATTTTAGAGACATGTGGCTGTGCAGGAGCGACTGTTAAGGAGCTTTTGGCCACGGAAAAAACATTGTGTGAGAGCACCACCTGCTGGAGACATAGGGGGACACAAGGAAAGACATCTGTTTTCTCCTCACAGTGGAGCACAAAAGTATCCCAAATGTACCAGATCCCACATGAGCAAATCTAGCGGTGCGACAAAGGAGGGATGACAACCACAGTGAATCTGCAGAGGTGGTGGGGGGTGCAATTAGTATCTCAAAAACGGCCTGTTACATAACAAGGGACTGATGAATGATGTCTGTGGAGAAAAGCCCACTGCAAACAGGCAGACACCCAATTAGCACAGTTAGACCAGTCTGACTGGCACGGCTGACGAACTTCAGAAGGAAACAGACACAGGAGAAAAGCTCTGAGATCTTTCTCAAGGGGTGACGGTGGGATGGAATTTCTAACAAATCCTTCCCTATAGGTTCCCCTGTGAGGCCCCCCTCATTATTACCACCGGCAGGAAGTGGCCAGGTTCTGGACAGGGCCGGGTGGTCCGCTTGATGTCTCCCAAATGAAAGCACACCGGCTCTTTGACATGTGATCACATGTAATATTAATGGCTGATACGTGCACAGAGGCTATTGAATTATTTATGCATGCGAACCCACTTCCAACAAACTAACATGATTTTCATAACATTTAAATGAGCTGAGCCAAGATTTCAGCCACAATAGATTTCACAATAACAACCTTAGTACAGCAAAGCACAGCAATCAAGCATTCCAATTATTGCAGTCTAATTAGCATCAGTTTATTAGCAAGAGGGAGTGGTAGTCAAGTAATATTTATATCAATGTGGTCAATGTTACAATGTTACTCTGTTCTGTAGTGATGTATATGCACTTCCTTGTGGATGTTCACAAGTGCATGTTTAACATTTGGGCTTTGTGGGGAAAACATCAGATTGTGACTCATTGGGTAAATCATCCTCTGCCCTACTTACATTATAACATTATCATTTTCCCATGCAGCATCACATGAAGGTACGCTCCACAGACAATAAATTATGTGTTATCACAGGGAAAAACGGGCCTTGATCTGGGGCATAAATCTTTATATAGCAAGTCTTTTTATAGAACACTTGCATCCACTTCATCAGTGAAAAGTATGCATTGTAGAGTGTAAGAACACTGCAACTAGTCCAATCAGAAACACTTGATCCTACTGCATGGCATGGACAGTGTTGCTCTCACACACAGAGACACACCCACAACCACACCCACACCCACAGACACACACACACACACAGGTCCAAAAGCATACATGAGACCAGACAGTGGTGGAAGAGAGCTTTCCATAAGTGCAAAATGAAATGCCAAGGAATGGTGATGTCACGGATTGCAGTGAAAAACTGAGTCATCCTCCAGATCACTGCTGCTGACATTTGGAGACTATGGCTAGTTGCCCAAAGCCCTCGGCCTCTGCCTTTGATGTTACACACACACACACACACATACACACACACAAGCGTACACTAACATAGACAAGTCACACACACTTTCACATACACCCCAGCCAAACGGCACAGCCCAGAGTATTGCAGCAGGGTTGGGGGTAGACATGGGGCAGAGGAGAGAAGAGGAGAAGAGAGGAGAGAGGAGAAGTTAGGAAGGAGATCTGAAGGTGAAGAGCAGGGTTCACAGGAGGGAGGGGCGATAAACAGACTGAGAAGAGGAGGTAAAGGGTCAGGAGGTCCTCAGGAGAAATAACTAGTCGGAGCGGTGGAGGTGACGGGTGAGATAAACAGCCAGAGAGCTGGAGGTGAAGAGCTAGAGGCATAGGGGAATATTGGGCAGATCTGATGAACAGGGAGAGGAAGAGAGGAAGAGAGAGAGAGAGAGAGGTAGAGGATAACAGGATTGACCTCTCTTCATGAACAGGGTAATGGGAGAGTGTGCCGACATGTGGTCCAACACCTGAGCACACTCGCACTCAGGTTCACACATGCACACACACACACACACACACATGCACACACACACACGCACACACACACACATGCACACACACACACACACACACACACACACATGCATACACACTGACACACGCACAAGCACACAAACACACATGCACAAACAAATACACACACACACACACACACACACACACACAGTGCTAATAGGGCAGCACCATGAGAGGACTCAAGTCCAACCACGTCCAACAACAAGTGACAAGTTCCACTACAAGAGGCAGAGGCTGGCAGAAGACGCCACATCCCACGCACACATTCTCAGCCCCTGGGATTCAAGATGGGAGACCCCTCACATTCCCATGACTAAAATCAACTGCCATGTTGTACAGTAGCTTGGTTTATTTTCATTTCGACATGACTCTGAATGTGTGAATCATTTCAATGCCATCCTGGCAGAGCGACCATACATGACCATACGTTGGTGGGTGGACAGAAGTGCATGGTCTCGTGGACTTGGTAAATAATGGCACCATGTGTAATTTTAATCTGTATAGAGGTTGAAAGAGCATGTGTCTTAATCACCTTAGAGTCTGCATTACATCATCAGTAGGCAAAGCCTCAGTATCGCTGGCTCAACACACACACACACACACACACACACACTAATCCTTAAGAATGAGAAATACACAGGAACACCAGAGCAAGAAGAAAAAAACCCAAACAGCTGTGTGGTCCTAGAGCACTGTGCACAGTGACATAGCAGATAAGCCTTGGAGGGTAAGCACTGGAGGGAAAAAGAAACAGTTGTCTCTGCCTGGACACAAAACATGCACACACACACACACACACACACAGGACCTATGCATGCAATCCCAGGCAAATTACTAAGGCATGGTACATTCGTTGCACTGGTAAACAATTACAAACGCTAAAGCTACATGGTAAAAAGATACAGCTTTGCCTCGTTCAAGCAAAGAACAGTGCAGTTCATTTCAGGAGTTTTTGATCCAGTATTTGAGGAAATACAATGCATGTAAGAAGAGGCAAATTGCAGAAGCTGCTGCTAATGCTACCGCAGGTAGGCAGTACATGAGGTCCCAGCTACGTTTTGGCACATTTCGAGTCTATTTTTGTTAAACGCCATACAGTAAGCGGAGAACCCCCGGAAATCATCAGTCTGGTCTTTGTGGGTTCCACTAGTTATGAAATGCAGACATTCATGAATGAATGCACACACACAGACACACACCAACACACACCCCAGTGTTAATACTGATATAACCAGCCATTGGAATTGTCATTGTGCGTACAGTACATGCACAAACACAGGAGTAGCCTTAGCAACTGGTCTGGTAACCAGGACAATAGTCCCACTTTGACACTTTAATAGATTCCAACACATTTGTGAGGGCTCTGTGGCCACTACACTTAGTGTGTGCGTGTGCGCATGTGTGCGTGAAACGAGATTCTGACAGGCCTTCTGGTGGTGGGGAGGAGAGTAGGGTGTAGTTAAGCACCCCACCATGCCTGGCGTGGGGAGGCGTGGGGTGGGGGTGGGGATGGGGGTCTTCTTGGCTTGCGGAGATCCTTGATGCAGCTCGAAGCTCGAAACCGCTTGCATGCTTTTCAATTCATTCACTTTTCCCTCTGTTCGTCATGGCCCAGTTACTGAATCTATTCTACTTGCACCCCCCACCTCAAGGGAGCCAACGAGATTCTCCACTGCACAAGCACAACACACAAGTACACACACACACACACACACACACACACAGACAATACATACACACATATGCACAGCACACACAACATACA
>JAGFZM010001838.1:285841-388341 GCA_017657215.1 Limnothrissa miodon | reverse complement strand
ACCAAGAACCAAAACAACACTCTGGACTGAAAATAACTACCTCTGCATTGCAAATTGCACACACCTGCTGCTACAGTATATATTCTAGTATTCTTTTTTACCACTTTTTATACCACTTTTTACCACTATTTTACCACTATTTTTTATTTAATACTACTGCTGCTACAATCTTGTGTTGCACTAAGACAACAAAACAACACTGCTGGAACACTGCTGGAACACAATGTCTTGTCTTATATATATACTGTATGTTACCTCAGTATAATGCCTTAAGCCTACTTGCACTTTTTTTACTTACATTACCTTATTGTTTAAAATTGTTTTTTGTTGTGCATCTGCACTTTATTGTTGTCAACGTCTATGCATGGGACAAGTGTGAAACGTAATTTCGATTCCTTTGTATGTCAAGTACATGTGAAGAAATTGACAAATAAAACTGACTTGACTTGACTTGACTGTGCAATTTTGTGTTGTATTTAGCATGCACAGCATAATTGACATAATTGTGTGTTTTTAGTTGAAAAGGTTACGCTTTGTAAAGGGAATAAGAGGTTTCCCCATCTAGAACAGAGGCAAAATACCAGATGGAAATTGTGCTAATTTGCAGATTTGATTTATTGGTGAGCTATTTCTGCAAGGTCATGGTGGTCAAATCCATCAGACAGAGAAAGTTAAGTACATGTAAGTCCTCTGGCAGCCATACAGGAGGTGGCTGAGGCACTTGGCACGAGGTGGAGAGAGAGTTTGCTGCGTTTTTAAGTAATGCCAGTGAGAAAACTTCCATCATTTCTCTAAATGAAACCCCATCAACTCAAACACTCTTGGGTGAGAGATTCAGGCTGTACATGTGTGACTTTCATATTCCCCCTTTCCATTCCATTCGACTTGAACTATCATTTTCACAGCTCCAGCTGTGTTTATTTAAATAAACAGTTACTGTACATGCACCCAATCACCTCAAAGAACTGCTAAAGCAGATTTCTGCTCATCGGTCACATTTGCTTGCACTTAAAGATTCCTGTAAAGTAACCTGACAGATCAATGTTCCAGACCACCACGCAGTCACACCCATCTATCGGCAGATCTGCAAGTGAAGTGCAATAATGATTTGAGAATATAGGCAAATCAAAAGGGACAACATTGACACAGCCTCCTGCTGCATAAAATGGTAATGTCTAAACCACCTGAGGTGTTTCCAAGGGTTAGGAGGAATAGCATGCTATTAGAGGGGTGTGAAAACTGCATATTCTTTCTGATGACTGTCTCACATGACCGCCCACAGTGTTCACATGCACTGCTGAAATCAATACCAACAAAGAGGATTCAAATACAATTTCAGAGGGCTGAGGAGATTTGGTTGAAATATTAATCTCTGCCATTATCCGCCACGCTCGAGAGACTATCTTGGCAGCACTACAGAATAAAAGAGGTAGGACTCCAATCCTCGCATGATACTTCAAGCTTAATGGAAAACACATTTTCAGACCATCCTTGTCGCCACTGTTGACAATCTCAAACACCTGTGTGGAGCACACAGCTGTCAGTCTGCCTGTTCGTCCGTCCATCCATCTTTCTGTCTGTTGGTCTGTCTCCCTCTCTCATAAACTACGAGTCTGGGTGGAGTCGTCATTGACCCCCATGTTCATTTAAAAATCAATCCCATCGACCAACTTAAAGGCCAGTCTGTTTTTGAAAGGGATGACAGTATCTAGACTGATGAATGACGAGGCTGCAAAATATTTTGGTCTCACAATGCAAGAAAGGTACACACAACGCACGACGACAGTGACAAAGTTGTTTTCTACAGTCAGGTGCAAACGAGCCACTGAGAGGTAGCAGCCAAATAATTTTTCACAATTATCCAGAGAGAGAGAAAGAGAATGAGAGAGGGATAGAGAGAGAGGAAAAAAGAAAGGAAGGCTTAATTGGCACTATGCTCAGAGAGTGCTGCACCCATCATCAAGAAATACAACCACAATTAAAGGGGTGGGGGTGGATTGGGGACTGGGGGCAGGAAGCTTGGCTTACGTCAGTGCACCTTTTTTCCCCTCCAGCTATTAACCTGATCTCCTGAGAAGAACCTTCCCACGCACTAATTGATTATCCCTCTGTATTTTTTTCCCATGATACACGGAACCTTTATGAATACATTGTTTCATCTGGGAAAGGCGTTTCAGATGTGCTTGTGAAGGTCCCATCATTAGGTTAGCCTTAACATGCCACCTTCATAGGCTTGTGGAAAGAAAAGTAAACAATGATAGGGATCTCCTGCAACAGAGTTGGAACACACTACCTGAGCCAAGCCTATTGTTTGAAGTTCTGCAGTGTACACTGATAAAGGCCAAAGTAGGCCGTTATAGAATGATTTAGCGTTGTATGAAAGAACAACAGAATGTGCTCCTCTAACTTTCAGTGAGGCATGACGCTGCAGAGCACAGACCCAATCTACAGTACAATATTTTTTTTCTTAGGATTTGACATGAAGCTGAACCCATATGTACCGTATATGTGTATGTATGTACAGTTGTACAGTATATACAAATATACAGTTAGTGTGTGTATGTGTGTATGTGTGTGTTGTGTTTGTGCGAACATACCCCCGGTTTCAGGGTCATGGTAGTTGGGGTCAAGGCCTCTTTCTAGCATCTTTGAGAGTTTCTCCACCTGATGGTGTTGAATGTAGTCCATGAACTTCCTCAAGTTAGCCTAAAGGGGGGAAGAGAGGGAGAGTGAAGAAGATAGATAGATAGATAGATAGAGAGAGAGAGAGAAAGGGAGATTACAGGAGAAAATAGAAAAGAGAGATGAGTGGAGAATATGAGAATATGATGATTGAATGTTTCTGCGCGGGCAGCGTGAGTGTGGATTGCGTTACAGGACAGCACATTCCCTCAGCTTTCCAGGCCAGTTATTAATAGATAAGAGAGCAGATCCCTGAACACTACAGTGAGCCTCAGAGTGCTCATCAGGAGACTGAGTAGAGACGGAGTAGAGACTGAGTAGAGACATGAGTAGAGACGGAGTAGAGACGGAGGTGAGCAGATGTAGAGGAGGAGATGAAGCTCTCACTCACTGACTGGTGTATGTAGTGGGCATGTGAAAACACCGTCCACAAGAAGAGTGTCTAAGTAGTGCAGGAGTGGAGCTTTACAACAGCGGCTGTTTTAAGAGGTTGGCATCATACATTAGCTGTGACCAACGGGTTTCTGTGCTGACGTTCCAAATGGGTTCATCTTGGTACTGTAGTTGATGTGGCGGGTTGTTGTGATATAAACACACCGTAAGTAGTTGGGGAATGAAACAGAACATTTGGGGGTTGTTTCTGTTTTCCCCACTGAAATAGACTAAAGGTGCAAAGGACAGAAGAATAATAGCTCCAGCTTGGGCCTGTGGACGGTGGCACAAAAGGATTTGTCTATTAGCGGGACAGCGCATGGCAGAGGGACACTGCTGAGAACACCTAAGCCAAAGGCTGGAGGGGGTCAGTCATTTCAAACCAGCACAGTAGGAGGGCTGACACATCCCCCCCCCCCCACCATTCTATTCACACCTTTCTCCTACCCTTACTCTTGCACTGTCTTTCTAGAGAGTAAGAGAATGATGGAGAGGGGCAGAAGGAGAAATAGATGTGGGGGGAATTGAAAGAGAAGGGGGGAGCAAGTGAGAGAGAAAGACAATAAGTGATAGTGTGAGGGCTGGAGGCAGTAAACACACAGCCTAAAGCAGGCAAAAAGATTGAACGGCACCAGATGAACTGGTGAACCGGTATCAATTACACTTTTACAAATGACCATCAGGTGATGCATTGGCACATCTGCTGGGCTGTGGCTGGCCAGATCAAGGATGCTGCTGAGAGAAGGAGAAAGACGGAGAGAGCCTTGGGATAGACGTCATGTCCACGCACTTCCAGACAAAAAGCTCTGTAGTGCCCTGGGGAGCAGAGCTCAACCTGACCCCCACACACACACAAACACACACACACAGGCCACACTCACATCACGGTCAAGCAGTCACTCTGAGGACAGTGAGCGATAACAGGAATCTCTGCCCTTCAATAATTCAAGCAGACACCTTATCGGGGCCCCATGGCCTGCTAGGCCCAACACACACACACACGGCGTGAAGGAGATGGGCATTGACCTTTGTGACCGCAGAGGGCTGGTCAGCAGTGCTAAAGCCACTTACCTATTCCCACAGGCTTAGCACTACAAACCGCCTCTGGCTGACTAACAGCACAAGCACAAGGCTAAAGGACAGGGCACAGAGTATAGAAGAAACATTTTTCATAGTGAAGTAAAACACTGAAATGTCTACATGGAGAAGTGATGACAAGTACTTCCACGCCCTTAAAATTGCTGTGTTGAAGCTGAGCTCTGGCTTTGTCCAGTCACATTTATTTACACTGTGAACCAGTCAGAGAGATAAACATCAATAATCACAAGTGCCAACAAATGCCTTTTATTGCATGGCTCACTCAATGCAGTTTATAGCAAGGACAATATGGCAAAGAGCTGCTTTATGGTCTGGCTGTATGGTCCGATCTCTCTCTCTCTCTCTCGTTCCTCTGTATTCATGGACTGTGCCAGAAAGAGAATGTGACTGGAGAAAGGGGGAGAAAGGAAAAGCTAAATGGAATGATCGAGAACGAGGAAGAGAGAAGAACAAGAAAAGAAAGGCAAGCGTGTGTGTGTGTGTGTGTGTGAGAAAGAAAGAGATGCAGAGCTAAATGTAAGAGTGAGAGAGCCCTTTGCTCTTGACCCAGAAATGTCAGCCGTGTCAGGAGGCGCGGTGCTCAGAGAAAGAGGGCAGCCCTCTGGTCCACGCTCTCAGAGAGGAAGTGATGGAGCCAAACCACACGCCTGAACACACACACACACACACACACACACACACACAAACACACCGCAGAATCCAGATGCCACATAATTTACACAGAAACAACACAACACAAAATCGGTGGTATTGGGCAATTTGCGGCTGAAAAAAAGAAGCCTGTCATCCACGTCAGTATCTACAGGGCACTAATGGAGTCTACAGGGCACCAATGGAGTTGAGTTGGTTTATTAGCAGGGACTGAAGTGACATGAAGATAACTGTTATGGATTTTATTCATCGCATGACTGTGATAGTTTCAAAATTATCAGCTGTCCATAACTGTGCCATGATTATGATCATTTCAAGATGATCAGCTTTCACTTTTTACTTTTCATCACTTTCTTAACTTTTCACTTAATCCAAAGGGAATGTAGATCAACCAGAAGCTCTTCTACAGTGAGTCAGATCTGCAGAAAGACTGATTGACAAAGGACTTATGCCCTAAACTGGGATGCTGGGGCTGCTGATTACAAAGATCTCTCTTCATACATATTAAGGTTGCTTCAAACAACTCAGTTGTACAAGCTAGGTGATTACATAACAAAACACATAATGCACCTAGGAAAACATTTGTCCTTACCTTTGTGTGAAGTTTGGCAATCTGCTTCTCATCCACATTCGGTTGTTTGTAGACTCTGCTCTTATATCGGAACTGTGTGCATTAAATGCAATGGCCAACAAGTTAAAATCTTGCATCAGGCTTTCATTAAATATTAATGTACATACTCATATTGTGCCAAGAGTATTTTGTATTTTATTTGAGCCTTAAGCATAATATATGAATTCTTTAGTGACATCACAGCTTTTCAAAGTACCTCCAGGGATGGAACCCCTTTGCTGATTGGCTGGGGATACTCCCGGAGGAGCCGCTCCTCGTCCAAGAACTTGCCATCACGGCCGTTGCTCGCCGGCTGGTAGAGGCCATAGTTCAGGACGTCCTTTAGGCTCTGACTCAATGTGCACAGAATCCGTTGCTTGGCAACCCACACGGTGGCATCAGGGTTGAACCTCATACATTTCTGTGGAGCAGGGAGAGAGAGGGAAAGGGGGAAAGGGAGGGTGGACGGGGGCAGAAACAGGTGTGGGAGAGAGGGTTGGAACAGGGTTAGACTATTGGGTTGGCAAAGAGAATCAATGGCAAGCTGACAGCCAACACGCCTTTAGCACCATGCCCCCCCCCAAATGAAAAGCATTTTGGGCACAGGAGCAACACTTGCCAATGAGTAGATAAACAAGTGTGCAATTACAAACAGTCATTCAGTCGCCCATTGTTTCTTCTATAATTCTATCTAAATAACACTGGCTGGGCTGTATTGACCTAATGCCGCTCCTGCAGCGAGGAAGATTACTGACAAACACAAACAAACACACTACAGGCTACAGAATAGAGGATTAGACTGCAGTGCTGCGCAGCTGACAATAGTGGATTTCAGCGCTCTAGTTACTGTATGTGTGAATGTGTGAGCAATGTGTGGAAAAAAAACCCCAACAACCTCAATATCGCAGGCGCTACTGAATGTGGTAAACCTTAATCCCAGGGTTGGGAGAGAGAAAGCAGAAGGACAGCAGGGGCCGAGCAGATGTCTGGCATTTGGGTGAAGAGGAGTTCAGGAATATGCACTTCTTTTTCATGCACTCGGCTTGCTGTGATTATTATTCCCGTGTGTGTGTGTTGCCTCTACCTCACAGCAGGAGGGACACCGGGCGGCCCCCGGCAACCTTCTGTGGTCAAAACCTTTTAGGGGTGATATTTCAGAACAATCTTAGCACTGCCATTGATGTCCGCAAATAAAATGTTAATTGGTCCGAGTGCTGACAGTGTGCACTTTTAATTATGTGGCAGTAGCAAAATGTGTTCTGATTGGATTAAACTGTTACAGTGTCTTGCTTGCTACTGCCACAGTGCTTCTTTGTAAAGCCTGGAGATTTTAGTGTCTCTCCCTGCTCTTTACCTAAGACTAACCACAGGACCTGAAAAACATCCCTGCTCTGTGGAGATCCACTCCAAAAACATCACAGAATTCTGAAAATGGAAGTACACTGTACTGCTTCTCCGATTGACCTAATTTAATGTTTTAGCAAGACTATGTTTTTATCCCCTTAAATAGGACACAAAAACTGGCAAATGACAAGTATGAGTCTATAGATGGGAATATTTCATTAAAGAATAGACCAGATGACAGGTAGGAGCCAAAATATTTCAGAATAGTACAGAATAAAGAGGGAGAGGGAGATGCATGAGAATATGCGCATATTGACATGGAGGAGAGTTACCCAGGAGATGGCGGATTTGCATAATCCACTGCTATCTGGATAAAGACTCTTACTGTATCTAATAAATAAGCTGTATTTATTTGTTTCATTAATCCCAATTGATTAAACAACAACAAAAAGAACAACACAGCTATTTGGTAGCTTTGAGCAAACTGCCCACTATATGAACAAGGGAGACCAAGCCACTGTGGTGGTAGTAAACTGTCAGATATAAATTTATTGCCTGAACTCATTCGGGAATTAGGGATGGATTCATCCATGTGGCCAACATAAATCCTCACGTGATCTCAAAATGTATGCAGTAGAGGACAAATAATAGAGCAATACTTCTATTCCTGTGGGTGTTGCTGGTTTGCACATAACAAGACCCAGGTACATAACTAAAACTAAACAGTGATGCATAAAGCGACTATACTGCATTATAGCATGTGTTGGAAACTAGAAAAATATCAGGCCAAACGGACACAGAAATGACAATTTTTTAGGTTTATTTATTCGCCGTGTTTATGTGTGGAGGCAACACACAGTGTGTGAACAGAGAACTCAGTAAGAAATATGTAAATACACTTGTTTTCTCCGGGGGTCGATTTCCATTGCTTCGACTGGTCAGCGGGTGGCCGCTGAGAGATACTGTGTGAATCCTCTCATGTCTGCCTGTCTGTTTGAAGTCCTGTTGAATTCTGTGAACATTAAAGACTGTACTCTTCGCAAGATATCTGGAGGCTGCTCTGGAACACCCATTGGATTGTTATGCACTGTGGCAAAACCTGTGGATAAAAGCATGCTGTGCAGGCTTCTCATTTGGCAACTAACCAAGTCAATCACTGGAAATCGAAACATGTGGGCAAACATTTGCTCCTTTTTTTGTTCATGCATACCTGTGAAGAGTTACCAGGTTCGGGTTCATAAATCAACCCTAATCCACCTATGCTGCCTTTGTTCCTATCTGCAATACTGTAAATGTAGGGAAAGGTGTTTTGCTCCATTTGCTGCTCCATTTGTTGGCTTCCTCTGAGCAGAGAAGACGCAGGGAACCTTTAGCCTTCATTAAGCTGCTGTTAGAAGCACCTACCGAGCTAAGGAGTAAAACCTTACTCCTGAGACAATCAGTTCCATAAATCACCCCCCACACACATGCACTCACACACACTATAATAGCGCCCACACGGTTCACCCATCCACAGAGCTTAATCCTCGCCTGTGACAGCCTAAAGATGTGGCCGGTAAAGGGGCTTCACTCATGTTTTAACCATGGAGCTAAATCAGAATAAAAAAACCCTTACAACCATGGTAGGCTTAATGAGACAAAGGCCTGTCCACGCAGGCAGAGGGAAACGTACTGATGACTAATGCTCACGCTCTGGAGCAGGGGAGTCGCACTCCACACAAACTAACGCTTCCTGGGAAAGTAGATCCACAGGGCTGCCTGCGGTTGTCATAGCTACCATTCTAAAGAGCATTGATATGGAACAGTGATTCAAGCTTTTTTTTTATCAGATCTACATCATAGGTGTCAGTTATTATCAGGGAATAATAGACAACGTCTCAGTCAATCAGAAAACAGTATTTAATTTCTCTGGGTGATACGGATGGGTATGACACCATCTATGGCTTGAGAGCCGGTTGTTTTGTTTAATCAATACATAACCAGAGTCACAAACAATTGGATTGACGCAAGTGCACAAACTATTAAGGCACAAACACAAACACACACACACACACGCACACACACACACAAGTGCCTGGGCCTCTTACGGTCTGTTGCAGATCAGGGATGATGACGCGGATGACTAGGGAGTTGATGTGGATGTCCTCCATTCGGCTGGGCGGCCTGGCGGCAGTGGCTCTTATGGTCTCGTAGATGGTCTCCTCTTTGGAGCTGTCGGAGCCGGATTCCTCGGAGTAGTCTGAAAAGCTCTGGGCCATCTCATCCTCACTTGACGTAGGGCTCCGGGGCATAGTCAGCCGGCCACTCCCAGTCCCCTGCAGAGAGGCAAAACACTCACTAGCATCTATACCTGGTGTTTATACCTTCACTGGACATTCATCTCCATTGCCCTAAAAATTCATAACAAATATGCACAGAAGTGGCCTGATAGCAGAAGGGATATCTATTGTGACAGACCTCTGAATCTAGTTGGGTTCATATCAGGCTAAAGTCAAATTAAGGTTGTGTATTTTTTTAGCACTCGGGTCCAATAGGTGACTTGTGGAAAGAGCAGTAATAAAGACAGCAATAAACAGAGTGAAACACACACTGCCCCTGGGGTAATAAGGTGTCAGGGGCACTGAGGCTCTTTCACACGGAGCTATGCTCAGCTCTCCCTGGCCCAAACAAATGGTTCTGGACCGGTCTGGTTCTGACATATGCGTCACTCTCTCTGATTGGAGTGGGGCTTTGAATTCATCACTTCAAAACCTGTAATGAACAATCTGCACTGAAATGGCCCCTGACATTTTCCGCCCAATCCCTGCAATAGGTTTATATTTAAAGGTCTGGAGCATGATAGAAAAACAGTATTGCTGCAAAATATCATCCACTAGGTAAAAAGGAAAGATGAAAAATGACTTGAGGACTGTGTCCCATCATAGTCAAATCAGGCCACTGTCTTCAACGTTAATAAAGCTACAAAAGGGGACTGCACTTTCTTCCCAACCTCAATGGGAACTGAATTAGATTTTTGACAGCAGCTACAGGACCCTGGACAGCTCCAGGCTTGGTGCAGTCTGTTCCGACTCCTGGCCTCATCCCAACACACCTGAGCTGCTGGGAACAGCAGCAACGCAACGCTGCCTGGGAGATGAGTCTGACAAGCACAAATGAAGACCTCCTCAAATCACTGGTGTCTTCAAATGAGCAAACGGGTCACTACATACTTGCATCTGAACTTGGTGGAGGAGGCCTGGAACAACGCTCCTGTGTAGAGGTGTACCCCAGGCCTGTCCTTGTTTATTTTCACTCTCATTTATCATGTAACGACGCCTCCGCTTAACTCGTGTCCCTTGCTCGCTTACTCACTCACTCCCTATCATCTCTGTGATGTCTGTGTGTGTGTGTGTGTGTGTGTGTGTGTGTGTGTGTGTAGAGACATTACAGAGACGAGATGACCTGGAAAAATGAGGCAACGCAGCTACCCCTGGGTGCTGGGGCTTTAATGATAATGGCTGTGTAATGACAAGCCTTTAGGGGGGTCTGCAGCCCAGAGGAGAAGGCTTCGCTGCTTGGGCCCAAGCTCTGGCACTTTATTAACTGCTCTGGAGCCCTGAACCCCGGGCTCTGCCAACACGCCGGCTCTCATCAATGTGGCCACTGCTCCTGTTGAGAGACATTACCACAGTAACACATCATCGCTGCCTGAAAACACCTCTGCTGAAGAAGACTCAGCCGTTCTGCTGGTGCAAGAGCATTTAGCCTTGCTTGTGCAGCAGGACAACTTCAACTCCAAAACATTTAATGCAGTGCCGTCTGAATGTCAGATCCCATGCAAACATGGAGGAAAAAAAGCGACGCTAGTAAGACTAGAGCAATGCATTTCCAAACATGCCTGTGCTCTGCTGTGGGGCAGGAAATAAATAGCCTGCACTTCCTGAGGGAGTTAGGGCTGTGGGGCACATAATGGCAGAGCATTCCAGCTCATTATGCATGGGGCTGGGGCTAGAGGAGGGATAGGGGCAGAGAACCAAGGGTACGGCACAAACATCCACTCAGGGATTTTCTGGTGCAGTTTTCATATATTTTTTCTTCTCTTTTTTTATTGGACCATTCCTATGTTTATAGTCTCTCTCATCAAACAGTAGAGCGTTTTTGGCTCCATCAGGACTGTCAGCTACAGTACTTCCAAACCCCCAAAATATTCAAAAAGCTATTTCAACTGGAGGATTTCCAAACGGCCAAAAGCTTTGGTCACTTCATCTCCATTACGCGTTCATTCAGGCTGACAACTGACTAATCACACATCAAGAAAACATTTATTCACCTCTAAATTTTCACTCGTTTTAGCACTGGAGAAGCAAAGAGTTGTTCATTGCCACACACAGTATGCAATCAAAAAATGACATCCAGCCCAGTTTAGAGATTGCAAGAGGCTGAACACATGGGCTCAATAAGGCATATGTTGACATGGTAACAAGGGAATAGGTTTTAGATGTGGGGGTTGGTCAAAACAACACAAATGCATTAAAGTGACCTCTGGGGGACAATGGATAACTGTTTAAATGTTTATTACCAACAAGAAAGTAGCACAAACTCACTACTCATTGAACCTTGCAACACGGCCTTTAAAGCTTGGCACGCATTAAAAATCTCAAGTGATGTTTGCATAAAACACTGGGGGTGTGCTATACTGTATGGTGAAGAGGTCTTCTGTTCACACTGCTGTCTTCTGAGCTACCCTTCCACTGAAACTTCTGCTGCTGGTTCAGATGCCAGACAATACAATTTGGTCACTTTTTCATTTTTCAAAGACAGTGAGACACTGATTAGCTACATTAGCATACATATGAGCCTTGTGGAAAACTCAGTTGCACATTTAACAAGCTGCTCATTAATACAAGCTGCTCTTTTAATCTAAGAAGATTTCTATGTCTCATCAATTAGAGAGTCAAGGAATGCAAAATCTCCAAGCTAAACCCTCCATCTCACAGGACATGCATTTATTAACTGCATATTACTTTCTTATTGTAATGGTTTCAAAATGCTCTCATGCTGGAAAAAGATACAAACATTGTGCTGTCTATCAGGGTTGTACAATCATTCCCATTTATATGCAGTCTCTAAAAAAAATAATTTACAGGTAATCTCATAAATCTCATGAAAGTTTATTACATTTTTCACAAATGGAGCTCTAAATTTAAATGAAGTTTATTTATTTCTTCTTTATATTTATGTTGTATACTGAAAAGTGTCATTATTAAATACATTTTCTGAATTTCATGGAATTCATGCTTCCTGTTTGCAACTTCTATTGAAATACTAAATCAAGAATTGAATTGCGATTTAGGGGTCATTTTCAATTCTATTTTAAGTTTTGTACAACCCTGCAGTGTATGTTCAAAGTAACTCTTCTTAAAACTCATCAAGGCCCAATTCCAGTTTAGTGAGCTCTAGGCTTCATTGATTCACTCAATAAATGTTGGGAGAGAGCATTTAACCACAGAGCTGCATGCTCACAAAGTGATGACAAAAAAGCATTGAACAGCATTTAATTGTGCACTAGAAGAAACAAAACCTGATGACAACAAAAGCCTTTGGTGTACCATGAAAGCGCTGCTTTAACAAATAAAAAAAAAACAATTTGATTGGGGATTGAACGTGTTTTTGTGTGTCTATGCATGTGTTTTTGGAAAAAATAGTACATCTACCCCTTAATTGATCAGTTCTGGAGGACACAAACAATAGGGTGTTGTAAAGGCAATCTTAGAAGTTCACAAGGCATTTGTTAGTGCTCTAACAATGGCCACCAGCTGTCACTTGCTGAATTCCTTTCCTTCCCATGTGGTGGAGATGGGTGAGATCTCTCATCCGCAACCAATTGTGCTCAGAGAAGGAAAGCTGCACCAGCCCTAGATCAGATTTGAAAAGAATGTCTTTTCTGCTGACATTTGTTGGTGAGTGCGTGCTTGATGCATTGTGTGAGAGGTGCTGCCATGCATTTGGAAGCTGAAACTAGGCAGTATGAAAGCAAGGTCAGCACATGTTTTCAATCTCTCTTTAAAGTCATTGATAATGGGATGACTGAATGACCTTCAGCAGCATTTCAGTAAGATTCAGCATTAAAGAAGACATTTGTCTGAATGATTAGGGATATAATCTCTACTAATACACTGATCAAAAACCTGCGAGGAGTCGCTTGTAACAGATTACATTTTATCATTTACCAGTTACACCCCACTGTTCTGTGTGGAGTGCTGTATAGGGCAGCATAAATTGCTGAAATAGGTCACATGTACATGTACTGCACACAAGGGACAAACAGGATATCAAGCAAGTGAGTAGCATGTCCTACATAAACAAGGTATTTCTTAACAGCCAAGGTATTTCTTTTTTATCCAAGACCACATCTGCAGGCAAAGGCTCAAACATATTGGTATTGCAATTGTAGAAAGCGTGTGTTAGACTGATTCAATGTGACTGCATTGCCAGTAGTTTTCAAGAGGAACTTAAGGAACGAATTTTCCCGTGTGGGTTCAAAAAAAACCGGTGGATCCCAGGCAATCCCTTGGAAGTGATGCAGTAGGCCTCTCCTGGTGTCTTTGTTGTTTGTGTTCCAAATAGACCTATGGATAGGACTGAGCTGATTGTGTGTGGGCACATGTGTGTGTGAATGTGTATGTGATAGTGTGTGTGTGTGTGTATGTGTGAGTGTGTGTGTGTGTGGATGGGCATTCTTGTATGAAGGTTTCAGCATACTAGTGTTTGGGAAAGATTTTGATGTTCCACACATCAGATGCTGTAAAACAGGTACAAAAGCACAATTCTCCCAATTGCTTCACTTGAGCCTACAGTATAGCCTACTGGTCCACAGTGATGCCAACTGACGTAATGGCCTGTTAGTGTGACAGATCACCTCCAATGCTGTATAAATGATATTCAGCCTCAAATAAACACGTTGATGGATGTGCTGACATGTCCTCTAACTGTGGCCCATCTGTGAAGACCTTTACGAATTCTTTTTCCACTGCACAGCTCAGCCTTTGTATACTGATTTTTCCTCCAGGGTAAATCCGAGCACCAATGTACTGGTATCGTAGAGGTCATCTTTGACTGTTAGACCAACATTTACCAACACGGTGAAATTTGCAACACAGTCTTGTAAACACGTTAAGCCAAGATTAGCCAAACGATGTGCCTGTAACATTTATGGGTTTCTTGAAAGGAGATGGTTATGTAACACAAAACCAATATTCGAGTCAAATGTATGACCCAGACCAATACATGAACTGAGATATCTATATGCAATAGGCTGCCATTCTATTCTTCCAATAACAAATGAATACTGTATAAAAGACTACACTGCCGTCTCACTGACGCACTGACAGGATGGAAAGACATTATGAGACAATACAGAGTAGGCAGTGCAGTGCACAATACAGAGTAGGCAGTGCAGTGCAATGGTGAAATAATATTTTGCCAGGGTGAGATCTTATAAGCTGTGTAGAATCAGAAGAACACAGTGGCTGTATAGGTACCACACAAACTAATCCACCATCTCTACTATAACACACTAAATTAAGACTTTAGTCAGACAAATATCGCCCATCCTTCTATTGAGTAGCAGACAATATTTTTTGCATCACTAGTCTAGTGCTGCCATGCATCCTGTATCATATCAGTGTACATGATTACACAACTCTGTTACCTTTTCTTCTTAGACCAAGCACATTCAGTACCATTTTCTTTCACACTCCCCTCCTTGACTAATTTCATTTTAATGTCAACCAATGGCATTAAAGAGGGACCTTTAATGACCTTTATTTAAAGTGCCGGATGATTCCTGTGAGTACTCAGGACGTAATGATCAGCTATCAGTCTCCACGTGCCTCATGACTGCTGTTTGAATATGTGTGTGTGTGTGTGTGTGTGTGTGTGTGTGTGAAATTCATACTCTAATGAGCACAGAAGTGAACTATGGAAAAGAAAGCCCAAATTAAGCATATATATAGGCCCAAGTGTGTGTGTGTGTGAGAGAGAGAGAGTGAGTGTGTGTGTGTGTGTGTGTGTGTGTGTGTGTGAGTGTGAGTGAGAGAGAGAGAGAGAGAGAGAGAGAGAGAGAGAGAGAGAGAGAGAGACAATGCTTGTGTGTATATGTGTTTTTTCAGCTGAATTAAGGTTCCAGCCACCTGATTGTGGGTAACCCTGCCAGTGGTTAAAGGTTGTTTGCCAACATTCTTAAGGCACTTTGATTGCTCAGCAACTACAACCTCTGTGAGTGAGAATAGTGTGTGTGTGTGTGTGTGAGTGTGAGGTGTCCCCAAGGAGTCTGAAATGGCAGCACTTTAATGAGCAAGATGTTTTAAGAGTGTGTGTAAAGCTTCAAGAGTGTGAGCCGCACTGAGGAAGCCCACCATCCCCACACCAATAAAACTCATGTTCGAGGCTTTGTTGTAAACAGCCCAAGTCTCCAGGTCACTTCAGCAAAAAATGGCAACAGGCACAGCTAGAGAAGCAAGAAGGGGGCAGTGTGCTTTTAATATTATAGTCAGTCAACAAGGACAGTGACAAAAGTGTGTGTGTGTGTGTGTGTGTGTGTGTGTGGTGGGCTAGGGTGCACACTGTTGGAATTATGAGGGAGGTCTGCACTACCCTGACTGAATAGGCTCACACAAAGGCACACCCATCCAGGAAGAGGCATTGTTTACCCCGCCAGTCTACCAGGCCTGTTAAGGGGATGATGCCCAACACCACAGATAAGACGCATTCCTCTGAAAACTATCCCCAGCTAGATTTCACAAGTTTCTGTCTTGCTCTTCCTTTTCCTCTCTCTACTCCAGACACATAAGCAAGCACACCGCCCCATTCTAAAGCAAGCGGGTTGGAAACACTAATTCCAACTGCAAGTAAAAAAGTTTCTCTACTCGAACTCAGTGTGAGTGGCTGAAGAGCGCATTATTTAATCAGGGTACATCTGTCCTCTTTTCTAAGAACCCCCGATTTTTATCTTTTCCAAGTTGCCAAGTGCTTCAATCATCACAAGTGCCCCCGTCTTTTCACCTCATGATCAGATTTCTGATAAGACATTGAGAGTTTTCCTGTTCACAAAACTGCAAAAAAAATCCAAAATGTCAAATACATTAACCCACACAAGCTCTCTCTCTCTCTCTCTCAATCTCTCTCACACACACACACACACAAATTCTGACATACATTTTCAATACAATTATACAATGAATTTCCTGTTTGGCAGACAATTAGCTTTTTGTATGTAAAATTTTGTATGTAACTTGTTGTTGTGATTGAAATGCATGGTGTTACTGTATAACCTAACTAGTACACAATGTCACAGCTCTATAATATACATTGATACAGATAGATAAAGCCTATTCGTCTCATTAACAAATGTTTTCTGAAAACCTAAGCCAAATGACTGTGAGGAAAACACATCAAGAGGTATTTATCTCAGTCATCAATATAAGATTCATTCCAAAAGAAAGTTGGAAAAATTCCCACAATACAGTGTGCATGCTGAGAACTTCTCAACATAAAAATCATAACAGTTTACATTTCAAACCAATCAGCTCAATCAACAGGCTTCTTTATCCCTCAGACAAAGTTGGCGACGTGGCAACAAAGGGCGCTGATGGACAGCAAGGATGGGGAGTGAAATCACAGGGAGGGAAGGGGGATGAGTCACGGAGGGTACGCCAGAGATCAGGGACACAAGAAGCCATTGAAATTCTGCTGCTCCTTGATTAGTTGGGGTGGCTCGACTCCAGACTCCGAGCTTTTCCCCCAGCAGGAGGAGAGAACCACCTGCAGGGATTGTGCCTCTTGAACCACTTCTTCCTGATGAGCCCAAGGAAACAGAACCAGCTATCAGAACCAATGCGTCCTTCACCTCGGCAGGACGGCTCTCTGTGATTGGCTCCGGGAGGGTGGATGGGGGGAATGAATGAAGTGGCATAATGAATGTAAGACTGATGAGAAAGCTGTGTTTCAGGGTTGGATTCCCCACTTTCATGTCTCTAAAACTCAGCTGGAGATGTGGGATCTTTCACAGACTGTACAAAGGTGTGCTCAGGTGATGTTAATGGTGTGAAAATGGTGTGAAAATAAAAAGCCTTACATTAAGAATTGCAACACATTCAGGAGTCTCTGCCTATTTACATACTGAGAACGCTAGCAATCACTTCCAATTCACTTTGCTAATTGCCTGTTTGCTTTTATCGTTGCAAAGAGTTTCATGAGTTCCAAAGCAACTCACTGGAAATGCAAAGAAGATAATGAACAGGAATAAACAGATCAAAGCATATGGTTAAAAACAACCAATGATTTTGGATGCTAAACTAAAATAATAAAAGTAAAAAAGAAAAACTATATGCCATGACAGAGGGGATACTCTGTTGTCTACATGTCTGTGAGTTGGCAGTGGCACAGCCAAAAAAAGGCTCCAGGCATACGATGATGCCATCAAGAAACTAACTTGGAAAAAAAATCCTTTCCAGAGATATGATCTCAAAGTTAATTATTTTAGAGAAGAATAAAATGTGGAGATCTCAATATGCAGGAGCTCAGAGTTGGGATCAAAGCTGTGTTTATACTTCATAACTAATTCAAAAGCGAGTGTGGTGTAGCACTGGGACAAACAAACCATTAGCCATACAGTGGAAAGAAATTAGGAAACGGAGAAAGAGAAAGAGAGAGTGAGCGAGAGAAAGAGAGGTAGAGAGAGATGCATCTCCATCTGCTTACACAAACCAACCACAGGGAAAAGCTTTTTAACTCAATGGTTTCCCTTCTGTTCTGTGGCGTCCAACACAACACATAATTAAATAGCCAATTGGGTATGATATGACGTCTACATTGCCATGAATGAAGATCAACTGTTTTCTATTAGGAGCTAGTGGCATTACCAGTGTTACACTGATTGAATTCTAATAAACATTTACAGTATGGCATGTCACAGATGGCTCTAAATGAAAATGAATAAAATGAATGAATAAATCACAAGGGTACCCTTCTTCACAATAACTACTTCTCTGTACTTACTTCATTGTTGGTCTCCAACAACCTTTTCAAAGGCAGGAACTTTCATTTTACACTAAGTGACTATATTTACAGTATGTTGAAATTACCAAGACAGTGTCGGCAACACCTCACAAAAACATTAATGCTTTGGCAAGCCTCGGTGCTGGACTGAGAATACATTTCACCACGCCACTCATTTTGAATCAACAGCTAAATGAGACAAATGCGACGGCTCGCTATGATGTTCGTGGTGGTTTGCAATCTCCATTAATCTCCATAGGCTCTCTCTCCTGCTTCTCTATATGCTTGGAGGACCCCTTCCCCTCGCATCACAAAGCTGGGTATTCTCCTGTGCCGCAATCAGATGAAGATTAAAGTGTGTGAGATGGAGAAGGCGAAGAACAGGAGAAGGCAGCAGAAGACTACCTTAATGAGCTTCAGGATGTAAACTCTAGTGAAGGTTCCATTCTCCCCTCCTGCTTTGGTGTCAATGGGATGCCAGCCTAATGGCTGATGGAATAACGGTGTTCAAGTGCAACCTCACCAGCATCCATGGAAAAGTAAAACAGCCCACAAGGGCCACGGGCAAGACTTCACACTGACGACATGCCATTCAAATTTAATGGGCTCTTCAATTATGCGCATATGCCTAGTTATCATACTGGGTTTGTCCATGTGACCAATGAATATGTATGAAACACTACGGTAGGCTATATGAGGATGAAATGCCGAGGTAAATGGAGGAGATCTGCTGGAACCCAGTAGGTTCTAAAAGCCTATATTACCAACTCACTATCAAAAGGGAGCTCAAGGTTCATTGACAGGGTTCACAGAATTGCCTACGTTGAAATTCTACTGACTCATTTCAATTCATACAATTCACCACCAAATAGCATGCACCATAACAATCTTAGCAAACCCCAGTGTTGTATTATGTGTGTCTAATACAATTTTAGCACAAGCAATCACAGCACTGACACCTACAGAATAACTAGCAGAATTTTGTGAGATGGATAAGATGAACTGATACATAGAGAGTGCATATTAAACAATATTGTCAGTACCTGTTTGTACCTATTTGTCTCCACACGAATATTGACCCATGCTGATTATACTCCTGTTTTCAACAGTCAATTAGACCATAATGGCAGCATTTTAAAAATGTATGAGTACAAAGAGTCGGGGGCAAAACAGTCTCAGGGCTTTGATTATAGCGAGATCCTCTTCATTGACAGCACTGAAGTCTTTGAAAGGGAAGTCAGCCATGACATTAAACCAACACTGAGAGTTCCCTCTCTCTCAGTGTCTCCTCAACAGAGACAAGAGCCACTTGTTGTGAAGTAACATCTGGCACAAGAGGATTATGGGTGCGTTTCAAGTCTCAATATGCTCATAAAAAGAAATTTGAATGCCGCACAGTCAGTCTCAATCCCAAAATTTATTGACACCAACGTTTCGACCGCTTGGTCTTAACCTTGATAAAGACCAAGCGGTCGAAACGTTGGTGTCAATAAATTTTGGGATTGAGACTGAGTGTGCGGCATTCAAATTTCTTTTTATGATTCGTACTCCTTGCCAGCACCTCAAAGGGTGTGCATTTCTTACTTATTTTTCTAAGTCTCAATATGCTGCAAGAGTTTTGTCCACTGGAGCAATTGCGCTTTGTAGCTTTCTGGTGTATAAATTCTACGAGGCATCTAAGAGACACCCGAAAATTAAAAGGAAAAAAAAAATCTTAATCACAGCAATCTATATCCGAACACAATGAGACTATAAACAAACTTTACTTCCTACTATCAAATTAAAACCTACCACTTATTTTTTTATTCTAGATCCCATTTGATTCTGGTAGTGTACAATTCTACTGCATAAGTGAGCTATTATGCTGAAGGAAGTAAAAAACTTTTAACACAGAACAAAAGCAAAAACGTCAAACTTGAACTAAAAATAATTAGCTTAACAAATGCAATGATCAAATGCAATGTCATAGTGCTTGTTTGAGTGATCTTTGTGTAGTTGTATTACAATCCTTTATTATGTAATTCAAAAAATTCTAAATGCTTAAATTGTGTAACTTGAACCTCAGGTGACCATGAAGAAATCAGTCAACTGACCAAATGAAAAGGCCCCAAGGAGTCTACACTAATGTCCTCAAAGCGACAGTAACTTAACCTCATGCTCCCCATGTCCCCTACCAGGTCAACCCCATGATAATCTTAGATGATGTAACACTGTCATGGACTTTGTGTGAAATATCCAATGCTGACTCAGAATCCAGAGATTGTAGCCTACCATGCAGAGATTTAACGATAGACCCAAATAAGATGGGTAAGTAATTGCAGACGGAGTCTTTAGCACCAAGTTCATATAATAAAATATTTTCTTACTGTCTCTGACTGCATGTGCTAGGAGATATGTCCTTGTAATACTTTATGTAATCCATTTTAAGGCTTTAAAAAATCCTTCTGCAACACTAGTCTGTGTCTGCTCCAGTCTGAGTTTTGTCACAGGCTTGGAATGTGGGGTAAAAACAGACAGTATCCCACTATACCTGGTACCATAGCACCACTGAATCAGTGGTTTTGCAATTTCTAACACTGCACTAGCACTACAACCAGGCAGTGGCCAGCATCGTCATGAACAACACCTTCAAAATCCAGCATTTTTGCAAACATAACATCAGAATTCTGATATTCAAATCAGAAAGCTTCTGTGTTCAAAACAGCAACTGTATGTCAAAGCAGGAGTCCCGGAGGCTCTGTCAATAGTGGTGAGCCGTGTGATTTTGCCAACTGTGTGTTACAGCATGGATGAATTCACAGTGCCACCGCACACAGCGGATGGCGTCTGGAAGCCAGAATGTGAGCCCATTTGGGACAATATATTCAGACAGGCAGATTCAACCCTATCTCTATCATGGCCAGATCCATACCGGAATGTGAAATTTCAAGTTGCGCTATACTGTGTGTGGTTCTGGAGATAGTCAAATGGCCAACAGTCTCAGGAATTATTGTACGTCATGTGGGCGGTGTAAACTCTTCAGGCATCACGCAATTTTCATAGCCTCATTTCCCACAATGCATTTTAACCATTACCATTATTAAGATTCAATCATGAGGTTGCTTTTTTCACATCAATTCTCTCCAAGGCTATTTAACTAAGAGGAAAAACATCTTAGAGAAGTACTCAAGTGTGTGTGTGTGTGTGTGTGTTTACATTTTCCTTGTCAGATGTGTGAAACTTCACCTCTGAAAATGTCAACGGGATCACAGGTTTGCAGGGCATCATAATACCCCCCACTACCCGCCCCCCCCCCCCCCCCACCACCCCCCTCCACCCGCCCAACACACACACCAACTTCAATTTAATTTAGACTCTTTCCTTTCCTCTTTTCTCTTCTCTCTCTATCCCTTTATCTCTCCCTCTCTTTCTCTCTCTCTCTCTCAGGCCACTGTAGTATATAGGGCAGCACACAGTGGAACACATTCTCCAAATAGAGAGGGACTAACTGGAGCATTTCAACTCTTCAAAGGGTGTCATCCACTGTCGTTTTTATCACTATAAACTCTAACTCTAAATATATCACTAACTTTAAATTATCACGTCACATTTACTGTAAATATCTGTGTATATAATATACTCTCAGTTTTAGATATAAACAATCCATAGACCTATACATAATTATCATTACATATCACAAAAATTAAATGAGATGAAAACAGCTTTTTACTGAATAGATGGTAGTTTTCAATGAGCACAGAAACTCTCCCCTCTCTCTCTCTCTCTCTCTCTCAGACACACACACACACACACACACACACACACACACACACACACACACCACATACATTCAATTTAATACTACAATTTAGTCCATTGTAATACACCTTGGGAAATAATATGAAGTGCCTCATGAGTCCGTATTTCTCCTTTGGAGTGACTGACTGATTTAGAAACTACTGCTGTTTATTGCCTCACAATTCAGCTGCTCTCACAGAGGCAACTCCTTTCCCTACCCTAAAAACACATCCACTGCCTTTTACTGATGATTATGTGTAGTTACTGTAGGCCCATATGAAACAGGGCTTCAATTTTCGCTCTAATGGAAAGTACAGAAGGGTTATGCCCAGAGTGAAATAAAACAAGTTCACTTCAGTTCAACTGTGACATGTCCACCCCTAGTAAGCACCAACAGCTACGGTATATATATACGTATCTCGGTCATAGCTGCTAAAAAAAAACACAATACACAATAATCATACAAGCTCTGGTGTTCAAGTGCTCCCCAGAGGCTGCTGCTTGAGCACTGGGCAAAGGCACCACTGCTGATGCTGGCAATATAACATGAAATTTTCCCACTGTGCACTGTGTACAATAGAGCCTAGACTACAGCCAGAGTGTGGACTATGCGGTTACAGTGGGAAAAGGACTGCACAAACAGAGACAGAGGTCTTTCCTTAGTTATATTTGCTTGGGATAGCTTTACTCTGTCTGAGCTAGCTTACACAGCCAGGTTCTTCCTGTTTACAGGCAATGATCTCTGTAAAACCATGCAGTACCTGTGTCTAACAAATGGACATTTATACATAGAGGTCTCAATTGCTCAAAATCCAGTGCCGATACTGAAATGGTGAGTGTACTTTGAGCATAATATGTGTTACTCTATACAGTGTGAAAAAAGCATGATGTGTTCTTTTAAATTCCATTTTCACAACCAATTCAAGAGTGATACCCTCATTTACTGTAGTACATACAGTACACCATTCTCCAACTCTGTTCAGGCATCCAAACAACAGTGATAAACATACGGCATATTGCTTTGAAATTTCTGCTGATGACAGTCTTGATATGACAGTGAGTGCTTTTCATTTGAGAAACCATTCATTTTAATAATCTCACAGGAGATGTTACCATGGTGTATGCCATAAAATTGTATTTTAATTTGACATTTTGATGATCAAATTCACCTCTGATAATTGTGTGTGTGTGTGTGTGTGTCTATTTTTGTTAGGGAGGCACCTTCCCAAATTAAAGCAATCATGGGTCGTCTTTTCCCACAAATGGATTTACTAAGCAGCTCATTACTTGCAAGACTAAATCGATTACTATGGCAGGTGCAATTACAAAAAACATAACATTTTCATATGAATGTAAATTGATTTTGTGGAAGTTGTCAGTGAAAATATGTATGACACTCTGACCATTGCTTTACAATCTAGTGTTGTGATGCAGTGTGGTTGAGAGATATGTGGATCATGTTTGAAATATTTTTTTGCTTCCTTGACATTTGAGAAACTTTTAGTTTTGTTTTGTTTTGTTTTTCAGTTTGAGTCTCAATGACAGACAACAAGCAAAATGGCCTTTTCAAGAGGGTAGGAAAAACTAACCGCTCATTAAAGATAATTAGCTTCATCCAGTGTCCAATAACTTTAACAAATATAGCACAAGTCAGGGGGACTTTGACTTGATCTTTCCTGGTGTTAATGAGGGGACACAGAAACAGTGTTGTGGCAAATGTGTTAGTGCATCTGCAGGTCTTTAGAAAATGCATGCAAATTTGCCAACATAACACACTGATCGAGTAATAGGTGGAACACTCATTCGTGACCGCTGAAAATACAGATCATTAAAATCGAGTAACTTGCCACACAAGCAATTTAAACAGACAATTTAATTAGTCTCAAACACTGGTATACATATGAACAAAAAAAATGTGAAATAGCTTTATGAAGTTTAAATGTTTCTGTTCTGGTTATTATAAGAGAGTGAAATAAATTACAAAGAAGCAAAAAACAAGATACTTGTGACCGATGAGGGTGTCAATGAAATGTAAAATGAAAACTGTAGCTTATTTAAACAGGTTCACAGTGAATTTATCTCTCCACTCGTTATCTAGATTTACAGGATGTTTACAGGAATATTGCCGTCTAAACTAGAAATCATATTAGATTTATATAATTGATGCAGGTAAAGTAAATTGGCCTATCATTCTGACATCAGCCAAAATGAAATAGCTCACTGTTTCCTAATTATCAACCAGTGATATATCAGGTAGAAATTCTACCCAAGAATGTAATTTCACCCAATAAAGGCCAAATAATGTAAACGAAAATACGTGTTTGTTACTGTTTAATTGCTTTCAAAGGACTTGCTCTTTAGTGGTGTACTGGGTTGCGGATGTTTGAAAGGACAAACTGAAAAAGGTTCCTGCACGCATTGCAGTCACCAGGGCTGACTCTCACACAGCCACCACTGGTGCTCCCATGAAGATCGCTTCATCTGCCATGAACCAAATGCAAGCCAATCCAATTACACCCAATTCCAGTTATCTTCCTTCTTCCCTGATGGGCCCTCTTATTGGTGCCATTTCCATATTGATAATAATGATAATTCATGTTGTTTCTTTCTCTCTTTTTGCAGCTGTGCATTCACATCTTGTATCCACTCACACATGTGAGCAGGTGGCTCAAACTAACTGAAGCCTGGGGATAAACACCATGGACGCAATGGTGGCATCCATTCAGACTGAGTCATCTCCCACTTCCTCTCACTCCGTCTTATCCTTGTCTGTCCCCTTGCTGCCTCCCTCATTCTAATCCGTACTACAGAGATGTGGCTGTCAGCCGAAGGAAGCTGATATCTCACTGTCCTCTGCAGCCATCTGGCCCTGCAACAAATAAGAAGCAACTAATCTGCTGCCTCTAAAGTCAGCATCTGGCTAACTGTAAATATGATAAACAGAAATTTCTGTAAAATTGGACAAATACTCTGAGATGAAGACACAGTGCTAGAGGATGAAAAAGAAACTCTGATATTGGATCCAAGATACCTCTCCTTATATGCTGGATAAAAACATGTGGAGATGGAAGCCAAAAAGAAGCGCTGAAACATTTTGTCCTGATGAGAACCAACGTGTGGTCAAAATATTGTCTGAAACCACATGAGAAAAATCAATGCAGAGATAAAGAGCGTTATTTTCTTTGGTGAGTTTAGTTTACTCCCCCTCTCTATCTCTCTTCATCAAAGTTTCACACAAACCTGAGTGCCCCTGCCTCAGCTCTAATTCACTGCTGGACAGCATCAACACACACACAACCCACTGCCACAAACACAAAGATCTTGGTAGCTGCTACGAGAGGCGATCAAAAGCTGAGAAAATGTAGTCAGGCTTTGCAAGAACATTAAATATCAACTCAGTCATGTGAGAGGACACCCCAAAGGAGATATAAAAGGACTTGGCTCATTTCATTGTCAAAATCAATCAATGCAACTGAATTCAAATTAAGCGTTGGTTCTTTTCTCAAGACTATAACAACAAAGCTGTTCCAGAATATGTATAGCTGACAAAACTGAAGTTCTGATTTCATGGCACAATGTTGGATTTCTTAATAACTGGCTAACACATCTACTTAACTACCTGTGTTATTCTAATAATGACGGTATTTTTAGACTGTTTTTACCGTGCCTTTTACAAGTAGATTAAATCTCCCTTCACTGATGAAAGATCCAACCATACAACAACTAATACCTTAGAGTAACACCTTCAGTAATCCTCAGGTGCTCATTTCACAAATATTATAAGTAATAATGCATAAAACACTAAAATATACACAAAATAAATACTATAAAACATAACACAGTAATTTCCTTAAGCCACACTGTTTATAAACCTTAGGTTAGTGCTACCTAAAAAAGAAAAACCTCACCCTTGTACTCTTGTATTGACATCCCCAATGAAATCAGCCTCAGTTTATTAAACAATGCCTAGTGAATTACAATCAGAGCACATGTGGTCATGACAAAGTACAGTATAATAATGAAAAGAAATGATAAATAGCAATCCTCTAAATATACAGTCAAACATTTCACAGATGTTCATGTAGGCTGCCTGTAAACTAAAAGTCTGTGTGTGTGTGTGTGTGTGTGTGTGTGTGTGTGTGTGTGTGTGTTGGTCTGTGTGCATTAGTGTGTGTCTGTGTGTGTCTGTTATCTTTGTTAGACAACTGATAAGTTAGCTGATGCAGAGCGAAGAGCACAGATGGCAGAGAGGAGACAGGCAGTGCCCAGCATATCTCCCGATAGCAAGCTATGCCAAGGCCCCGGCACTCAGACAGCTCATGGGGGCTTCAGGTTGGTGGATGCTAGTCGGTGGTGGTGGTGGTGGTGGTAGTGGGGAAGGCTAGCCAAACAGTGTGCGCATCAGATCAATTTGATGCCTTATCCTAAACAAAGGCTGAAGCCTCCAGACAGATGTGATCTCATTTCTTGATACAGTATCTAATCTGCCAGATCAATACCACTGAGATAATGGTCTATCATAAATGTCATTTCACACAAGCATGTCACTTTTACAGGTATCAGAGACACCTGGACTTGGCTGATAGATAAGGCTTTATAATCTTGTTCATGAATTGCTATATTCTTGATGCTATTGCTGCTTAATTTCATTTTGTTTTGCTACATTACATAACGTTCTGTTACTCGACCAAGTTACGTTATGTCCAGTAATTAACGTGTTTTTCTACAAAGCAGAAACACTAGCTAGCTATTCTCTCCTGTGCAATCTTTAGTTGTATTCCCCTTCATGTTTATGGACAGTGAGTATCAAAAAGCTCTGGTAGACAATTGCATAAAATGATTGATTCTATGTCAAGTACACATAAGCCGACACCTCTGTGATGCGTATCTAAAAGGCTATATGAGTAAAAGTGCCATTGTTATTACAGTGCCATAGCCACACATTACAGAAAAAAACACTTGAATCACTCTCCTTCCCCTTCTCACAAACCACATAATCTCTGCAGTGGGCTGCTAATTTCATTACACATTCTGTGAGATGATAATTTGACCCAAATAAGTGATCAGTCAAACATCACTCCAAAATATTACACCAGAGAGTTCCACGGGTGACTCACTGACCGCTTTAGTAATTGACTGGCAGTAAACCTCTAAGTGGGCTGCAAAAATGCACACACACACACACGTTGAAAAATCAAATATAACAAATAGGCTAATTGAAGGCCTCACATGCAGTCTCTCATTCGAGCAGTGCAACAGCAAGCCCATAAAACCGTATAAGAACAAAACAACCCTTCAATCAAGATTTAGGGCAATGAATACCCAAATAACCACAACCTTCATCAATAGCAGAATCGCTTCACTCAAAGAACTCTCCTGAGACAGATATCAATGTCAGATTTGTCCGTCCCCACTATGCTGCACTTGCTTGCATAACAAATACTGGGCTTGTGCTTGATGTCTTGAGCCACAACTAGATTTGTTGTGACACAACTGATAGAATCCAGAATGAATTTGAGCTGATATGACAAATTTCTATTATGCTCAGTGCTGATTCTTATTTTTCCAGTCCAGTCATATCACAAACAATTAATCTCATAGCATCAAAGGATGCATTTGTGGACAGGTCATGTTGAGACATCGTAATGAGATTACTCATCTCCAATGACAGTGAAGGGAGTAGCCCACAGTGAAACAAACTTGGCTTCAATATTGGACCAATGGCAGTGGAAGAATCAGCACTCCATATTCTCATTAAAGTAACCTGCTCGGTTCATCCAAGATTAGGTCTCTGTAATGGAATTAGATTGCCAGTTAGGACACACCCCATGTGAATGCAGCCGCAGAGGAGTCTATGTGACTTATGCGCTTCCAAATCCATTATCCATTAGGAGAGAGTGGCATGTGTGAGAGAGCACTTGGATTTTGGCAAAAGCGTGCAAATGACACACACGCAAGGGAAAAAAGCTCACCTGGTATGTTTTTTTCAGTGTGTGAAAGATAAGATCTGAACACACACACACACACACACACACACACACACACACACACACACAGACGAAGGAAAATCACATCACAGGTGCAACTGACCTAATATCTTCATTAAATAATTTTCTTGAAATAAGAATGAAGTTATTTCAACAATAAAGATACAAAATATACAGTCATGCTGATAGACGCACAACACTGAATGCTTATGCAACAGCGCCAAACTATTAAAAAATGAAAAGGAAACTAAATATTTCAGTGTGCACCTTAGAGAGTGGTAGTACTAACCAAGATGATCACGTGCTTTGACACACGTACTTCCTCTCACAGAAGATCAGGAACAATTTTTTGATATGTGGCGCAAGCCCTTTGTGTAAATGTCCTGTGTTTGTATGTGTGTGAATCCCACAATAGCCTTCTGTCTGCGCTTCTGCTTCAGTCTGCCAAATATCCCTTTTGATTGACTGTGTGTGTATGTGTGTGTGTGTGTTTGTGTGTGTGCCACTAAACTGAAGCTATCCACAGGAGCCTACACACACACACAGGCAGTTAAAGCGCAGCCTTTTACCAGTAGTGAGTCATATACAGATACGCTGAATGTCTGAATAATGGATCATTATCTCACTGGGTGCTTCACAAAAGGAAACACAAAACCCTTCAATGCCACAGTCTTGCAACAATACGTATCAAATCAGAAGGCGGAAAATGCTTGGTGCCACGCAGACATGAAATGCCCTTAGCATCTCCTGATTTGTGGACGAGCCCTGAGGGTTTGGGCTATGTGTGTGCCTGTGTGTTTGTATGTGTCTGTAGGTGACTTTGATCAAGGCCCTGCCTTTCCTTTGAAGGAAGGGGTCAAGAAGTCAGGCCAGCACTGTCCCTTAAGGGCCGGACTGGCGGACAGAAAAGAAGGAGAACCTGCCTGGCTGTCAAATGCTGCTACAGTCTATCACCATTACATAAGGGGCCATGGTTGGCAACTGTCACATAAGATACCATGGTCTCCATCTTACATAAAGCCACCATAACATAAAAGGCTATGGTCAAGGTATGGATTTATTCAGTGTGCGGCAACTGCACTGGTCACCTTTCAATCTACTCTTTACTCAGGTGATTTTGAAGAGTTTGTCTTTGGTGAGATGCAACTGAGAGTTTTTCATGAACAATGCATAACATGCAAAAGTGGCTGTTTGTAGTGGTTGTATGTGGAAGTCAAATGCTTCTTATGACTTTCAGATAATAGACTTTCTTCAGATAATAGGGGGTTTATACGTTGTGTTGGTACAGTAGCTCAACCGTGTCAATTGGATGTGTTTTGAGAAAGTTCATTTTTTACCATTTCAACCAAGAGCACTAAAATGACAGTTACTATGGCATATACTAGCACAGAGACAAAATCTTATTTTTAAAATCAATTGCAATCAAATATTACAATCGATTATTACATACTTTTACGCATGAGATGGCTTTATAAACTGTCTTCTACACAATATTTCCATACACAGAGTTGCAGAGTTAAGGACATGGTCAGCTCAGGGTTCCCACTCTTTTTAAGGCTGATACATCAGCCGCTTTTTCTTTGTTTCACTTTGTGTAAAGCTTCTGAACGCTAGCCATCGGCATTTGTTCGCTCCATGGGGGAGGGATTACTTTTTGCTTCAACAAATTACTGTTGTTTTGTTGTGACGCTCTAGAATGTATCATTTGAATTCAGCGTTACTATTTTCAGCACTCTCTGTTCACTGATAGGCCGTCCCATATTCTAGTATGAGCGAACCTAAGCTTATTGGTAGCTATAAGCGGCTGGAGGTATACTAAATTACAAAGGCATCACCAACTAATGCATTGATGTACTGTATAATAAGAGTTGTTTGACCTTGTTTTGTTACTCTGCACTCTTTTAAAGAAATAAATGCCTCTTGGATTGTGCAATTTATCCAAGCATATACGGAGCAATTCCAGTGAGCTGTTTTTTTAATCAGAAAAATAAAAAAGCCAAAACACAGATATAATTCCAGGCCAAGAAAGATTCATTTCAGGACATTTGTTCATTTCAATCAATTTCTAGGTCATTTGCATGAATGGAAAATAACCCTCAATATCAGGTTCTACAGAACGTGTGGGAACCCTGAAGGTTCTTTGCAGGAACCCTGTAGTCAATGCCAGAAGAGTAAGATGTTGTTTTAAGACTTGAGGCAGATTTATTGAAAAGGTGTTTTGTGTCGGCACTAGCATCAACCCCAGTCACTGCCATTTTAGCGCTAGTTGAAGTAAATAACATAAACAACAAACTCTTAAAACACATTGATTGACATGGTTGTGCTACCAACACAATATGAACCCTATCATTTGAAAAAAGTCCAGAAAATATAGGCCTAGGGTTTTGAAAAATCCTGTATTTCTGCCAATTTTCATCTCCAGGGTTTTTAAAATATATTATTAGAGGTGGCTAATATTCTAAAACTCGTGTAAGTGGCCCAAACTGAAAAAAAAAATCAGTTATAACAATTCCAATAAAGATGTAAACAGGACCTTGGGTAAGAACAAGATTGTTTTCATATACACTAGTGTGTTCTTGCCATATATGCTATGTCTGTGGACAGTTATTTTTATTGCCATTAGTTATCAAAGTTATTTGAAGCTATTATATGTAGGCTATGTTTAATAAATGTATCTACCTGGGTAGAACAGAAAGCACTGCATTTTATCATTACACCAGAGCTGTCTCTATTCATATTGAGTGGGTCATTTAAGCCATTCTGTCCCGTCCCCAGTGACTCTCTCCTCCCCCTGCTTTTGAAAATTATTGATCACATTGTATGGATTCAACTAAAGCAAGTTGTTCAAAGCATTGTACAAGCTAAATTGAGGATAAATGGTTTTCCCGATGTTCAATAAGCAGAGGTGGGAATCGGTGAGCTGGAAATCGCTCACTCAGTCAGAACACTCAGAGAAATTGTTCTAATGTAATGATGCCACAGCAGCACACCAAACTGTACACACCACCATTCACTGCCAACATACTTCCAGAACAGACGCAATTATCATGTCACTGATACATAATGGCAAACAGGTGCCTTTGCAGATGTGACTGAGGTTAATTACACCTTTCCATCTCCTACCGTGTTCTTACACACCAACACACTAAAATCGCATGACAACTATGCAAATCACTGACCCAGAAAGAGTGAGCTATTACTAGTTCTGACCAGCAGGACTATCATGATTGACTGATGCAGACCTATTGAAACCTGTGGCAAAGCACAGGTTACACGCTGCTTCACAGATTAGAAAGTCAGACACAGGATAGCTACTGAAAGATAATGTGCTGAACTCTGCTCATCATTTCACTTCACTGAAGGTAGTACAATATGCTTCATGTGCTCCATGTGATTCACTTTCACTATAAAAGCCTACGTTGTAGCTCTGGAACAGGCTACATGAAATTATCAATACAGCCTGTGAGTGAGATTCGTTGGGTTTTAACAGGTTCGTAAACTAAAGTCACACTTTTCAGAGAAATCTACGTTTTAATGGCAACACCTGTTATGATCTGCCTCCGTACAAAAATGCAGGCTAATTAATTAATTAAATATAACATGCCAAACATAAAAACATAGCCTACGCCTCGCGCATGCACGGATCTGCTCATAATGAAAGTTGTGACAATAAGCGAGTTTCTACCCTATTTGTCATAAGCAGGTTGTGGTCAAAAACGTTGCCAAACGTAAACTTCATTGCTCTACTAATTTCACTGCGAACACTTGCAATGTAGCCCTCTGTAGGCTATATGAGATTCCCCGTGGGACTCAGTGCCAAGATAAGTCAACAGAGGGAACACAAATGTACTTCCTTTTAAGTTATTTTAACTGCAGTAACATTTTAATCCACAGAAAGAAATTCCTCAATAGGAAAAAAGAAAACTGCAAGGAAATATTAGGAGAGGGAAACAAAAAGTCGAGAATAAGCGCGCCCCTAAATATAACTAGGTTGCATAATTAATATTTCTAAACACACGCACACGCATGGTTTGCAGACAGTGTTACTATGCTAAGTCGAACGTAGTTGTCCACAACTGTCGAAAAGTCTGCCTTAACGCAACGTTTTTATAGTTAGCTTCGACATCAACCAAGTAGGAGTTTAAGTAGCCAAACATAATAAGAGTGTTACATTAATCCCATTCCTGGACTATAAAAATGTAAAATAGCTTTTAAATATTTGACCTTCTAGAATGAGGGAATGGACTCAAATTACTGTAGGCTGCACCTAGTCTACTGCGCGAGGGACACCTGTCTGAAAAACATCCAGTCGCTTTTTATATAGACTAGTTATCGTAAGAAGAAAAACATGTAACGAGCGAAACTTTACGAGAATTCTTACCTTTAAAGTTTCTCCGTCGCTGTCTTAACTTTTAGCGCTATACTGTAGGCTACTTGGAGAGAAATGGTTGAGGCACGGAGTCATCCGTTTCGCGTTGCCTGCCGCGACTGACCAACTATGGAAATTCCAAACTCCAGGTAACGGGGTGGTTTGTAGGAGGAGGTGGTTATTCTGAAGGAGGAGGAGGAATGTTCTTTTCAGAGTCACTCGTCTAAACAGGCGATGGCAGGTCAATAGACCCAGCAGATACTACATTTTGCCTAGCCATACAGAGACCGCAAATGTCAACCTATGGCTACCGAACAACAATATCGCCCAAGACATAGGCTGGGCACAAGCAGGCTTCTCCTCTTCTGAAAACACAGACACCTGTGTAGCGGGCTCTGGCTGAGTGGGAGGGGCATAGAGTGCACCTGTAACAGACATCCCTGCCATTGTGGTAGCCTAAACTAAAAACTATAGGGTAATCGAACAACCACCATAATTTTGATTAGCCTAAAGTACATTGGATCAAATTGATGCAGGGTTAAAAGACTACAAAACCATCATAATTTAGTAGGTAGCCTATATGCTATTTAAACGTGTTATCTAAACATAATATTTTGGCTAAACATGTTGTACAAGTCTGTTGCCTAATGCAAATAGTCTCAAATCGTCAGAGTTTGTCGTTGACATAACCTAGGGCCACTTGGCAATTTGACCTTTAAAGTCAGACTTTTTTCCCAATATGTAGCCTAAACAATGAGTTATTTTTGCCAACACACCCAAGGCTGATAAAACCAGCCAGATAAAAACAATGATAAAAAAAAACTAATGTCGTAGCTCACTCGCCAATGGAGGGAGGTAGTCCTAACCTACTTATTCTCCATTCTGGGATCCAACCCCCCCACGCTTTGGAAAAGCCAGGAAGGAGTTCCTGCAAAATTAATGGCCCTCACCATGGCAACCAACCTATACTGTGGAACTGATGTTCAGCAGAAACGAGTGAAACCCCCACTAGTCAAGCCACCCGCACGTGCACTTTTTTCCCTGTTATAATTGATTGCAACCATAAAGCCACTATGTAATGTCACAGAGTTGTTGATTTTGAAGAAATGTATCTTTAGAAAAATGGAGCCCCTCATTTGAATGAATGTCCTTTATTGGCATTGTCACAGGTCAATGTCAATGAAATTGAGAGATGTCTCTGGTCCATGCATCATCACATAAAAAAAGAATTAAATTAATAAATAAATAAATAAATAAAAGAATATGATAAATATAAGAAAAATATAATATAATAAAAAGCGCTAATACAGTAAATACACCCAAGCAAGGCCTAAAGCCACATACAGACAATCAACATACATCCAGTTGATATATCAATCAAACAATCAATCAATCAATCAATCATGTAACCGCATCCAACAAGACATGTCTCAAAGTGTTTTAACAGCAAGGGCACAAATGAGCAACAGGGGCAAGGAAAATTATGTACTTTTAGTAGCATTAATAAGACATTGCAATTGGGTAAAAACTGTCTTTGAGATTTCTATATCAATGTGTGCTGGCCAGTGTGGGGCGTTTGCTTGCTCAAGATCATTTGCCTAAACCTCATTATTCATGCAATTTTATTATTTCTCATGTTACAGAAATGTTGCTCCCTCAGCACTGTCAGAATTTATCAGGAAGAATTAGAAAAGGCATTCCATATCTTTACAGACTGCACCAGAAGCAACTCAATGTCATTAACTTAAAACATCAAATGAAATCAGACTGTCAATGTTGATGGTTTTATACCTGATTAGAACTTACTCCCTTTTCTGCAGTCAAATGGGTTTCTGATGTTGAGAACAGGAAAAAACAAATTGTACTTTAATATGTCTTTGGTCATCTCAACATCCACAAAAATATCTTTGTGGAGTGAACTTGTTTATTTATGTATCAACACAATATTCTCACTGGAATTTAGTTTAGGATGTCTTGAAAAAGTCCAATTGAAGTGAATCGCACAGTAATGATGACAAAGAAGGGTAGGGCCAAGGGAGAAGAAAGCTCTTGCATTGAGGCCATCGTGATCAGAGGGTGCAGGGGAGTCTTCTTCACCATGACAACAACATGAACGAAAGCCTGTGATTGGTTTGGATGTGCATTAATCAAAGCCTGAACACTGTTTTAGTCTTCCATGAAGCTCCAATGCACCCTTAACTGTATGGAATAAATTTCCTATTTTGTTTATGATTATGTTTCTAATTCTCCGGCAATGTCGTAATGGTCTCTCTCTCTCTCTCTCTCTCTCTCTCTCTCTCTCTCTCTCTCTCTCTTTCTGTGTTTAAGTTGAGACACTGTTAGGTTGTTATGTATCTCTTAGTATACTTCAAACACATTATACAGAATATAATGTGTTTGACTAGCTCTGTGCCTACCTTCAGTTTGACTACAACAAAACTGACAGATATGATCATCAGCACTGTGATAAACACCTAAAGCAGGAATTCTCCAATTTCTTCAGCACTTGTCTTTAATCTGGTGATAAAGTCTGCTTCACTCAGTGGGACGCAGGAATGTAAATAAACAATAACCATCAGGGACTTGAATATCATTCATGCAGAGAAACACTTCTCTGCTGTGTAGGACAAGCAGTCAGTTTCATTCATTTATCGATAGCCTACTCTCATTCATATATTCATACTCTAAACACAACAACAAAAAATCTTTACTATATTAAAACATGCTTGCCTTATTAGACTGACATTGGGATTGACAAGATTGTGACTGCAATTTTTTGATAAATCAAAGATGAATATATTCCAATATCATGAGAACAATGTACAATACTTCATTCATTTATTCCATGTCACCTTTAAAATGAAGGCTATTTACATCCATCAATATCTTAAGAATGCAACTGCAGAATTTATTTTAAGGAGAATAGGCCTAATTATTTTGTGAAAGAAGGCATAGCTCAAAGGCATAGGTTTGCATGTTCCTGAATGAGTCATTGATTTAGTTTTTATACAATATAAGAAAAACATTGGTGAATACAAAATCGGTTGGTAAAACGGTCAATGAGGTTTCATAACAAATTTCTCCATAAGAATGGTTGGTGAACAAGCTATTGTTCACCTAATGTCATTAATCACACACATATACTTACTTTCTCACTCTCTCTCTCAAACACACACACACACACACACATTGGCAAAAAATGGCAGTTCAACAATGCAACTTTGTTCATCTTCATCTTATTCACACATTCTCTGCTCTACCTGCTTTGCCATCTACTGGTTAGCTCATTGACCTAATCTAAAAATATTCAAGATACCTCTTGAAGGAACATGCCACCTCCTGCGGGAAAATAATACATTTTCCACCTCCACCTTTCTCCAGTTTAACCAGTTGCTCTCTAAGTCTGACAGTAGAACCTTTGGCTTCAGCCTACCATAGGCTTGATCATTAAATCAGGTTATACCATTATAATCTTACTTGTTAATATCTCCCTCAAAACTGACTAAGAATTCTGATATCCTTCCTATTTACAAATGTACAGTTCTGTAGTTGGAAAGTATACTAAGAAGCAAAAATTAAACATGATTTGTTTGGCTAGATATGATATGGAACTACATTCTGTTTCTTTAAAGCAGGGTAGCTGTCTGTTTTTTTTTTTTTTTTGCTATATAATATAGGCTGATAAAATGTCATTATTATTTGATCCCCAAACACAAACCTAAGTGTCTGAAGTTGACAGATATAGCACGTCATAAGGACAATATTGATGCTGGGATGAGAATCTTATCTGAGATTTAGTTGATCTTCTCACAGTTGCTGTGGCCAGACTTGGGATTTTCTCCAGGAAGCCCCATTTCATCCCTACTTCAATCATCGCATCACCATAGTGACAAGAGAAGCATGCCAGACAGACAGTCCGCAGAAAAAAAAAGAAGCAAAGAGGCACAAAGACAAGTAGAGAAATTGTTATCCAAATCACTATATCTATAAGGTGTGAACGAATCCTCAAAGGACCCAGCTGTCCCTGTTTGTATGGGAGGGTCTTCTGTGAGAGAGGAAAACAAGCTAAGACGTAAGGTTGAAAGCTGCACCTGAACACCATAACCACACAGATGGCACGAACACCTCCACCTACGATGAAATGAAACAGCAGGGCTGTTTACCTGCTGAGCAGCTGGTGTATGGATACTGAGTCTGGAACAGCTGCAGCATTAAATGATCACTGACACAGTGCAAATATTCTGATTCTTTAATGCTCTGTACATGGAGCATCACCTCAGAATAGTGACCAGATTTGGAACAAAATCTTATTTCTATAAATAAATCACTATTCATTCAGCAACTGACAGTCAACTGCAATCAATTGCATGCTGTTTATACTTGAGAAGTTGAACCAATAGGGGGTGAGTTATGTGCATTTAAGTGTACTTTTTTTCTGTTGTCACACACATCCAGTCGAACACCAGAGCTTCATACTCACCTCTCGTGTGCAAACATACTACTGCTTTACTGAATACTGACCAATTTTATTATAGTTAGGTAACTAAATAATATATTTTCAATTTATTTCAAAACTTGCTTACAAGTTTACTCTCTATAGCCTATTTCAGCTATTCATTTGTTCTCCTTTGCCAGTTATAGCAGTTTGGAGCAATAGAGTGAACATGATCTGTGCATAAATGTAATATGATAAAAGTGCTTATGATGAGACACTTTTAAAGACCTTTCATACAGTATTTAGTTTTACAGGAAAACTGCGGCATTTGGCATTTTGTTGAACCATTACTGGATATGTGCACAAGGTTCTGAACAGTAAAATAGAGACACAGAACTGTGAGAAAAATATAAAAAAATAAGAGAGAGATAAGCTAGGATGGAAAAGCCGTGGATGGGAACTGACTGACTGACGTTGCTGGAAGTTGTGTACCGTGGGTGACCAGAGGTGTAAATTGCTTGGTGAACAAGTTTTTTGTATGTAAGCATCATACGATATGTACATCCCCATGGCCAGAGCAGACAGGGCAGTATATGTGGGGGTGTAGGAAGAGATTGAGTGTTGTGTGTGTGTGTGCGTGTGAGTGAGAGTGGGAGATAAGAGAGAGGAGGTGAGAGCGGAGACACTGCCAGACATGTCCGCAGGGATGAGTCTGAACTGAAAATCAATTCGCAAGGTGAAGAGGAAGACAGAGAGCGGAGCAGAAGTAATTCCAAACCCTTGTCTCCTTGGCTGCACTGACCTCAATGGTGCAAGGCACAGAAAGGCCAAGGTCATGCCAATTATCATACAATACGGGCACACCTTGAACTCCTAGTGTACCCATTTTGCTTCAGCTACCCATTGAGTGATAAGGATAAAAGCAATGGCCGACAAAGTTCTATTAATGCAATACTTGGCATTTCATGTTTGCATTATGTTGACAAAGACACCGTTCTATTCAATTTCAATTCAATTTTATTTATATAGCGCATTTTTACAAAAGGCATATCTCAAAGCGCTTAACACAAAGAGGCCCAATGAGCAACAGGGGCAAGGAAAAACTCCCTATCAGCGTTTTTTGTTTTTACTTGTCATGGGAAAGGAAGAGACCTTGGGCCGTTCCGACGGCTCAAGGGGCTAGCCCAACTGCCCAGGGCAGGTTTTCAGTCTCTCAGATGGTGATTAGTCCACTATTATTCCATTAGGTACACATTATAAGAAAATTGTGGTATAAATAAAGTAAAGTTCTGCCTATAACAGTTCTGTTTGTGCACCATAAAGATGAGAGTGTGAAGCAAGCACTGTATTTTAGGGTAGAATAGCTTGTATGTTGCCTTAAATAGGACTCCTCAAACAATGGCAGCTCGAGAGAGGAAGACCTCATAGAAAACCATGTGTCTTATTACTCGCTTGCTTTTGTGTCACCACATTGCCCACAGCCTACCCTAACCTGCTAAAGCGACTGCCCAATTGGAGCGCTACTTGAGCAGAATTACATCTGGATGTCAGTCGCCCCTCCTCACTGGGAAAAAAAAGACCTAATTCACAAACTGGGACACAATATAGGCCACATGGCAAAAAAAGCAACTTTTACATATGGTATGAAGAAGCCAGCGAAGACAGACTCTAAGAAAAGGGGAGATCCAGAGAATGACAGAGAGAAAGAGAAGGAGAAGGAATGCAGTGTCAATATCAAGTAGATCATCTGTGAAAATTACCTCTCAACCGCGTGAACTTAGGTCATTTCTTTCACACAAGATGTTGAAATGTAACCCATTCACTGACCCAACAGCCTCATTCAATGACAGATTTATTTGAACTCAACTGTCCAAAATCACACCAACACAGAACACTCCATTCCATCGCTAGGTTCTTACACCCTGATGCCTCCAAGAAGTAAAAGAAGTCTCACTTCTGCTTACTGTTAGTCCTGTCATGTATATGTCTCGTCTCCATCTTGGCCTGTCCCGTCCCTACCCATCCCGGGCCAGTCCGTTCCCGTATGCTCAGCTGTGGGAGAAAGCTGATTAATCATGCCTGCCTCCCTCATGGGCTCACCTTCATTTGTCTTTGGCAAGGGGAAGTGGGTCGTGTGCAGCTCTAAGTTTGGCACTGGTACCTCACATGCCCTTCCACTTCCGTCGAGCTCAAGTGGGCTAGGAGGGAAACGGGGAAGAGAGAATTGATGAAAGCGGAAGAGAAATTTGGGATGCTGGGGAAGCTACAGAGGGTTGGGGTAAATCCCCGCCTGAGGGTAGTTTTCCAGAAGACCGGAAGACTGCTGGGACTACAGATATACAGTAGGCAAGAGAATAGAGTCAAGGAATGACATAGAATGAGAATTGTCAGTCATACAAACCAAATAGGTTGGCATATGATGGTGATGATGATGATGATGATGATGTCATTATTGTCAGACAATTTATGAAATAAAAAGCTGCTTTTTGGTGTCCGACAGTGAATGGCTGCATCTGAAATAAGAGGCAGCCGAAATGAAAGAAAGTTGTGAGGCTTCCGCCGGATTGAACTGAGATATGTGCTCCCAGACATGCCCTTTCTGCATTAGTGATGCTTTGACCTCGGAATCGTGTGAAATCAGCCTGACCTTCAATCAGAGCCATGGCGTATGCAGAATTTCACCCTCGTAATGGCCTCAGTGAAATGCATGACAGCATGACAGATGTGGATTCAGATATTGTGCAGAAATGACTGACACACACAGACAGAAAAAAGTGAGAGAGAGGGAGAGAGAGAAAAAGAGGGAGACTGTGCTAGAGGCCTTTTCAGGTTCATAAATCACCTTAATCTAACCTCAAAGTGTGTATCATTATTTGCTGTTCCTCCACCATTATCCATCACACTCAACCAAATGAATGGACATCTAAGCCAAATAATAAATCCAGCCCATCTACATACAAACTGGAGAGCTCCTGCTGTGCCTTGCTGGACTCTTTCACGTCTCTAAGTGAGATCCTTGTTTTCTCTTTTGCCAGCATTGATACCAAACTTTGGTGGTCCTGCTGGACTCATGTTCTGCTTCTGAGCCTTGAGAGGAACAAGGGATGTTTTTGAAGCAAATTTTCTCCCAGTTTCACACAAGTCAAACTGCTCAATGAAAACCAAATTTATCCCACTTTAGAGTCGCAAGGACAAAAGTACCATTTAAATGTATGATAGCCATTGTCTTAGAAGTTCATTTACTATCAAAACCATATCACAGCCAGATGGAACAGTAACGTTGACAGAACAATTTGGCTGACCAGTTTCATTTCACAGGCTTCTGACTTGATTGCTCTACTTTGTTCAAAATGTTACATTATTTAGTGGGCTGTGAAGTGCAGAGGACAGAGAATAATATGCATCAATGGCACATTCTTGATTCACTTGGGGAATTTGGGAAAGAAATACATTTGGCATATAAATAAACACTTTACTCAGAGGTGTTTATGTTTATGACTGCTGTCATTAAGTTTTTGAGGTTGTGAGGTTGACACTATTTCACAAAATACAAATGACACCTAATGACTAGACCACAGTATTAAATATTAATAAAGTATCATTAATGTTAATGATAAACACGGTCATGTTTATGAAAGGCTTGTGGCACTCTTATTTACTATGCACCTTTGAGTAAAATATGACCAATAAATGCTTGTCAAAATAAGGAATACCTCACATGTTGATGAATATGTTGAAATGTTGATGACATTTTTAGGCCTATCAGGCATATATTGCAAATTTAATACACACATTGAATAGTATATTTTATGTCTGGTACGTAATAAAGAAAATATAAATACATTGCAAATACTTTCCATGTTGACATGTCACACATATGTAGGCGTGATATGTCAACATGGATGGAAAATGAGACTGAGACAACACTGAGACAACACTGGCCCCTATTGCTGAAACATGGAAATGTAAATATTTTCACAATCTGGTAACTGGGGCATGAATAGTAAATCCCAGTTAAGATTAGCGAAGTCCAGCCTGTGATAATAGCCAGTGTGTTAAAATTTAATAAAAGTATAACTAAGTAGATACTACTATAAGTATGTACTAAGTATATAATAACAATATTTAAATTGTATCTGTTACAGTCTTAGGCAGTGAGGTAAACAATACAGTAGTATAGTTTATATACCCATTTAGAAATCCTTTTCATGAGAAGTTCTCAGCATGAATAATTCAAAAGGATATCACTATTCTGATTCACAACTCCACGGTGAAGACTTTTAGTACCTCAGTGATTTTAGAAGTCAGCAGAGCTGGTGAGTTAGATTCGTTTATTGCGTGATGAACAAAGGGGGGGGGGGGGGAATGAACACTGAAAATAGTTAATGACAGAGCATGTGCAAGTAAGATCAAAATGGAGAATGAGATGAGTGGAGTGACTATGAAATATTTTTTGGCTGACGAAAATGACAAAGGTGAAAAAAAATGTGTGTGTGTGTGTGTGTGTGTGTGTGTGTGTGTGTGTGTGTGTGTGTGCATGTGTGCCCGAATAAATATAGAGTGTGTTTAGAAGCACTTCCTGTGGACGATGGAAGGTCCAGCCTCTTCATACTCATCCTTGCTGATCCACATCTGCTGGAAGGTGGACAGGGAAGCCAAGATGGAGCCGCCAATCCAGACAGAGTACTTACGCTCAGGAGGGGCAATCATCTGTGGGCAACACAGGGCACAATACGGAGGTCAGCTTTGCTCTCAGTTACATTTAACACACACACTCAGACACACACTATTAGGATTCCAATAACCTCTTATTTGTGAGATCTTTACATTATGAAGGTAAAGAATATGTATTGTAGAGTTCTGTACCTTGATCTTCATGGTGCTGGGGGCCAAGGCTGTGATCTCCTTCTGCATGCGGTCACCGATACCTGGGTACATGGTGGTACCTCCAGAGAGCACATTGTTGGCGTACAGGTCCTTACGGATGTCAATGTCGCATTTCATGATGCCGTTGTATGTGGTCTCATGGATTCCTGCCGACTCCATACCTGGTAGAAAAAAACAATTAGTAATGAGCGGTAAATAAATAGTTTCTAAAACGTTTCTAAAGTCTGTTGTTTTTGGAGTCCTCCTATTGTGAAATTCACCAATGAAAGAGGGCTGGAAGAGGGTCTCAGGACAGCGGAACCTCTCGTTACCAATGGTGATGACCTGGCCGTCAGGCAACTCGTAGGACTTCTCCAGGGAGGAGGAAGAGGCAGCCGTGGCCATCTCATTCTCAAAGTCCAGGGCCACGTAGCACAGCTTCTCCTTGATGTCCCTGACGATCTCACGCTCAGCTGTGAACCAGAGGTGAAGATCACACATGAGCTTGTCTATTCTCTGTAGAGAAGGAATGCAGTTCTTCAACTTGGCCTGTAGGTTGTGCTGGTTGACCAGGTCACCAAACCTGACCCAGCCATGAACAGTTACGTACAGGGCACACTTAATAAAAGATCACAGGTGCACGTCAGCGCTTAGACACGCGCAGTCAATCAAACATTCCTCCCCTGACTTCCTGGTGACTCAGAATAGAACCGATGAGAGCTGTTGTCTCTTTATTTCTGGAAAACATTCTGACCAGCTACCTATCTCCTCCCCCTTCTCCTCTGCCCACACACTCACCCACATACACACACACACACAAACACAACACAACATACACACACACAAACACACACACACCTGCTTCACGTCAGAATATCCTGCACTGAACTGCGACCATTTTTGGAAATAAAAAAGTATAGCTCCAGTCCCTGCTGACACTTACATTGATATACTGTACTCACTAGAACCTTTTCATTGACTGTTAGTTTGCTATAAAAAATATTCACCATTCAATGTATGTATCATTGAATCATTGAGTTGTTTCTGATGCATATTGCATACTGTATTATAACCCTATTGTTGATGCTCTGAATAATGAAAGCAAGTTTGAATGGTATATTCTCTAAGGTTGAAAGTTAGAGTTAATGCTAGAAATGTGCCCTAGAATAAACTGCCCTCTGTGAAGGATCTGGGAACAACAATAATTCTAGTCACTCTATTCTTGAAGGCAGAACGCTAGAGCAGGGACCATGTGATTCTTCGTCAGTCTTCATCAGTCCCTATCTCTCCCCTTCCCTTTGACTAAGCTATCTCCCTGGACACAATGTCCTCACCAGTAGTGACAAAGCTGTAGCCTCTCTCTGTGAGGATCTTCATGAGATAGTCAGTCAGGTCACGGCCGGCCAGATCCAACCTCATGATGGCATGGGGCAGAGCGTAGCCTTCATATACGGGCACATTGTGTGTCACACCATCACCAGCGTCCAGCACAATACCTATTCAGACAAAAAAAAAGCTTCCATCAGTACACCAGATACTGTAGAGATGAATGATTTTCATGAATAAACACAAAGACTTGCTATAGTTGCGATGCAATGGTTAGAGATGTTGAAAATCAAATGTTTACCGATTGTGACTTTTGTTTGTTGTTAAAAATAAAATGTAAATAGTACAACAGTGGAAAGTAATCAAGGGTAAAGACCTTAAGCCTGCCTAACCAATGTGAGCCAAAGTTCATGCTGTACTGCTTGAAGGATTTACTCCCACTACCATGGGGTTAAAGGTTAAGACGCTAGGCTGTACTGTGTCAGTAAGCTATGTCAGGGCAAACAACAGGACACTGAGTTTCCTACTCAGTCCCACGCTCTCCTGTGTCCATATGCAACAATACTAACTGTGGCACTCAAAACACTCACCAGTGGTACGGCCAGAAGCGTAGAGGGAAAGCACGGCCTGAATGGCTACATACATAGCTGGAACGTTGAAGGTTTCAAACATAATCTATCCAGAGAGGTAAAAGGAGCCATAGTTATTCATCGTTTTTTAACCACGAGGACATAATTACATAATAATAACTAAAAAAAAACATATTAATAATAACAATATACAAAACACAGGTATAGTGTGTGTGCGCATTTATTCCTATCATGTAGTATGTATTGTGTTCATATAGTGTCATATACTGTAGTTATGTTTTTTCTGTTGTATGCTGTATAAAATCTCTGTCATGTAGTGGACTACTGTATGTTGGCATTGTCCTTTGCCATGTGCTTTCTTTGATATTGCACATTGTGAAAAAGTTTTTCATTTTTCTATAGATCATGTAGCTTTTACTGAACCTGAATAATCTAATGGGGCCCCTCACCTGGGTCATCTTCTCCCTGTTGGCCTTGGGGTTAAGTGGGGCCTCAGTCAGCAGGACGGGGTGCTCCTCAGGGGCCACACGCAGCTCATTGTAGAAGGTGTGATGCCAGATCTGTTAGGGGAACAGCCACAGGCTCTTCAGATCTTTGCTGGTCATTAGAAAAGGAGTTATGTTCTCATGTTTGTTTTTTGTCAGAAAACTATGACTCGGCTCTAACCTTCTCCATGTCGTCCCAGTTGGTGATGATACCGTGCTCAATGGGGTACTTCAGAGTGAGGATACCCCTCTTGCTCTGAGCCTCATCTCCTACATAGCTGTCTTTCTGACCCATACCCACCATCACACCCTGAGAAAAAAAGGAAGAACCATAGAAAAATGAAAAATGGCCATGATTACTTCTCACACAACTACAGTAATATGTTTTTTCCCCAATTATGCTGCCATAACATTTTTGGCATGTAAGTTAGGATACAAAATATACTGTATTTCTGAGTTTACATTTTTCAATATCATGAATAATGATGTATTTATTCACCTCTGTCAATTTCACATTTAGGACTGAAAAGCAATCTGTTCAGACACTAGCAGTCTGCCAGTGGTATAAATGTCCTTCAGAAGCATGCACCCAAACATAATACATCATGCACTGACAAGGTCATTTCATGATGCCCTCTCTCTGGGACACACACACACACACACACACATTCTCTCTTTCGTTCTCTCACCCACACACATACAGACACATACACACACTCATCATGAACAATATAAAAGAATTTGATGGTAAATATATAATTATGAACAAACTGTGTTATAAATCACCTTCAGATAGCCATAATGATAGTCCTAAGTCATACGTGGCTATTTAACAATCACAATGTGACTCACCTGATGGCGGGGACGGCCAACAATGGAGGGGAAGACAGCCCTGGGAGCATCATCTCCGGCAAAGCCTGCCTTTACCAGGCCAGAGCCGTTGTCACACACCAAAGCGGTGGTCTCTTCCTCATCACACATCTTTACTCAGACAGTTGTAGACCTGCACTACATGGACACAGTGTGTGGCACACATTAGAAGTGGGTGGCAGTCTAACACACGCAGGTCAAATAATACTAAATAACATTTAAATGCATGATTGTAAACAGTCGTCTTCTGCATTATGTCAAGTCTTTTATCCAGCTGGATGAAAAACAATGGAAAAGCCCAGGTGATAATTAACAAAGTGGCTGTTGCGACATTTTAAGACATGAGTAGTAATAGAATAATTTGTATTTAGAGAAGCAATGTAAAAAAAATGAAATGTCTAAATAAAAACAGGCAATTAAAGGACTTATTTTCATAACTAGTGTGCATTATGTTAGAGTTCCATTTTCTGTGTCAGAGAGGTTCGATAAGCACAGTGTCTAACATGAACAGGTTTGTGTCTGCCACTTACCACTTAGGAGAGGAGGCTCACGTGCTTTTTGCTCCCTTGTGAGAGTGAGCGAACCGTTCACCTGGTGGACAAATATATAGCATAAGCCCCCTCCCCTTCCTTTGTTCGTCCCCATGTTCCCAAACGGATGGACGAGTCCCCTCACTCCCCTCTAGACCCCAGGCCTTTTTTGGATAGACATGGAGAGCCTGTCTCTCTTGCCCTGCCTCCCACTCCCTGCACCCAGGCATGCTTCTGCCCTCCATGGAAAAGATGGACACAGTTAGGCCTGGCTCTCACCCCCACACAACAGGTTCATGTCTACACACACAAGGTGAAGTGAGGGATGTTTAATGTTAGACCGTAATTTATTGATTTGAAGGACAGCAAGTGGTAGGAGCTGAATAGAATCCTGTCCAACTAGTTGAATTATATCTTTGCGCTGCTTTCTCCATAGGATCATGAATGACACTATATAGCGAGAAGAGTTAAGAATAATAGGGAAAATTACATTCAGTGTTAAGATAAATAACACAAAAAAATTGTGTGAAAACAGCATGTAAGTGCTGAGCAGTCAAAAATGAGCACGTATTTAATAGCAGGGGTGTTAATGGTAGGACTTTGGGCAGACAGCCTGTTCCAGTCCCACTCCCACTATAAATAAAAGAGCTTCTGTTCAGTGAGAATGAAGCAGTATGGCCTTGCCTGTTTTGGGCTCTGCAGCCAATCACACCTCAGGCTGGGCACAGGAGTGAGTAGGTGTGTGTGTGTGTGTGTAGTGGAAAGGGGGATGGGTGGGCATTCCAACACAAGGAAATATGAATGGTGTGGTAGAGATGCAACAAGCCTTCACACAACCTTCAAAGGAGATCAGTTTTACTCATCCAATGGTGTGAAAGATGAGAGGAGCACATTTAACTAGAAGGTCTGTTCAGGACAGATGGCATGAAAATCCTTTAAAGGAAAGAGGCATACACCATCCATATGCAGATTTGCACCATGGCAAAAAAGATTGAGGAATTTAACTGTGATCGTTTTTTTGGTATTTGTTATATAAATATCACAACAATGATTAATACAGTGATGCTTTAGGTTTTTATTAAAATTTGCCACTAAATTAACCACACCTTGAAAAAAAAAACAAGACTTATTGCACACGTTCCAGCCTTCGAAAAAGGCAAAAAGCTGTGAAACATTCTCTCAAAGTGATCATTTGACTAATGATTTGTCTCTTAGAAAATAGACCATGTGTAGAAAATTTGACATCTTGGATGCACACAGTAGTTTTCTTTTAACATACAGTAGATTTGCTTTCTTAATCACACCATATTTACACATAATTAAGAACTTAAAGAGTCACAGAAGCCTAGGAATGAGCCTACTGTGTGGCACAGCATTATTAGATGGTTTGCCATGTAAACAATCAGAGGAATTTAATTACACTACATAGAACAGAAATCAGAGCTGTACCTTCTTATACACTAAACTTATTCCAGCACACTACATGAGTTAGCATACTGCATGGTCATTCATCCATCTCTCTTTAAATATAGGACAGATGCATACTTGCATACACACATATCTACCCTCATTACAGTGTGCTAAGGTGTTGCGCAAGAGCCCAATTTAACCCTTGAGCATGTGGGGTGTTGTCGGGGGTAAGGACAAAGCCCTGCTGGATTGCTAAAAAAGAATAAATAGGCAGAGTTCAGTGCATAGCTTCATAACAGCTGAAGAGAGGGCGAGTTTACTGCTACTCAGCCAGCCGCTTTTGTGTATGTGTGAGTTTGTGTACACTAGGAAGAAAATAGGACAGGTGAGGGCTGATGGTCAGAGGGGAATGAGCAGCAATGGGTGGTCTTGCCCCTTCAAAAAAACAAAACAAACAAAACAAACAAAACAAAAAAAAAAACAATGGGCGTTGATGCATGGATAACACATTTTACCTGTTGTTTACACAAACATCAACAAAGAAAAAAAAATAGTGCCATTTCTGTGGGACTGGCATGGCTGGTCCCAACATTCATGCCTTAGACCCACAGCAATTCTGTAGTGTAAGAATGCTTAAATATTCTAGTTAACCTTTGCTTACTTGGACAATCTCCTTCCAGTCCTTGTGTGAAGCAGAGCCGTTCTGCATTTTGCTCTGTGGGTGTGTTCCTTAAAGACAATGCATTTGTAGGTGGTTATAGCTGTATATACTGTAGCTGTTCTAGTCTTTGCTGGGGCTCCTCTAGAGGGCGCCACCCAGGCACATGAACACCAGCACATGGAGAATGAGAAGGTAGGAGAGGAACAGGTAGCGTGACTTGGCCCTGGAGGTCAGCATCCTAGAGCAGTACAGACTTCGGCCACGGACCCAGCGCCTGAAGGCCAGGGCCCCTCCCTTCATCTGTTGAGACAGACGGACACACACAGAAACAATTATCAATTTTGTCTTTTGTTTGTTTTTAAACGTCTGAGTGACTAAATTATCCCTGGCCTTATAAGATTGGTATGTCATCTACATTACAAACACTCAAAAGGTCTTTGGCTTTACAAAGTTTACAAAATACCTTCACTTGTAAACTATCATTCTCGTTAAAAGTGACATCACCTGGTCGAGCCAGGCTAGGCCTGAGTAGTTGCTGCAATCTTGTTCCACTCTTATCATTGTCTACCTTTCACAACTACTTACTTAATTGTTGAAGGGATTTTCAAAGCCTTTTTGAATGCTAGTAAAACCCTTTTAAATAAAGCTAATACTGATGTCTTACAGGTCAGGGATCCTTCTAAAAACACCCACCTTGCGCAGTACCACATGTTGGTTGGGGTCCAAAATCAAGGCCTCCCACTCCTCATCTGCCTCAAGCTGGATGCTAAAATCTCTCTGGGGAGATCCGGAAGGACAGGCTTCCATGCTACAAATGTGCCCACACACACACACACACACACACACAATAGGTTCAGCCATAGTAGTATTGCTCAAGCTGTGGATTAGGATACATATTCACCATAATTCCCCTTACTTCTTAATTCTTGCATCAGCCAATCCCAGCGCTTCCTCTGCTGCCTCTCTTCTTGCCCTCTCCTCCTCCAACCTATCAGTGAGCTGGGACACACTTTGCTGGGCAGTGTCCAGCTGAAGCTCCGCCTCAGCCAGTCTAAACAAGAGGAATGCGAGTTTCTCAGATTCACCGACTGGCACAGCTTCCATGCATCACAATTAAACAGATTTCTGACATGGAAGTACAGTGATGTAAATGCCTTCCAGGTCACATCAGCCTCCGTTGAACATAAATAAAGAAGCGCACCTGCTCCTGAGTTCTCCGGTTTCAGCTCCATCCATGTCAACCATAGCGGTGCTCCTCTCCTGCGGAGCTCCTGGGGCTTCTTCTCCATGAACCGTGCCCTGTTTAACACCACATCGTCACATTTATGACCATTAACACTTCATAACACCTCCTCGCTGGCATACCATGAATCATCGCCCCCGCCCGCTGTCATACAAATGACATCACACACCTGCGCCGGCGCTTGCTGGGCTTGAACCTGGTTCTGTAGCCAGTAGTAACGGTTCTGCACCTCACTCAGACTCAGTTGGGTGTCTCTCAAGGTCTGGGACACGGCTTTCAGCTGAGCAGAGACGCCTCCCTTCTCCTCTGTGACCTGCTGAAACTGTGCAAGCCAATTGCATCGAAAAAAACTTTAAAAATGCACTTGGCATTTAAATAAATTCAATTAAACTCAAATTAAACTTCCCAACAGTATTTCAGATTATGTACTGCAAAGTACATACATACATAAACACGCTATACCCACACTCATATGCTATAATAGTGTCGGGAGAAAATGGGCTCCATGACATACTGTATGAATAGGAGTGGTAATTAGGACACCTTAGTACTGAGCTGCTGAAGGAGCTGATCTCTGTGTTGGATCTCTTGGAGGCACCGCTGGAGGTCCCTGTGCAGCTGAACCCTCTCAACCTGCAGCTGCGCCAGAGGCTCCGCCCCTTCATGCTGACCCAGCAGCGTCACAGACTCCTGGGGAGGTGATCAAAAACAGGGAGGCTCAGCCCTCAAACATGCAATAGAATATACAAGTAAATGTACATGCAAATACAAATGAAAAGCCAAAAAAGCCACATGTACAGCTCACCTTAGGAGGGTAGAGGGGTTGAGAACTTCGGGCCTGATCCCTAAGTGTTTGAACCTCAGACAGCAATCTGCTGTTTTCAGCCCTAGGTGGGGGGCAAAAAAAAATAGCACAGTTCAAGCAACATCCTGTTACCAGCCCACCACAAACAGGGCCTGTAGGGAAGAGTGGACTAATGCCTCTTCATATTGCAAGTCCTCAGACTCCACACTCCCATTTGTTCCTGCCAATATCCCATGCCAGGCATACCTGAAACTCCCCCCAAGTCAAACTGCCAATACAAACTAGAAAGACCTTCACTAAATATGGCCTGCTACCCTGTAAACACCAAAAAGGTTAAACACTTTGAAACACCATGTTGTTAAACATCAGAGCATTCTTCAGATATGTGGCTTTTTGGTGTATTATTTGAATAGATAAGATCTCTATAAAAGCAGACCAACGGAACAAAGACAGAATTGGAAACAGAAGCGGTAAGGTTTTGTTCATGTGGAATTGAGGTGAGAGGGAGCCATCATCCATCATGCCACTTCTGTCATCAGGAAGGACAGATTTATCATGAGTTATTCATGGGGTCATTTGAGGGGGAGAAGGCTGTTATACCCTAGTCTAATTGAATGCAGAAATATGACACCCTAATGACTTTAGTTTCATAACATACAGAGTAACTCTACAAAGTGAAAAAGATCGGAAAAAGATCTTTATATGAAGTTCAATTTCCTAACGCAAAACCTGCATTGGAAGCTCATTCATATGAAGTTTGTATATGAAGTTCAATTTCCTAACGCAAAACCCGAATTGGAAGCTCGTTTATATGGAGTTTGTATATGAAGTTCAACTTCCTAACGCAAAACCTGCATTGGAAGCTTGTTTAACTAACCTGAGCTCAGCAAATTCAGCTTGATACGAGGCAACATTCTTGTCCAGTTGTGTCCTGAGGGCCTGCGCTTGCTGGAGCACCCTCTGCTGGTCGTCGCATTTTTGCCTCAATTCTGCCAGTTCAGCATTTCCAGATCTCTGGTTTTCAAGTTCTTTTTGCTGCAAAGAGATAAGAAGGTTCAGCGTATAGTGTGAAAGTGCGCCGTTAATATAGAATGAATCAGACAGACAGAATCCTAACCCATAAATGCCATGCTTGAGCATATCAAAGCCATATCAAGCCCAAACACTGCCCGTAAGGCTGCATGCTGCCAGAGCGCACACATACTGACTCACATCACCACACTATCTTAGTTAAAACAACCTACAGTAGATGGAAACTCACCAGTCCATCTCTCTCAGACTGTAGGGCATTGACACTTCTACTAAGGATCTCCACTTTCTCGCCTTGCAAAGCTGCAACTGTATCAGGACTTGACTGCTGCCTCGCTTCTAATGCTTTCTTGGCTTCAGTCAGTTCCTCCATCAGACGGTCTCGATCATTTTGTAGACTGGCCATAGCTTTAGAAAATGCAACCACTTGCTTGTTGTATGTGCTGTTCTCCTGTGAAACTTGCTGAAGTGCCACCTTTTTCTGTGATAATGCTTGTGTTAAGTCATTCACCAGGCCAGCAAGCTCAGACTGGGGGTCCTTGCCCTCCAAGGCCTGGAGCTTCTGGACCAACACATTTCTCTGTGTGGACAGAGCAGTCAACTCAGACGTGACATCTTTGAGCTGCCACTCCATCATGTTCATAGCAGCTGTTGCTTCTCTGAGCTCAGCATCGTACCTACTTTGGAGAACCTTAAAGTCGTCAATGAGTTGCTCACGATCATTTTGCAGTGCCACCATGGCTTTCCCAAGAGACTCATTTTGGGACTTCAAATCCTTGTATTGACTCCTGGAGCCAGAAAGCTGCTGTTCAGTCTGCATCAGATCCCTAGCTAGCTCTGACACTCGCTGCTCTGCAGTTTCCCTCTCATTTCTCATAAGACCCATTTCTCTTTCCATGGCCTGTCTTTCAGAGTGGTTTCTACTTTCAGCCTCTCTAAGCTTCTTCTGTGTGTCAACCTCAAGCTGCTCAATGTTCAGTGTAAGGTCATCTGAAGCTACTTTCTGAGCAAAGACTTTTTGCTGTAGTTCGTTACATTCAGCAACTTTACTTGCAACTGCTTGCTGCAAATCAGCAATCACTTTGCCTTTATCAGACTCTAATATCTCTCTGTGCAATGCTATTAAACTAGCTTCAAGCTCTTTAACCTGAGACTGGAGTTTTGAATTCTGAGTTTTTAAGGCCAGAATGGTCTCGCCTTCTACTTTGAGCTGTGAAACAACTTCACGATGCTGCTTTTCAACAGCAACCTTTTGGGTTTCAAGGCTTTTAATAGAATCTTGCTGCTTTTTTAGAAGCTCTTTCAGTTGGTTGTCCTTCAGAGACAGTACTTGATTCAAGTCTTCCCTGTATCTTATAAGCTGTGCCTTGAGCATAGCATTTTCTGAATTTAAGTCATCCATCTGGTGAAGAAGTGTCTTAATTTCTTGCTTCAACCCCTTTGATGGGCCTACGTCACCATCAGAAGAACTTTCTGTGTGTAGTGCAACAGTCTGCTGAAGTATGCGATGCTCAGACATTAAGCAATCTCTTTCATTTTGAAGGGATGCCATAGAGTTCTTATAGGTCTCCATCTGTGCAGACATTTTCTCATTTTCTTTCATGAACTGATCATTCTTTCCCTGCAAAGTTTTGACCTTGCTTTCCAGCATTCTAAATTCATGTTGAGTATTCTCTCTGTCACTATAAAGGCTATTTAATCGTTCTTCATATGCTTCCACCTGAGTTCGATGATTTACCTGCACTTGCTCTAGATAACCTGACATCTGACCTTCTCTGGAAGACAGGAGTGAGGAGATCTCAGCATCTTTATTCTGAAGCAGTGTCTTCATATGAGACAACATAGCCTCCTGTTTCTCAAAATCTGTTAAAAGCTTGTGATGGTGAGATTGCACTGAGGTAAGCTGCGACTCTGTGTCTTTTAATGATATCTCAAGACGCTCTAAATTGGACCGCATTTGAGATGAAGAATCTGTTTTGTCAGACAGCTGTCTGCTTAGTGATGTTTTCTCACTTTGTAAACTTTCAATCTGGGCACTCTGCTCAAGTAACTGTCTGTTGAAGAGCTCTACATTTTGGCTGAGCTCCGCATTGCTTGCACTCATTACAATAAGCTGTCTCTGTTGTGCTGATGCTGCTACCGTGTAATCGCTCAATGTTCTCTCAAGCCTTTTGATAGTAACTTGCATTTCACTTATTGTCGTTCCTTTGTTACGGATATCTTCAAGAAGTCTAGCTACAACACTGCTCTGCTCTTGGAGCTGAGCATCCTTTTCATGTAACGTTTTCTGGAAAACATCATTCCAGTGTTTCAGTGGTTCAACATTCTCTGGCTTGTCTGTAAGGACAGCAAGCTTTGCAGATATGGTTTCAAACTCTCTTGTCAATTGTTTTATTTGTGAATCTTTGTGATCAACTTCTTTTTTCAAAAAGACAGTCACTTCAAAGTCCTTTTCTTTGTGGTGCAATAACTCATCAATTCTTCTCTGAAATTCAATTTCCTTATCTTTATGAATGTACTTTTGTTGTGTGATATTTTTTTCCAGTTCCTCCTCTTGCTCCTTTGTCTGCAATTCCAAAAGTGCATTCTTGTGTTCCAGTTCATTCTGTAAGTTATCTTTTTCAGAAATACATGTGGCTAACTGATTCTTCATCTCCTCAATATAAATCTGGTGATTTGACAGTTCGTTCTCAAGTTTTGTCCTTTGTTCCGTCATTTCAGTTACAGTCTTACGGTTTTCCTCTAGGTATTTCTGCATTTTATCCTGCTCAGATTGTGAATTTTTCAGCGATCGTTCCAGATTCAGAATCAACTCTTGATATCGGATACAATCACTCTGTAGCTGATTGATTTCTTGGTGCTTTTCTTTCAACAGTTCTTGAAGCTCTTTCTGTATATTCTTGGAACCTTCACTACCCCTCTGGACAGTCTTCAGTTTTTCCTCAAACTCTTTGACAAGTTTAAGGTGCTGTGCCTCCTTCTCCTGGCATAGCTTGGCCTTTTCATCTTTACTTTCAGTCAGCTGTGTTGTTAACTGGGAATTCTGTGACTGTAGCACACTCCCCATTTGTGTCAATTCATTAATTCTCTCTGAGTTTTTCAGAAGCACCGTTTCCAAATACTCATTCTCATTCTTTACCTTGTCTGATATCTCTTGAGCATTCTCCAGCTCTTCTTGCAACAAACACTTGTCATCTTCTAAGATTCTAACCTTCTCATTAAGGCTAATAGTTTCTTGCCCTTTCTTATTTAGAACATCCTTAAGTTCACTAATTGCATTCTCTTTTTCTTTCAGTTCAGCATCATGATTCATTTGCAGCTCTTGAATCTGTTCAGCGAGATTGACTTTCTCTTTTTCAACAAAGCTTTCTTGTGCCTCTATTTCAGCTTTCTGTGATTCTATCTGAGCTGTCAAAAACTCATTTAAATGCATTGCCTCATTGAGCTGAAGTTGCAAATTACTTTCACAACTGTGCGATTCTTTCTGCCACTTCTCCAATGAAAAGCTTGCCGTGTCAAGTTCTTTGGCTAAGTTTAGGTTTTCAAGTTGAATTTCACCAAATCGTAACCTTAGTTCCAGAGAAGAATTTTTAAGAAGGGCAATTTCTGCTTCTAAATGTTGGTTCTTTACAGTGAGTTCCTCTACAACAGATGTTTGTTTCTCATCACATTCATTAAGATCTTGTCTGATTTTGGCATTTTCCTGCTCAAGTTCCTCCATTCGTTTCTGTTTGGCCTTTGCAACCTTCCTCATCTTGTCTTTTATTTTTTCATTTTCTTCCTCTACTTCACTCATTTGCTTTTCAAGGTTTTGTCTCTCTGACTCAAATTTATGGACTTTTAAAATGGCTTCCTGTCTTTCTCGTCTTGCTCCTTCCAGCAGTTGCCTCATCTTATCCATTTCACTACTGACATTTTCATAAGCTTGCAAAAGAGATTCATACTCTTGCTTCAGTTCTGTGTGCTTTGATTTCCATTCTGACAGCTCTACTGTCTGAGAATCTTTTAGTGACTCTAACTGGCATGAAAAAGCTTCTTTCTGTTGGGTGATGCTCTCTATTGTAAGTTTAAGGCTGTCACAAGCTGCCGAGAGACTGTGGTTTTCACTTGACATCCGCTCTACTTCATCAGTTAGCTTCTCTTTGTCACTGCGAAGGGATAATAAATTTGTTACCAGGTCTGTATTCTGCTGTCTTAGTTCCGCAACTATGTGTTCAAGTCCCACAGATGTAGTACGACTTTGCTCGTTTTCTGAACACAATATTTGATTTCTTTCTTTGAGTGCATGGTTTTCCTTTATTAATTCTTTGCGAGAGATCAAAGCAGCCTGTAATTTCTTTGTCAGTTGTTCGCTTGGTTGGTTTTCATTTGCCTGTCTGCCGTCTCTTGACCTTTGCTGAAGTTCATTAACCTCCGTCCTCATCTTGTCCATTGCAAGTTCATGAAGGTGAATTTGCCTTTGTAATTGATGTTCCAGAGCAGATATGTGCTTGTCTTTTTCAGTGACAATAGCTTGGAGGGCAAGCAGATCAGCATTCCCTTCATTAAGGTTCACATCAATTGGATCAGATAAAATTTTATCAACTTCAATGTTTGATGATCGCTCGGTCTCCATGCTTATGGTTTTCTGTAAAAGGTCATCATTCAGTCTTTGCAGTTCTTTAAGCTGCGCTTCAGAAATTGCAACTTGCTGCTGACAGTCTTCTAAATCTTTAAAGGCTACTTCTTTCTCTTGCTGTAGGCTTTCAATCAGAAGTTTACAGCTTTCTACCTCCTTCTGAGATGTCAAAGAATGTGAATGTACTCTTTGAAGCTCCATCTGTGTCTGTATTGAAGAATTCTGGAGAGATTCCAGTTCTTCAGTTTTCTTCTTCAGTTCAGTTTCAAGCTCCAACTTAGCTTGAGTTTTCTCTTCACAATGTCTTCTAACAATATTTTCTAAGTCCTGAGATTGTTTTTGTTTTTGATCTTCCAGTTCCTTCATCTTTTGCTGTAATTTTTCATTCAACTCTTGAAAATGAGTTTGATTTAATTGTTTTTCATTAAGGTACTGGTGCTGTAAACTTTCAATCTTTCGTCCCTGATTTGCAAGTTGGTCAGCCAATTCTTTTATCTCTCCGAGACGGTTTTCATGTTCTAACTGAGCAGACTCCAATTTTCCAGCAAGGTCTGTTGAGTGTTTTTCAAGTGTCACCAATTCTAGATCCTTCCTTGAAATTTCCGCATTAGCCTTCTCCAAGCTTAGCTTAACTTGTTTCAGCTCTTCAATATATGTTTGCAAAGCCTTGTCTTTGTTCTCTTTCTCAGCTAAGGCAACTCTTAGATCTTGCAGCACATTTTCTCTCTGCTCAGTAAACTTCTCTAGTTGAATCTGATATGAGGTTGCAACATGTCTGCTTTCTTCCAATTCTTTGATGTCATCACCATGCTTTAACTGCACTGCATTAAGCTCATTTGTTTGTTGGCAGTGCTTTTCAAGGAGGGCTTTGAAGTCATCTTTTAGTTCTGCAATCTCCTGCATGTATTTCTTCTCACTCTCTTGAGCCTTCTTCATGGTTTCTTTCCGAGCCAACAGTGCAGCATGTGCCTTTCTTTGCAGAAATACTTTCTCCTGTGTTACTTTCACAAGTTCACTTTCTTCATCTACTGATGAGACTTTTGAGCTCTCTTGATCTCTCAGGAGCTTTTCTTTTTCTTCAATTACTCGACTTAATTGATCAACTGTTATCACCAATTCACTGTTTTCCTGCTCTTTTTCACTGATGTTTGTTTTTAGAGTGTCAATAGTTTTTCCATTTTCATCAAGGGTCTGAAGAGATGTGGCTAAACTGACCTCCTTTTCAAGTAGCTTTTCCCTTAAACTTTCCATATGATCACTCTGTTGTTTTAGAAGTTCGTCTTTCACTGACACAACTTGAGTAAATTCTAGGATCTCTGTCATTTTTGACTCTAACTGATGTTGTAAATCATCAACAAGGGTTTTGTGCTCCATTTCTGCAGTCTGGATCTGAATAATTTGTTCCTGTATTTTATTTTGCAAATCTGACATCTTTGTGTCTTCTGTTCTCTGCTGTTCATAATTTTCAATTTTCTTGAGAAGCTCTTTTCGGACAACTAAAGCTGCCTGGAGCTTCTTCTTGAAAACTTCTTTGTCTTTTGTCATCTTTTGAAGCTCTGTATCCAATTGTTCCTTTTCTTGCACCAGTTCTTTAATCTGTACATCCTTAGATTCAATTTCATTTTGGCAAATGGACCTGCTTGCTTTGGTATCTTCTAAAGCATTAGAAGCTTTTTCAAGCTCCTTGATTGTTGATTCAATTTTGGAAAGGAGGCTCTTCTTTTCTTCTGTGAATTTTATCCTTTCATTTGAGGCTGACATAACCACTTGCGTGACTGATGCATCTTTCTCTTTTAGCTGCTCGCTGAGCCCAGTGATAAGTTCCTTTTGTTGGCTTATCTGGATGCTCATGCAATTTATCTTGTCATCTCTGTGGCTAATTTCATTTAGTAAAGTAGTTTGTTTAACACCTGCCTCATTTAGATTTTCTGTCTCTGCAAGAAGTTGAAGTTGAAGACACTGCATTTTCTCCTGCAACAGACTGTATTTCTCATTTTCATTTCTGTAAACCCTCTCTCTTTCTAACTGATCCTGTTGTTGCTGTTGCAACTGTGCTGAGAGACTTTTGATCTCCTCTCTTAGAGAATTTACCTGAGATTGATGATTCTTTTGCAATTCTTTAATTTGGTTTTGAAGAGTTAATTTTTCCTCTTCAGAAGCAATCAATTTATTGGACATAGTTTGTGTAATTTCAGACAGATTTTCATCAGCAGATTTCTTGCTATGCTCTAGTTTTTGGAACTCTGCCTCCATGCCCTGTAATGAAATCCTTAAATCATAATTTTCTTTGTCTTTAGTTTGTATAGTATTTAAAATTTCCTCTAGCTTACCTTTATTAGACAATGCATCATGTTCCTTCTCTCTGAGTCTCTCTGAACTAACATTTAAAGCAACTGTTGCCTCTACCAACATTTGATTTAAATTATCTAAGTCTTGTTGTAAACCTTGTACTTTGCCATCTTTAGACATAAGCTCATTTTCAAGAGTCTCTAATTTCTCTTTGAGGGAATTCTTATCTTGTGCCTCTCTATCAAGAACAAACAGCCATTCCTTTTCTGATTCCTGGAGAGTTTGTTCAATTCTTTGAATTTCTGATTTCAATCCGGTGATTTCTTCACCTTTGACACTAACCTGGACCTGGAGATGCTCCTTTTCCAACTTCATGCTCTCCATAACGTCACTCATGTTAGAAGACTGCTTCTGGATGTGGTGTTGCAGCTGCTCCTCCCTGGCTTGGATCTGGTGGTGGTGGATTTTTACAAGTTCTTCTTTATCAGCTGACAGTTTTTTGACCTCTGTCTGCAACCTTACATTCTCATTAATAGACGCATTAAGTTTTTGCAGATGATCTTCTTTTGTATGTTCCAATTCCTCTTGAAGGCTTTTGTTCAAATCACTTAACTTCTTCAACTCGGTCACTAAATGTTCTGAGTGTTTTACCTGAGAGATATACTGACTATTTATTGCATGAAGAGCCATTTCTCGTTGTTCAAGATTCTCCGTTAGAGCGTTGACCTGTGAAGCTACTTGAAGGTGTTGTGATTTCAGTTTTTCCATTTCCACAGTCAACAACCTAGAATTACTTTCATGCACTGAAAGAGCCTCATCCTTTTGTTTTGAAAGGTCAGAACTAGAGGCTCTGAGCTTTTGTAGCTTATCCTGGAGAGAGGCAGCCTCATGCTTTAAAGATGTGACTAATTCTTCTGCAGCAAGGGTAGACTTCTTGCTTTCATCAAGTGCTGTATTGAGGTTTGAGATGTCTTCATTTCTCTGGGACAAAGATGTTTTTACTGCCTGAAGCTCCTCAGAATGTGATGCAAACTTCTCCTGGAGATTGATTAAGGCACTTTGTCTTTCCTCAGCTAACTTTGAGAGCTTTTCAGACTCCTGGGTAATTCCCAAGATCTGGCTCTGCAAAACAGTCACCTGCTCAGTACTCTCCATAAACTGGGATTTAAAAAGAGCTGACTCATCTACCCTTCTCTGTAGATCATCAATGCATTTTTGTTGTTCAGCCAAGGACCTCCTACTCTCCTCAAAGGCCAACTGAAGAGAAGACATCTCTGAAGTCTGAGCACTGAGGTTCTCTCTTAGTTCTGTTACCGACTCACTGAGACTGGATGTCTGTTCCTTTAGGGATTCACATTCTGATTCTTTGGCTTTTAAGCTGTCACTGTGTTCTGAAGATGTTCTTGTCACATTCTGAATGATTCTGTCCTTTTCTTTCACATTGGATTCAAGTGTTTCAACCTGACTTTGTAAAAGGAGATTAGACTCTGAAAGCTCTGAAACATGCTCTTTCAGAGTCATATTCTCATCTACTTTCTGCTTCAACAGAGCATCCTGTTCTGCCATTCTCCTACTTAGCTGGTTGTTACTTTCTGACATACAGCATAACTCTCCCTGAAGCTTACTTTGTTGGGCTTTTGATTCCTCTAACTCCAATGTTAATCTATCCTTTAGCACTGTGAAGTCTCTTTCCTTTTCAAGCAGTAGGGTATCTTTAGTCTGAACAGCTGCCTGCAGACATTGTACTTCTTTTTGTTGTTTGACAATTGTCTCCATTCTCTGACTTCTCTCACCTTCACCCTCTAAAGATTTGACTTGCAACTGTTCAACAAGGATGCTTTGCTGTTTTAGTGATTCCTCTTTTTGGTGTAATGTTAATGTCAAGTCTTCATTTGACTTGTTGGCAACAGAAAGTTTATTCTTGACATTAATCATCTCTTCCATTCTGCCAGATGCCTCAACCACCATCCTCTGGATTTCAGCTTTCAGTTCACTGTTCTGTTCTTTTAGGGCTTGAATACTGTCTTTAATGTCCACCAACTCATTTTGTGTTTTCTGCATCTCGTCCTTAAGATTGTTATTTTCAGATATGTGGTTCTCCTCAGAATGTTTCAAGTTTGCATTTTCAGCCTGTACTTTTACCAAGTTTTCATTAATGATACCCAACTGGCTAGTTAGTTCAACAAAAGAGTCTTTTTTCTTGTTGAGTTCTTCACCAAGGGTCTGGCACTCTTGAGTTTTGAGTCTAAATGCTGTTTCTCTTTCTTTAAGAAGTTGAGTTACACGAGAACACTCTCCTTGAAGACTCTCTGACTCACTCTGAAGTCTCGACACACAGTCTTTTTGTTGTTGAAGACCAGTCTGCAATGAAGACAACTCTATAGTTTGCAGTTGCAACGTGGTGTCTTTCTCCATCAAACCTGCCTTCAGAGCAGTTCCCTGCTCTTGTAGAAGAGATAGAGTCTCCTGTAACTGAGCCACCTGGGTTACATACATCTGCAACTGTACATTCTGGTCAGCACAAATCTTCTCCTTTTCTGAAATGGCGTCTTTGAGATCATTAACCTGAGAGTCTGTGTCTTCTGCCTGTTTCTGTAAACTGCTGACAGTGTCTTGTCTTTCATCTAGTAACTTTTTTAAGTGAGTACATTCATTTGTCTTTTCTAAAATACTCTCTGATATGGACAGTTTATTCTGTTCCAAAACACTGTTCAGTTCTTCTTTTTGTACTGACAATTGTTCTTTGTCTTTCATCAGTCCTTCTATAATTTTGCGGTTTTCTGAATGCTGCAATTCTAGGCCACTTAATTTGTTTTGCAAAGAAATATTCTCTTCATTTGCACTGTACAGCTGTTTTGATACATCATCATTTTCATGCTGGAGTTTTTTACTTTGCGCAGAAAGACTAAAGACCTGTGACTCAAAGTTTCCATTTTGTTCAGATAACAATGCAATCTTACTACTAAGCTCAGATGACATTTGCTTAAGTTCACTCAATTCTTTCTCTTTGCCTTCATAAAAAACTCGCAGCTGCTGATTCTGTGCAGTAACAGCCTGAATGTGATTTTGTAATGCCACTGCTTCAGTATGTCTTTGAGCCACTGCTTCTTTCAACTTGTTGTTCTCAGACATATTTGCATCTAAAGAGGTTTTCAAAGTTACATTTTCAGACTCCAACTTCGCCTTGTCTTCATGCATACTGGCCAACTCGTTGCTAAGTGAAACCATGGATTCATTCCTTTTGGTCAGCTCCTCTAAGTGGCTTTGGCACTCTCGAGTCATGGTGCTAAGTATTGCTTTCTTTTCTTCAAGGATCAGATTCAATTGTGAATACTCTCCCTGAAGGTTCTCGGACTGGCTCTGTAGCCTTGACACAGAGACTTTCTGTTGCTGTAGCTCAGTCTGCAGTGAAGACAACTCCGTGGCTTTCTGTTGCAGCATGGTGTCCTTTTCCATCAAGCCAAATTTCAAAGCAGTCCCTTGCTCCTGTAAAAGTGTCAGAGTCTCCTGTAACTGAGCCAGCTGGGTATGTTGAGCCTCTATTTGAAGATTCTGTTCAGCACCAATACTGTGCTTTTCCTGTAAGGAGATGTTAAGGCCGTCAACCTGGGATTGCAAGTTTTGAACTTGATCTTTTAACTGGGAAGATGCTTGCTGATTCTCCAGAAGCAACTTATTCAATTCATTACATTCATTTGTCTTCTCCAACAGGCTTTCAGAGACAGACTGTTGGCTCTGCTCGAGAACCTTATTCAACTCACTGGCTTTCAGATTTAACTCATCTTTTGTCTTTGTTAGCTCTTGTATTATTTTGCAATTCTCAGAATGTTGTGTTTCTAGATTGGACACTTTGTTGAGCAAATCATCTCTCTCATCAGTAAGTGTCGAGAGAGATCTAATTTTCTCTTCCATCTCCTGTTGAAGTTTATCATTTTCGGCTTTCAGACTGTTCACTTGTTGTTGAAGTTCACAATTTTCTTGACGAGTGGCTTCATTTTTTCCAGACAGCTCCTCCAGATGCCGCTTCTGGGCATTGGATTCTTCCGATTTTTCCTCCAAACTTTTTCGTAATTTCTGATTTTCTGTTTTTAAAGCCTTGAAATTTGCTTTCAATTGGGAGACACTTTCAGACTTTGATGCAAGTTCTTTTTCAAGCTTTTCCTTCTCCAGATCTTTGGCTTTAAGCTCAGCATTCAGTTTCACTACCTGACCCTCAAATTCTTCCTGCTTATTCTTAAGCTGCTGCTCCAGAGAACAAATAAAATCTGATTTTTCTTGCACTACACTTTTGACCTCTTCCTGACACTTCATCTGTTCCTGAAGTTGCTTTGAGAGGGCTTCAGCATCATCGTTGTGCTTGCTAGCCTCAGCAAGAAGCTTATTTTGCTCATCCTTCAATGACTTCATTTTTTTCTCATATGTTTGCTCCTTCTCCAGGAGCTCTTCTTTAAGTTTATCATTGGAGTCTGTTGCTTCTTTCAGCTGGGAGAGAAGACTCTCTGACTCTTGTAATTTTTCAGTACCCAATGAGACCTGCTCCTTCAAGGATGAAACCAAGGGCTCACACTCTGCAAGATGGTTTTGGTGGCTAGCCATCAACTTTTGAATTTCCAGATTTTGCCCTTGTATGGTTTGCCCGTCCTCTTTGACTTGTTTTATCAAATCATTCACCTCAGTCACCTTCAAATCTTTCTCTTCTTTGGCTTTCTCCAAGTCACTCTCGGTTGACTTCAGCTGTTCCATCAGCTCTGATATTGTAGCATTCAAGGACTGCTGATCAGATGACTGAGAGTCACGGATAATCTGGGCCTCACGTTCAGCTTTGCTCAAGGCACCTTCAATTCGGACCAGATCCTCTTCTTTATGCTTGATCTCCAGTTTAAGCACTTGAATTTGCTCTGCATACTCAGCCATGTTACCAGAAAGGGCAGATATTTCCTTATCTTTATCTAACAGAATGTCTTTTAGGTTGTCAATCTCTCTCTCACAACTCTGAAGGTCATGAATTAGCTGAGCTCTTTCCTCCAAATGTGTAGTGTTTAGCTTGTCAAGCTCTTCATTTGTTTGATCCAGGTCACTCTGTAGGGACTCTATAGTAACCTCTTGCTTCTGTGTCTAAAAAAAATAAATACAGACATCCTTAACTTTATGAATGTAGGTATGTTCATAACACAGGAGCTTAAAATGTATGGACAGAACCAAACCTTTTCTTTGAGCAAATTCAGCTTCTGGGTGAGATCTGTTACTGTTGTTTTCATTTCAGAGCACTGTTTCTCAAAAGTACTGCATTTCTTAGTAATTTCGGACAGCTAGAGAAAGAACAACAGCGAACAAATGAGTACCTTAAGTATTAGCTAGAACAAGAATTAAGTGACAGATAGACAAATATGTAATACATAATAAGGAACTTTGAACATGCTAAAAATAACAATAAAAACTATATCCATCCTTACATTATGTTCAGTCTGAAGTAGTCTATCAGACACCTCTTTCTGCTGCTCTTCCTTCACACGGAGAGCATCTCTGAGGCTGTCAATGAGTTCCAGTTTCTCTGAGGTTTTGGCTAATGTGTGTTCCTTCTCGATCAGAGAAGATTCCAGGCACTCTTGGGTATTACTTAATCTACAGCAAGGGGGAACAAAGTTTTAAATATGTATCTCTCCTAAATGTGTGTCTACCCCCCCTACAGCCATGATGATGTAGCAAACAGTTTACAATAAACATTAGAAATGAATTATTCTTTCCAAGTTACCCTTTGAGTTGCTCGTTGAGGCTTGTAACAAGGAGCTGGTGTTTTTCAGCATCTCTGGTCTGTTGGCTGCGAAGACTTGCCAACTGAGACTGTAGTTTCTCAGAATCATTCTTGATAAAGAAAGTAAAAACAAAAATGGTGAAAAAAATACAACGTTAAATATTAACATGAGAAAGAAATACATGTTATTTCACAGCACACGGAAAAACACCAAGTCGATTTTGATGCAAGCCTTCCTCTTAACCTGAACATCAACAGGGTGAGAAAGGAGGTTTCACACTAATCACACCCTGTGATTGGTGGTCAATTAAGCCAACAAAGTATAACATTGGATGTGTGTATGTGTTACACCCACTGTGTGGTCACAAGAAAGTGAGTTGGACAAAAACAAACATGGACAGCCCAAGCGTTAGATATCACTGCTGGAGGTAGTTGCTCTAGCACACACCGACACAAAAAAACACACCTGACAAACCCAATATGGCCTCTCTTCTTCATTTACATCAAACGTCACCTGTGTTAGAGGGCTTTGTTACAAAATCCTAGTATGTGGGCACAAGATTTGCAATGAACTCCAGGCATTTTCAATATGTAAAATCTTAGAAAGCAGAACTGGGAGGATGGGTAAGTATGTAGTAAGCTTCAACACAGCTCTAAACAATTTCTAAAAATCCAATTTCCAAGGAATACCTCGTCAAAATTTTACATGTCAAAATGTTATACTAATTGGCAAAAATGTTGGCGGCATTAATGAGCTTGCCTATGGCCCAAACAATCTCTAAAAAAGAAAGTTAACCGACACGTCAGTCAGAGACAAACAATACACCTACAGTAATTTTAATTTTATCCATCTTATAATTCTGCTGATAATATTTCAAATATGAGAACTAACTCGTAATGCGGCCAATGTACCAGGAAGTCTGTGAGCTAGTATAGATTTTCTACATGCATAGAGCCAATTCATACAAAACACTAAATGCATTAGCCTTCTCTGAGTTAGTTGATACATGCAGATTATCTTTGCTGCTAATTTCATAGACAAAAGCATTAGCAGTAAGGACAGCAATCATTTTTTGAGACACAATTTGTTTTTTTTTGTTGAGAAGAAAAAAATAAACAAATGGACTTGGACATAAAGTAATCAATAACTGAGTATACCTGCAAGGATTCAATCCGAGCTTGAAGCTGTAGTCTGTCCTCTAGATCCTGACAACGCTCCTCAAGTGCAATTATTTGTTCCTGAAGCTGATTTCTCTCCACCTCCAGCTCCTCTACAACTGACCTTAGGCCATCTGTTGTTCAGTTGCACATACAAACACAGTTATGAGTTCAAAGGATACAGAATGATGCATGTTTAAAATACATTCCTTTGTAACATTTCCAAACAACGTTAGTACAAAAATAGTGCTCAAAGTTCACCTGCATAGTTCTCAAAAGTGCTTTGAGAAATGACTGTCATCACACACTTGCTTTAAAACTATAATGAAATGCTTTAGCAAGTTTGGTTAAGGATTTTTATAGGTATAATTTATACAAACCGTGGGAATTAATAACTAAATATTATCATTTACTTAGGAAATAAAATAATTCTCTATGTAACCAACGTTCAGATTTTTAAAACACAAAACAAAACCCTTAACCTAACTTGTGTGAGTATGAGGCAGGATGACGCATAATAAAATGACCAGATACTTACCAACACTTGCTTTCGGCTCACCTACATGTTTAGGACAACTTACAAGTTCAGGTGTCCAGTGAAGGACTGCAACACACTAATAAACCAAAACTAGGCAGTTCAATCAGCACGCACATGCTTCAAATAAATCGTCACTGTACGACAAAGGCAAACTAAAAATATAGGCCAACCAAAGCTGCGGTGCACTCGGTTGATGTGTTAGATACACACAAATCCATGTTTCAGACGAAACACTGAGGTGGGTGAGTCAACATAATAAGTAAATTAAAAAAAGCAAGTAACAAATCCAAACTATGGTGTTGTGGATACACAAATGTTTGGTGACACAAATGAGGTAAAATGTGCATGCTAGCATGAACTGTCTAGTGGGTTTCACACCTGTGTCAGGGGCAGAGTACTCTGGCCACCAACCTCCCATGTTCTCTCCCTCCATAGGAGTAGTGTTGCCCGAGGGACTGGTGGGGTCAGAGAACGACTGTTGACCATCAAACTCCAGATCCTCCTGCAACACATGCAGCAAAACGTGTTTTCCAATGCATTTTCTGTAAAGACTGTCTGTAAAATACGATAGTAATAATAAAAAAAAAGGTAAAAAAAATAAAACAAAATAGATCAAAAATAAAATAAATAAATCCTTTACACAAACACAATTCTACAGGTCCAATTGTGTATTATAAAAGACATTGCTCTTCCACACCTGTAAGCTGCGAGTGGCTGGGTCTCCCAGCTTCTTGACCTTCTGCTGGCGAAGCCCCCGCACCTGGACCAGCTCCTCCTCCAACTCCTGCTGCCGATTGGCCAGCGCTGGATCGGAGCAGCCAGGAAAGAACCAGTCATCCTCAATCAGTTTTGTGCCACAGGAAGGGGCGGGAGTTAAACAGATTTAACCAGGTGTTTGGAGGGGTGGGATTGGATGGGGTTCGGACAAGGTAAAAAGGATGGTGGAGGTAAGGGGGGGGGGGGGGGGGGGGGGGGGGGGGGGGGAGGAGGAAAAGGGGGGGGGGGGGGGGGGGGGGGGGGGGGCAGGTGAGGAGGCAGGGGAGGAGGATAGAGGCTGAGACAACTATAGAGGATGATAGTAGATAAGAGAGAAAAGTGCTTTCTCTCCCAAGGTTCCACAGGTCACTCACACACAAAAAAAGACAACAACCAAACAACTAGTCACAATACAGTAGACACAATTCCAGGCGTGTTTCCACCCATAAAAAAGAAAAAGTGCTCATGTCTGAGTGTGAGCTCATGAGAGTTACCACTGTGTTGTTTGTGTGAACACAGTAAAGCAGCTTTAGGGTGGAAGAAGCCATGCAAAATTTGGCATCACAAGGACACATGTACAGCTAGCACTGAGAAAATACAACACAAGGGAAAGAGAGGAAGGCCAGGACTGTTTGACGAAGAGTTTGTGTCGGCAATCTTTCAGTGGACAGGCTGTCAATGGAATCTATCTGCCCACTTTGAAACAAGCAACCTGGTTGCATGTTCAGTAGCAGTCAATTTTTTTTGTGTTGATGATTGAACAGCAGGGGGTGCAATCACAACAGGGTCAAATCAGTATTGTGATACAACACTGTTAAGCAGCACAAAACACATTCCCATCTGTTTTGTGAAATAAGGAGGAGGGGGACTGTTTCAGTGCACATGGAAGGGAAGCCAAGCTGGGTTAAGAGTGAGTAAAAGGTGTTGGACAAGAAAGTCAATGAAAGCAAGCTTACAGTGCATACACATGTATACACTGAACTAAACTTTTTAGAAAGCTTTTTGCATTGAGGAAAAGGAGGAATGAACATGAATATCAACATGTGTTAAAAGCCACGAATAGTACATTTGCTATGATCAAAATGAGAAGCAATTAAAGCAGGATTAGCACATCAGCCAATTAGAAGATCAGCCAATATAAGGTATTAAAAAGAGTATGCTGCAGTCATATATTTTGAGGTTCTGTCACTTGAACAGTTCCTCTGCCAAGCTTTTACTCTAGAGGACCACATTCTAAGGTTATTGATTGTTACTGCCATAATGATAAATAAAGCAGTTGTTAAATATTTCTGGAGAATGTAAAATATATATAAAAAAAGAACTATAATAGAATATAACAACATTAGAACCCCCTCCCCCCCATATTTATTAATTAATTAATTCATTCATTAATGTATTCCTATTAACTAAGTAATTTATTCATTACAGAACTAAGAAATCACCAATGGTCCTCTAAGAAGCTATGCATGGGTGAGGGATAAATTCAACATTATCAGTGTATTATTTGATCACAGAATGAAAGGAAATTTATGGTTAATGAATAATAGGATATTAATATAGGATTTTCAAAGCCTTAGCCTAATGAAAGAAAAAAACTTAAAACTTTTGTGTGGCTGGAGCCATGTTATACACTTAAATAATCTTGTTTCAATTAAATTGCAATACAAAGCAACAGTAGTATTCAAAAACACTCAGTTAGCTAATCATTTCCTGCAGAAAAGTTTGACTGCTTAAGAACCCAATTCCATAATGTAAATGAATGCCAGAAATATGACTTCATTTGCATTATTCTATTTTAATTTTATGCGCCATTTACAATTCATGTACAACTTGCTTTCTAATGACATCCTAGCACTGATGTGTTAATTAGGCCCCTTTATTCCCACCACCAGCGGAGAAACATTAAGAAATCTATTCTGGAGGACAGGACCTTATGAAGAAATACCAGGAAAAAGTGGGAGGGAACAAAGGATAGAAACACAAAATGAAGGATAAACAACCAGACTGTACTGCACTGCTGAATGTTTGCCCTGAGAAGAAAAGAGCATTGTGGGAAACACACAGCAGTGCAGTAGGCTAAGCAGGTTGTCTTAGGTGGAGGGTGAGGGGGGACACCTGCATGCACAAAACTGATGGGAAACTGTTCTCTGTGGCTGCGCCCATCACAAAGAGCAGGAGAAGTGGTGGAGTGGGGGGTGGGGCTTGGAGCAAACGCTCGCCATGATGAAGGAGCCGGAAAAATAAGACAAAAAATAAAACACAACAACAGAGAAGGTGTCATGCTTAAATAAACAGGCAGTACAAAAATATTCAGGGGAGAAACACAAAACAAACTGTTGGTGGCTCCATCTAGTGTTGGTCATGTTAGTAGGTACATCATAATCTGCACACGACATACAATGTGCTCGGTAAGGGCCTTTTCTTATCCCAAAGTGGGGAAAAAAATCTTTAGCCTGCTAATAAAACCAGTCCTCCTTTTAAGAGACTGCTGACACACGTGCAGAAAAACTGGTTTAAAAAGCTGTTCACCCAGCAGGTGAAGCCTATTGTTTTCACATTATTCCTAGAATAAAGACTTAACCTGTGCCTTACACATGTTAGAATCTCTGAAAATCTAGGGTCAGTTATGATATTCAATACCTAGCTGAATTATGCTTAATAATGGTTGAGCTATGCATTTTAAAAACATGGCTGAAACATTTTAAAAAACATAGAAAAGCTACCAGCAATATAATGGCATTATTTATTTTCTATTTTAATTCGCAAGTGATATTCAGTGGAAAAAAAACAAAAAAAAACAAACAGTCTACTGAGGTTACAATCCACCTCCTCTGGCTCTGCCAAACTTTAACCCGAGATGGATTAAATAGTGTAAAGTGCGCCATTGCAGAACCCCAAATCTGATGCATAAAGAGAAACAACTTTTTTCCCTATTAAACAATTTAAGTTATCCAATTTTAAGAAAGGTTAACAACGGCTGATTTGGCCTTACATATTAGCAGACCAGCTACGCTAAAGGCAACTGACAAAACTCCCCATTTATCCCTACAGTATGAAACGCAAGAATTGTATGTGAATGGTAGACAAGCGGTGGGCTGTCCCTGGCAAGGTACAAGAAAAATCTTTCCTCCTCATTTTTAAGCTAAAAACATCACTTATTTTAATGGCCTTGACTGTAAATATAGGGATGTGCCAGGTTGTTCAGAAAAATACAAAGAGAAATGTCCCCAATTTTCATCCTAGAGGACTGGTCAATTTAAGTTAGCTCATCTCCGCAGTCGCAGATCCTTACCCTCTCTCTCCTCTTCAATGTGGCTCATCCTGAGGGCCATGGCATTCTTCTCCTCACGGGCCTGGTCCCGAGCCGCCTCTGCCTCCGTCACCATGGTTACCATCTCCTGCCACTCCAGGACGTGGCTCTGCAATTCGTCAACGCTTCCAGACTCGCTGGCCTGGGGTGCCAAAAGCATACAAAAACCGAGTCAGGGGAAAAACATACAAGACACTGACCATCAAGCCATTGTGAATTTTGTTGTCCCACAGTGACAAGGCCAACTCACTAGCCTGGGGAGGGGGGCTAGGGGTTAGTGGGGGTGTCTGACCTGTGAGGCAGCCCTCTTGGTGACCTGCTCCAAGTCGGCCTGCATTTTTCTCTGCTGCTCCTCATACACAACCAGCTTGGCCTCCAGCAGTTCTGAAGACATCACACACATTCATTGCACACATCATGAACACTTTTGGATTCAAAATATGTATATGAAACAATGTACATTGAGCGTGCATAATACACACATACATATAAATATACACAACACAAATTCAGTCCACTATAATGTACGTTACCATTTTTGGCTTTAAGGTCATCATACTGGTCCAGTTTGCAATGCATCTCCTCTCTCTCTTCTTCCAGTTCTGTCACACGGCTACGGAGGACTGAGACATCTGGGGCTGTGCTCCCGGACTGAGGAGAGACACAATTATACCAAAGTCAAAAACACGCACTCTAAGAGTCAGACAAAGCATACAAAAGGACACAGAAATATTTTTTGTGAGGTTGCATACTTGGGCTCTCTTCAGTTCATCTTCCAGTTGCCGGATGCGAGACTTGGACCATGCTTTCATCTTCAAGAACTTTGCCTCGGACTTGCTTGCTTCCTCTGCTTTAGCTTTAACTTGGACTAAGTTAAAGAAAAAAAACAGGTACTGTTACAAAACACATGTTTGCAATATTATACCATGTTAATATGATGACACTCGACAAAAACAAAGATGCACCATATGACGCTACAGCTACAACAATTTAGTTTCATTTCACTTTCACATACAGAACTAATAAAGCACAAAATGCAAGTTAGATGGGGCAGAGAATTTAACATTATACAAACTACTACCATTTTTTCCCATAAGAGCCATAAGCACAGGCTACCTTCAAGCTCAGAGAGCCTCTGATCACTGGAGGCATCGGAGGCCAGGGTGGCCGCTGCAGGGGTCTTCTGAATCTCCTGTAATTGGCCGTGGAGAGCCTGCTCCTTCTCGGACAGCTCCTGCTCGTGCTTCTCTGTGATGCGCCGCAGCTCAGACTCATGCTTCTGCATGAGGTCCCGCAGCTGAGCGCGCATGACGTGTTTCTCCGCTTCCAGCTTAGATTGTAGGTTCTCCCTCTCTCCCTGGAGACGCCGCATTCGGTCGGACAGCTCCTGCAAATAGTACATGAAGGAAAAGAATTCAAAACAGATCACTGCAACACTTTTTAATCAAACTTTTTTAAATTCTATTGTGCCAGAATTACCATGACTAAATAATATGGCACTTTTAAGGAGTACATTACCAGACATCTCAGTGGCTGTTCAAATCAAGGCACACTGCACAGCCCATGTTATAAATAAAATCCGTGCAACTCACCCTAATCTGTTGATCTCTGCCATCCACCTCTCCTTGGAGGACCTCGATAACCTGAGCCTTTCCTAACAGCACCTCTTCTTTTTCATGCAGCTTCTGCTTCAGGGCCTTCAGGAGCTGCAACAACAACCATATTTCAACAACAAGACCGCACAGGCAACATCGCACAGCAACATTAGTGAGAGTCCATGACAAAATTATGAATATATGAATATATAAATGTGCATCAGTAGTGTAATAACCTGCTCAAGGTCTGCACTGGCATCTGATTTTGCAGCCAGTTTAAAGAGTTCCTGCTCATGCTGCTGGTTTATTTCTGCCAGTTTATTGTCCTTCTGCATTATGATGTCCTTGAAGGTTTGAATCTGAAATGACACACATGACCACATACACATTCAAATAAACCTCAAAACAGCTCAGGGGCCTGTACTACGAAGCGGGGTTACTGGCTTATCCGGGTAACTTGATGACGTGAGTAACTTGATGACGTGTGGCATAACTTCCCGGCTAACCCATACTACAAAAGGTGGATAGGTTTAAACCGAGGTATGCTGCCATGGCAATATACGCCACACGCCAAAACTGGTCCGAGTAGTTTTAGTTCTTGGTTAACCCGAGGTTTGCGCTAACCACACCCTATAAGTACCACCCCTCCGCCAACATTTTTTAATGACCAAATAGCCTTAAATTCTTAGATGACATGTGATCAGGCAAGTCTAGATGCAAGATGACCAGGCTCAGTCCAAGACTCCCGCATCCTTATCCTATCCTCAAGATTTGAAGAAGGTAGGCAATCACAGCGTCTTGGATTTTTTGGGGGACAACCGACATATGACATTTCTTAATTTCATCACAGGGCGTTTTAATATCGATTGATATGGCACTTCTGTATTGTGTTACATTTTAGGCGATTTTAAGAATTCAGCAAAAATGATTTCAAGCATTCTGCAAACTAATAATATCCCGTAGCCTAAGAAACATGTGGCAATAATGTTTCACTTGCTACACATTTACGATCTGCAATGCGTTGCCAAAAAGCCTGTCTTTCATTGTTTGCGGCTTTAATTTCCCCTGAAGAGTACATTTGAACTCTTTGTAGCTTGTCTTGATTATTGTGTATTTCCCGTCAGTGAATTAAGGTGATCGCGCCAGCGTTGACAAGGTTTACTTGCGCTGAAATCCACCCCTTTTATGTGAACGCGCACAAACTCCAGTTAGGTTAACGCCGGTTCAACAAATCATCCTCATAACCAGCGTCGTAGTACCGATTAACACCAATCAGGATAACCAGAGTTTGTCAACCCTGGTTTAACAAGGTAACCCTGGGTTACTTCTGGGTTGGTTAAACTCCCTTCGTAGTACAGGCCCCAGGTGTCCATGAACACAAAAATAACAACAACAAAAACATAAAAAAAATCCACACAAGAGAACTCACATTTTGCTTATACATGTTCTCCTTCTCTTCATACTGAGCTTTCTCTGTCTCTAGCAGGGCCTTGAGGCTGTCTGCCTGCTCCTGTAAGAGGCTGGATCTTTCCTCTCCATCACCCACTTTCTTCGTCAAGCTCTGCACCAGCAGCTGAAGCTCCTGAACAGAGCCGCCGTCTTCTGATGACTCAACCTAAAGGACATGCCATATTTTTAGTCTTAGGTAAAACTGAACAAACATCATCATCAACACCAACAACAACAGCTGCTTTCCAGTTAGGCCTACTGTGTTTACTGCTCATAATCCTAGCTGGCATGTTCAGGTTGATCGAAACTTAGCTAAAGAAATTCTGGCACATGACACACATGATGCATATATGACTTGTGAAAATGTAACCATCCTTAAGTGATCCTAAGTATTGTTTTCAAATTACTGTGGTTGTTAACGTCATTTATATATAATGAAACATACCCCCCCACACAGCATCGCTCCACATAAAGGTTTCTTACAAGGGGATGACACATGACACAGAAGATAATTGAGCTTGTGGGCATTGTTGTGCTTTCTCTTATGTACGCTAACAATTAAGACACAGGGTGCTCTACATGCATAGTTATAGACGCGACACCAACATGAAAGCTAGCCAGTGAAATGCTGTTGACTCGGGGGTCTTTCAGGGTGGAACCAGCTAATAACCTCCTTAATAGGAGTTTCAACTTCTGCGTGCATTAACAGCACAACATAGCCCATGGAATTGAAGGGCCCTTGCCTTGCTTTCCAGAGTGACAGGGGTTGGTGGAGGCTGTGCATGTTCTCCAGACACTGCCATCTGCAGGTGAACTATGTAGGCCTCTTTCTCAGCCAGCTTTCGGTCCTTCTCCACCAGCATGGCATCCATCTCTGTGCCACGCTCGCGCTGCGCCTGCAGCTCCTGGGTCTGAATAAACACATAAACACATGCAGTTCATTAGACAGTATTATTAAAACATTGGATATTTTACACAAGACGAATCATTGTGTACTGTAAGGACACAACATGTTCCAAATCATCTTTTAAATAAACAGTCACACAAAAACACAGTAAAATCAAACATGTAAAATCTTAAAATAAAAATAACATAAAAAAATAAAATACAATAAAAAACAAAATAAAATAACCCTAACAAATAACATAAACATTCATAAGCTTTCCATCATTATTTAAAAGAACACATGGTCAAGAATGACCCAAGGGCATAGCTTACAGAGTTATCTTTAACTGTAGGCCATGCCTTAAATTCCTTCTGTTAAAAAACAACAGGTTTGCAACCTGCTTCTTGAACCACACCTTTGACCTAGATCTATTCAGACTGGGAATGCCATACATACCAAAGCAGTGAAAAGCACAACATTGCAAACTGTCTGAACATGACAAAGGGGACAAGAGTAAATACAACCCTGTACAGGGCAAGATCGAGTATTCCTAAACAACAATTTAAGAGCTGCCTTGCCTTGACTTGACTGCATTCAAGAAGAACAGCCTTGCTCAATTCAATCATGATTAAGACTTGTAAACAAGGTTAAACAGATAATCAATAAGCTCAACATCTGTGGACTAGCTGTACCTTAGATGCCAACTCTTCATTTCTCTTGGACAGCTGCTGCTCCAGTTCCTCCACCTTCTTCTTGAGCAGGAGGATCTTCCCTCGGCTCGCTGATGATGACTCAGCCTCTCCGGCCTCCCCACTGCCAGTCTGCAAAAGCACAAACTTGAGTCAGCATTACAGCTATGAGAAAGACTGGCCATTCGAGCCTAATTCAAGTGAGCAGCCATCATGTGCCTGTGACATTCCTTGCGAACCAGGCATACGCAGAAATGAGGCACTTGATATGGCTACCCCATGTGACATTTCAATGGTTGGTTTACCATCCTCAAATCAAGTCTAATTCAAAACTAAGGCCTCATTCACAAAGGAAACATTGGACTCTTTTCAAGCAAACAGCGTGGGAGCAGTGCAATGCTGCCATGTCAAAGACCTGTGTGATGTGCATAGTCTAACCTGTCAATGGGCATCCTAAACACAAAAAAAGGATTAAAACTGTGTATGCATCACAGACTCCCAGATTGTGGCATATGATGGAATTTGCAGAATTAACATCTCCAATGCAAGCCAATGTCTTGGTTTCTTATAGTCAATAAAATTATTTTGGGCCCTGCAAGGTCCTGCTTTAGTACTGGTAGTGGTGGGGAGCGCGAGATGCTTACCCGTTTCATCTGGGGTGGGGTGGCCTTGGTGGGGGTTTCACCCCGCTGCTTTTTCAGTTCCTCAAGCTGGGAGTTGAGTGAGGTGACCTTCGCCTTGTGTTGCAGCCTCATCTTAGACAGCTTGGCCTCACAAGACTCTTTCTCTGCCTGAGAGGATTAAGATGTCTTTTAGTATGGGCTGCATGGGAACCACAAAGGGTTTTTAGCTTTAAGACTTAACCTCTGAGCACACAGGAGTACTTCAATAATTTAAATTGCCAGATAACAGAAAAGGCACCTTCACTTGGACTCGCATCTAAAGCCTGTGTGTCTGCACTATGGTCAAGTGTAGACTAGTTAATATTTAATAGATAGACAGTATCACACAGTGGGGCTGTGTGGTTTTCAACTACACAGACAGAATGCCATTGTAGCAGAAAGAGGGAGCCCCTACAGTATGTTTGTTTAGCATGTTGGTCTGATTTATCTCTGGTCACTTTACTTGGTCTACTCAACTATTATCCATTACTACTGCAGATGGAATTACTATAAAATAAGCAGTGCAGAACTCAAGTTGCTATAGACCATTAGGCCATTAACAGGGGGATATTAGCATCCATCTGTCTAGTTTCTCCAACCAAACAATCTACATAACAAAAAAAAAAACAAAAAAAAACAACACACACACACAACACAATGTGAGTACTGAAAACAATTTCCTAAAACTGAAACAGTCAGAAACATCAGTTCTTAAAACCTGAAGAATTATTCTGTCATCTGTCTGTATTCATGTACACCACCTTCAGCTGTTCATCTTTGGAGCCCAGTACTGCATCCTTCTCGCGGATGAGTTCCTTGAGCTGGGCAACCAGCTGCTGGGTCTGGGCCAGCTGCTCCGTCACCTCTGCCAGTGCTGGACTTCCTCCTCCAGCGCTGCCCTGAGGTGAACCTGGGGCCTGTGACACATATGAGTTACAGGGCAGACATGTAAGCACAGATAGCACAGGAAAGAGGACAGTTGCTTCAATCTACCCTTGTGCCTGCCACTACCAAAATTTGGGGCCCAATTATAGGTTTATCCTGAATGCATGGTATGGCATGTATGCAGAATATAGTACAATCAAGCGGGCATGTGAAAGCACAAAACAAAAACATGCCATATGTGCGGGGACATTGTCAAGGTGAGAAAAGACATGAGTGAGCCAGAGGAGGCACCAGGCAACGGTTTGTTGTGTGTAGAGACAGGATGCCCCCGCCAAAGCTGTGAAGTCAGCACTTTCCCTAAAATCCTTTTAATCTGCTCCCCCTTCTGTTCTGCACACAGCCTTAGGCCTCATTGACGAGGGATCAGATCTCACTGAGCAACTCATCAAAACAGGATCAACTAGGAGTCGTATTATGAGGGCCTGTCTGTGCATTGTTACAACACCAAAGCATGAGAAAAGCTACAAAACAAAACTACTAGTAACAGCTGATTAAAATGTAAACAAGGATACTCTGAAGTGCATCTGGATACAGGATCGCCCCCCCCCCCCAAAGAAAATGGCCATAAAAGGCCCGTCAGTCATGAGTATTTAGTAATGGTATTTTTATGCTTACCCCCTGGGCACCACCTGCCTCCTCTCCAGAAAACCACTTCAGCATGGTTTAGCCTAATGTAGGACTGAGATGATAGAAAGGACGGTGTTAGTCATTCAGTGCAAATAGATCTGCACAACACTATTAATGCTGCACTATAGTATTTTTTTTATCTTATTGTATCTCTACAATATTCACTTCAACTCATTCACTTCCACTCTTCCAATGCTATGTTTTGCACCAGCACAGCACATATTGTGAGCCATTGTGAGTGTTGTGATCGGTCCTAACAAGTCTTGGTAGGTCCAATGGTAGACCTACTGAGGCCCCATGGAGTGTGGCTAAACATACCTGCTGAGCAAAACTACTTGATAGCGCAAGGAATTTTTATCAGAGGTCATAGGACCTACTGGAATTTAACATTGATGCAAAGATCCCAAGTATATTGAAAGGATGTCTTTTTTATTTACACACACAAAAATAAATAATAAATAAAAGCATTTAGGAAATGTTGGGTTAGAACAAAATATCAGGAAAACTAAGGTAGAGAGAGAAGGGTGCAAGCTTTTTGCAAATCATGTAAATGATTTGTAAATCATTACATAGGCCTAATTTGTGAGTGTTTGTCTATACTTGGACATGAAGGTTGCATGGATATGAGACATTTTGTTCATCAAACATCTCTATTGCTGGAATAGTCCACATATAATGATACTCTTATCGCTAGTCATTAACCTATGAAGGGAGAACGTGCCAGTAAAGATGTAACGTGTTGACTGATCTCTGAACTCACCCATCTTCTGTATTACATGGTACCACATTTTACTCTGAACTTATAATGATTTATTTAACATAATTTTATATTCTGACAACTATGTATATGTTGCCGGAGAAGTAAAATCAGGCTCAACTTGTTTATCTTGTCCTTGCATGCATGCCTCTGGCCAACCTCCACCCGATGACGCATACACGCACACAAACACTGTTCTACTTCCTAAACAAGGAGATCTTTGTGATGTTAAGCGTTATTCCAAGCCTAAAACTCAATTAAAAAGGCGGACTGGCAAATACCTCAATAGAAGAACATATGGACCTTTCCATAAATTATACTCAAACAATATGTTAGTTGGGCATTACGATGAAAATTACCGTATATTTAGTAACCAAAAGAGGTCTTTTTTAAGTGTGAACGTGTAAATGTTAAATTGTAAATTGCAGCAGCAGCACCAGCAAGAAGACGGCTAATGTTCAACGTTAGTATCAATGGCAGAGCGACTGTCGCTAACGTTTTCTGACGAAATGTTCAAACAAGACAGGACAGACACGTTAACGTTGAGAGAAGCACAGTAACTTATATTTTTCATACCAAACATAATGTGTGTACAATCAATGGTATTTCTTTCATACCGCAATCCTTCACAGCTGTAGACCGCTGACTCGCAAGAAAAGGTAACGTTATCTGCTAATGTTCATCTAACTTAGCGAGATGGCGAGTCGACTAGATTTTGTGAACAGCTAAGAGTCCCGCATAAAGTTATAAACACCGTTGCTATACGATCAAAAAAACACATGTTCACAGCAATGGCATTCTAAAGGGACAATGTAGATCTTGTCCTCATAAGAAACACGGTATTATTATTAGTAACGTTAAACCAAAATGAGCGAGGAAGGTTTCCAAAACCTCGCAAGACAGTTAGCTTAGCTTATTGACAGCAACCTTTTTTGATTGCGTATGGTTGACACTGGATAGCTCGCTAGCTCGCTAACATTAGTTAGCATTCCTTTAGCTGTGGCTGTGCAGCAAAACAACATGGCATTCACCATACTATAATCTTACATTTACCTGCTTAATGACGCATGGAGCTTAATCGCTGTTGTTTCATCGCTGCGGTGAAATATACCATGAAATTAAATCTGGACTACATGGTGATGTCGGATTTAAAGGGCAGCAGCACCACTTCGCTTGAGCAGATACCGACCATCTTCGTCAGGTGAACAAGACGCATGCGCACAGTCACATTACATTTTAAACCAGCAAAGATGGGTTAGAACTCCCTCGCTGGGGGCTGCATTTTATGTCAATTGCAAATGCAAAGTAAATTTTACAATGGGTTAGAAGTTTTAGGCCTACATGGCTCAATGGCTTGTGCTGTAGTCAGTGCCTCTTTCAGGCTATACTGAATTACCATATCTTTGATTGCGCTTGATGAAATATAGGCTAGCCTAGCATGTAGCCTACTTGTCTTAAAGCAACACTAAAGAGTTTTTAAGACCTTAAAATAATTTTTTCAAAATCGTTTTGGTGGTTCATCAACTCATAACAGTATGAACGTTACCTTCTGCATCTGCTCTGGAGCCCTCTATCGGCTGTAATAGCACTAAACAAGTTCGCCCTGTCGGGTCCAGGTTCTGTAGTCCAAGTAAAAACTACAGTCGATTGGCTTTGCGGCCAGCCATAGGTTGGAGTATATCTAGAGTTGAGCTGCCTCGACAGATATATAACGGGAGAAAACGCGGTTGTGTTTGAATTGCAATCATGCGGCAGAAGGAGAAAAGAAAAGAAGGAGATCTGAAGAAGCAAAAAAAAGAAAAAAACGGGAACCAGAGTGAATATTGGTCCGGCTTTCATTTGTTGGTGAGAGCTGAAGGAGGCTACACATTGCAAAACGCATGGTGACCTAGCTTTGTTGCTATTAGACTTGTAAGTAATAATGGTATATCCGACATCATTGATTGTTTTATCTATCGATTAGCCTGTGATGGCTACAAACAGTGGATGAGTCTTTGTGTTAGCTAAGGCGCTAACGTGGGTAATGCTAGGTACGTTTCCTAGTTGTTTATAGCTTTAGCGCTTTTGAAAGCATGCCATCATCCGTAAGTTGTCAACATATTTATATGTGAGTCGGATATTTCATTGTGAAACTAGTGGATTTAGAAATTAAATGAAAATTGAGTACACATCCATGTTACGGTTGTAAGTGTAACGTTACGCATGCAATCTGATGGGTTAGAAGCTATCTATTTTGGCTTTAGAAACTACAGTTTTGCAGTCTGTTTAGCAAATCTTCATAATTTTTTTCCCATTGTGGTTTCCCGTTTATCTTTCCCATATATATATTAAATGCATGCTTAAATATTTACGACGGCAGTAATTCCGGTTTTAACCTGTAGATGGTGCGATTTTGAAACTCTTTAGAGTTGCTTTAATGGTTAACCTGGTTGTTGCTGTTCATTGTTGCATGCCATGAATTGTGCTAATGCTTGTCCTACCTAAACTGGCCTGTCAGAGATATGAGCCAGGTGTAGTCTAGGTCTTCATAAGGGTATTCACCACAATTAACTCTACTGGCCCTCATAAATCAGTAGCTTATCCGTGGCAATTAGTGGGTGTATGCCATAGTGATATATTCAATATAGTCAGATATTGTATTCTACTTCACGGTTTCAAAAATCGATGTATTTTAAATATTTGCTTGCTTGTTGTTACATTTTTGGCTAAATCTGTATAGCAGCCTAGACTCATTCATTAGGGTTTCACTTTGCAGAGTCTGACATCTGTCAATATGATCAAGTTTATTTGTCATATTCTTTGAAATACTAATGTAAACAGTAATGGATGTATTAATACAAGCTTTAGGCTTGGGTTTAGGATTCATGTAACCAACAGACTCTGACGTTGAGTTTGAGTCCAGCACTTGATATTGTGGCTCATTTTAGCTGACTCCATCAAAACCTGGCCATTGGAACATAGCCCTTCTGCAGGCCCATGGGTGAGAGAACTGTATGCATTAGAGCACACTTCCACCAATGTCACCCTCACATCTTCAGCTTTAGTTTCCCTCCAGCAGATGAGTGTGTCTGGTAGAGAGCTTTATTTTGAAGGCAATTTAGTTAGCTTCCGGTTAGGCGAATACTCTCTGTGTACTTGGAGTGTGTCTGGTAGAGCTAGAGCTTCATCTTGAAGACAATTTAGTTAGCTGCCTTTTAGGTGAATACTTTCTGTGTACTTGTGACATTGCTTTTAGCCTTCCCAATGAGGACATAGCCCACACTCTGTTGTTGGTCATGTTTTTGATTAAGGAAAAAAATAGACTGGAGTGCTAACATCGGACTCAGCAAATGCCCAAATGACCTGGAGAATCTGTAGAAACATGGAAAATGAAGGTATTGTCTGGCATATCGCTTTAAAACTTTTGGATATAGGTACCTGACTCATGCTGTAATTGAATAAGACATTAAAGGTGCTCTATGAGATGATTTTAGCGCAAATTTCATTAAATCTCAATTGTAGACATAGCTTGCTGTCCCCTGAATATTCTATGGAAAAACAGGGGCTGTAATACTCAAAGCGGAGTAGTAAATTTAAACAAACAACAAACTAGTGGCTGGGGGATCTGAATGTAAACATAACAAACAACGGCCAACCAATCAGCAAAAAGATGACTGGTGGTAGGGTTAAGGCACGCCCCTATTATTCCTTTTTAAAAAAAAAAAAAAAAAACGGCATACCCAAATTGAAAGCTTGACAGCTACATAGTTTTAGACTCAGGGATGTGCCTCATACCATTGTTTTGTTGGTTCTGGTTTGTAGTATTTAGATATGTTTGAGCGTTTGTTTGAGAATTACAGACCCTGTGTTTTCTTTCAAAACCAGGTTTTTTTTAGAATATATTCAGATGATCAAAGAGAGACGCCTAAAAATGATATCATGCTAAAATCCCGCAGCATCTCATACAGCACCTTCAATAGCAGTATCATCTTGGCTACTATAGCAGCCAATGTTTTTCACCAGGCTGCACATGTACCTAAGTGAGGATTAAAGACAACAATATCCTCGATGGACGCACAATTGCACATGCATTATTAGATTACAAGATTCTTGAGAACAGTTTTATCAGGTATCAGGTGAAACAAAAATGAAACATAAAATGCAGATGTTAAGGAACATATTTATTTCCAATGTGTTACTGAGTTTAAATAATGAAAACTTTAAACTGCATTAAACTATAGCCTTATAGTGTGTGAACACCAGGCCAACTGTAAGGCATCTGATATTATGTCCGTTGATGAGTATCTCTGACTCAAATTGTAGCTCAGTTTCATTTGCAGTCAATTGAACATGGTAAATGGGAAAAGGAGCCGGTAGCAGTTGTGAGTTTTGTACAGATTGCCGTGTGCACATGGTATTAGAGTTTCTCTGTGTTTGTTTCCATAGGTTACTTTTCCTCTCAGCTCTTGCAGATCTGACTTAGAAGCATTTCAAATAACAAAGGAATCTGACCTAATTGTTTTTTTTTTCTTTATTCTTAAATCTTGAAAAATAATTGTTCATGACTCCCCCAGATTTAGACCAAACTTTTAAAACTAGCTCACCAGAGATGTAGCTTTCCCCTTCATTTTTTTCTGGGGGTTAAGCTACCTCCAGTTTTTTGAAGAGCTAGTGAATTATGAGAAGACATTTTGTGTATTGAGCGTATTACATTTTAAATTGTTTACCTCACCCAATTGTAAAATAAAAGTTCTCACCTCTTTACATTTCCGAAACAGAAATACATATTGTTTTATTTCTAGAAACTTTCTGTGGGATTACAAATTTGTGGATGGATTGCTTTCCTTGTAGACATAGGGAGAACACCCTTGGTTGATTCAGTTTAGAAGCCTCATAAGGTCATCCAACATGCAGTAAGCTTTCAGACAGATGTTCTTGAAGGCTTCAGTGAGTCTCTTGTCCAATTTGCCTGTAGTTTTCAGGTTTTCCCTGTGTGGCGTTCAATAAACCATCCAGTTGGCCTGAGATCCAGTTTGAGCTGTTCCATAACCCATGGGTCCTGCTGGGCACCTTCTACAAACTCTTCAAGTGAGAGTTGACCTGGAAATGCAAAGAAAGGCATTGCTTTAAGTGTTTCTCCTTGCATGTTATCAAAAAATACTCAAACAAATGTGTATATAAAACAAATATTTTACCATCCTTGTTTTTATCCACAAGTTCAAAGATTCTGTCGCAGATTTGTTCGGGACTCATTTCCTCACTTCCAGACGACTTATGTCCTTTTATCGCGGAAATAATCTGTTGGTAGATTGGACAGCTGTTTGTTTGTTTGTTTTTTAAATCATGCAGCCCCACAGATATTGTACCCCAAACTACTAGTAATATTCACATTTTAGAGTTGGTTAAACAGGGACTGAGTTGAGAGGCATATATTTTTCACAGAATATTCTTGCAATTTATCCATGGAATGAGAACGCCATGTACTGTATTCATACTGTATGTACTTTAAAAAGACAAGCCAACAGCCATCTTTAGACTTTGACGACATGGTTAGATCAACTGATCTAATTACAAGGATTGTGAACTAATCTGGGTTAACCCTTAAGTACAAATGTAAACAAGCTTAGCCTGACCCTGGAGTAGTATATGGGTAAAAAGTGGCTGTGGTAATGGCATAGACGCACTCAACCGACACAACAATTATTTTTATTTAGTCCTTGAACACATTAAAGTATTGACTTAAAGCATTGAAATTACACTAATCTTTGGACAGTAACAGTAAAATGTCTTACTTTTACTATATGCTTCACTTCTCTTTTGTCCAGGCGCCCATTTCCATCCCTGTCATAGACCTTGAATGACCACTTTAGTTTATCCTCTAGTTTGCCACGGAGAACAAGGTGCACAGCAGCCACATACTCCATGAAGTCTATGGTGTTATCCTGAATTGAACCGTCCAAAAAATTATACAATAAATTTGTGAAAAATATATGAAAACAGATCAGGTAAAACATGAGCAAGTATACTTTATACTGTATACTATACTGAGTATACTGTAACTCACACCTGTCCATTCAACTTGATTTTGATAACTTTTTATACATAGGCTGTTAGTTCAATGTCTGAATATGTTAGGCCATACTATTTACTTACAATTCTGATGCAACACAGTGTAAGACATTTTCATTCTTTTGTTTTTTCTTTGTCACAGGGAGAGTAAGAGTAACATGCAAAGCTGCATGGTGAGCCTTACCTTATTTGTATCGAAAGAGCGGAATATATTTTCCACATAGGCATTTTCCTCATCTGAGGCATCAGTGGTGATTCCAAAGATTTTTTTGAACTCGTGCAAATGCAGGTTTCCACTCGGGCATTCGCTTGCAAACTTCTTGTATAGTTCCTGGATCTGTGACAAAGCCACTTCCCTCTCTTCATCATCACTGTGAGACTGGCCCATAATTGCTCACATGTGTCTCTGGTCACCGATTTATAAAGACAGTAAAATGTGTCACAAAAAAACTGTCGCTCATTTTAAGAATCTTTAGAAGCCATTTACCATCCGACATCAAAGATGCTTTCTAACAACTGATTTCTTGCTCTGGAAAAGCCCTGGCTCTCACTTAAACCCTTAATGAGTGCTTAGATATTTTTAGATGGGGGACTCCAATCCAGTCTACGTCCTCTTGGACCAAGTCATTTCTATTGGCTCAGAAAAAATCTGGGTTTGTGAACTTTGTACAACTTTTCATGTATCTGCAGTCTCTTTATTTTTTGTTCATGCACACATTCTCATGAGCTATTTTCATTATTATTTAATCAATACCAATAATTTGATTATTATTCAAACCATTTTTATTTATTTTTTGAGGTTACCGTTTTACACATTTCTGGGGGCAACATAGATAACTGGCATTCAGGGTGTTTGCTTACTGACTATGTAAACCATAAGCAGTTAAGATGCTAAAACAGGTTCCCTGTTGGCAAGAATTTGGTCTCATTATAGCAGGAGAATTGTGGCCAAATGAGGTTTAGATCAATGACAATGAAAACAAACACTACAGCTGGCCTCCCTCTGACCTCAGATAGCACACTTACAGTAGGCAACATAGACGGATGTTTTTCAAATAAGGAATATGGTTTCACATTCGTCTTAAATTTAAGTCATCAGGTCTTCAAAAAATCTTGGTTGTTGGTAGTTGAAACATATAGAGCAACCTTGTTTCTTGTTGCAAATCCATTCATTTCAATTGAAATCCAACAACCCTGTGCATTTTTTTCCAGAAAGAGTTTCAAGGGGTTCTTGTCTTAAATTTTGATCATAATGGTCTCTCTCCCCCCCCCCTCCCCTCCCCCCCCCCCCCCCCCCCCTCCCCTCACACACACATACACACACACACACTCACACAGAGAACATTCTACAGTACAGTACTGTACAGCAGCCAACAAAAGTTAAACTGCAGTTAAAATGCCTACTTTGGCCCTGAATGACACCACAAAAGATCAGTTAAGGAACAGGCCAGGAGGTGTGGTCCTCATAGTTGTAATTCCATTACAAGGTCTCTGTCTCCGTCAGTCCTTAAGGGCACATAAGGATTCCCTGTCAGTGTTTCTAGCTTCACACATGATGGAGACACTTCACTACAACTGCAACAGCACTACCCACATGCCTGTGCAATGTTTAAAAAATTATTTCAGCAAGTAATCAATTCAATTACATATAAAGGCAAAAGCTAATTGTATTTTTGTCACGGAGCAGTTGATTTTTTGCACTTCAAGCATGATAGAAGGTCATTGGACTACTGTATCTATTGGTAGCAAACAGCAATGAGTTACATGTCTTTTTTTCATTTGCAGTGTAAAGAATGGGTTACCAGTGTCTGAGCTGCCATTGCAAGGCCTGTATGCTGGCTTGCTGTCTGCGCCCTGGATACATTGTGAAAAAACATGGCCTTGAAAGACAACACAGGGGCTGTAATCCTCAAACAAACATTGTGTCTACCAAAACATAACAAACCATAACAAACCACAGCCAACCATTTGGCAATAAAATTCCCCATATCTTCTCTAAACCATTTGCCATCAAGATCCCCCACTCCTTCCTTCAACCATCTTGTTGTCGATTGTTTGAGGATTCACTGATGTTTACCAAAGGTTTCAAAGCAGACATTGTCAGCATGATCTCACAGTAATAAGTGCTGTTGTGGCTGTGTTGAGGGAGCTACAGCAAGTGTTATACTGTAGCAAATATAATGAAGTCATGTTAACCATGGCAGGTTTTAAAGGCTCAAAGGTTTTGACAGTGAAGATAATTCATTAAAAATAAAAAAGACTAATTAATTACTTTATTCAAGTAATTGACATAATTACACTACAAATAGCACATTAGATTAAGTAACTTTCCCATCATTGGTAGCATAACTGACTCACTAACCGATAAACACTTTCTTCTAAACCCTTAGCATTAACTAACAGATACAATTGCCTTTTTTTATTTTACTTCCTCCTCCTCTAACCCTTGCTTTCTTTTTCTTCTTCTTTTTCTTCATTTTCTTCTTTTTTTCATTAAAGAAAGTTTTATTCAAAGTTGCCCCTAGGAAATCATGCGTGTCTTTTTGGGCAGCAAGTCAGTGCTGCTGCCCTCTGATGGTAACTTAGGATAATTACATGTTCTTCTTTCAGGTTGGCCTACTGTTTTTGTCAAGTTGTCTTGTGTTTGGCCATTCTTTACACTGTAGAATGTGTATGGAAACAGAATAAATTATAATGAATGAATGAATACAACATGTCCGAGAGGACACCACATCAACTGTAAAATATCTCTGAGCACTTGCTCCTTTCCTTTCTGCTTCACAGTGTGACATGCAATGAAATTCTTGTAATATTCTATGTTTAATATTTTAAACTACATTACTTATAGATTGCTTTGAGGTTAAGAGAAAATTGGAGTAATTAAAAAATACTCTCTAACATAAACATAATCTTACATGATGTTTTGGGGGTGATGTTATAGATGAGCTGCCAACTAAATATGATCAGAAGAAGCCAGGGATCAAATGCCCTTTCTGTGAATTATACAAGTTCAGTCATATTAGTTCGAAAATCTTGATTGATTTATTGACGTTATATCAGCACGAGTGATTAATAGATTATTTTTTATTCATTAATTTGATTCATGGATGGATTTTTTTTTGCAAACAAGTCACAGCACAGGAACATTATTGTAAACAGATATTGGTTGATGAATATTTTATTACACATTATATAATTTTGTGCTGAAAATGAATAAATATGTATACATTTCAAATGTTGATTGATTTATACATTTGAGAGAAAATAAATCCAGGAAAATTATATTCAATTTAAATAGGATTCTTCTTTCATAAGACCCAAGCGTCGCAAAACATCCTTTTTTATCCTTTTATTCAGACCTCTAAACAGACAAGAAAGGGTTCAGTAAACTGAATAATGCAACACTTTATATTGTGCGTTGACTTGCATAGTATGTTAGCTGCAAATTAAATTCCGCTGCACATTGTTGAAATGCTGAAGCTGCATCACTGCTGGATCATGCATGGCACTGATCTAGCTGAGGTAGTCGATGTTGACAGACTGAATGTCCAGCAATATACTGTCTTTACACTTTGACCTCTTCTGTCCAGTTTGTGTCACCTCCATCTCTGCAGAAAAACAGTCACGTCTCTGATCCGATCAGTTTTTTGGACTGTTTCAGGTAGCCCTCTGTACTGTACCAGCTAAGGTTACTGTACTGGACCAGCCCTAAAAATGTACTCATGTGTGGGTTGGGTGGAAAACAGCTTTGTGTCTTCTGTTAGATTAAACCCGTCAACATGGAGTACCGCATTACAATCCCACAAGTGAAACATATCATTTTATCATGGTGTTTTGTTTCTGTTCTGAAGGACCCATCCACTTGCATTAAAGTCCAGTTTCAGCATCTCCATCAGCCACTCGTCCTTCTGTGCCCCTTCCATGAACTCTGCCAATGATATTTGACCTAAGGGAGGGAGAGAGAGAGAGGGAGAGAGGGAGAGAGAGAGAGATGAAAAGGGATGAACAGAGACTAGACATAGAACACACTACAGATGACGAACACACAAACAGATGGAAAGAAATTGTCTGGGCCATAATTAATCTGAATGATGGCCTTCCGTTACCTTATTTTACACACACACACACACACACACACAAATCTAGCTAATCTTAATCCTTATATAAACACATCTGATTACTTATGAAACCTCAGTCATTAGTGCCAGTCTGGCATAATCAGACCAGACCAGACACGTGGCTCAATGCTCCACACTCACCATCGTGATTCTCATCCACAAGTTCAAATATTCTGTCACACATTTCTGTGGGAGTCATGCCGTTGTCTGTGTTCTTGGTCTTCATTTTATAAATGATCTGCAAAAAGGGGAAACATACCTTATGAACTGTGTAATGTGTTACATTGTTATTGTTTAAATACAAAATAAATAAAATATATAAATATAAAATTATATATAAATATATATTGTTGATCGTGAGGCCGTCTGATACCAACTAGCTTTGAGGGGCAGAATTTATTGACTAAATCATTATAAAACACACTATCCTTTGCTTTGATTACATAACAGCAGATTCTGTTACCCTGATATTAGAAGAGTGAAAGCAAAGCCACTTAAGATGTCCACTCTCTGATTTTAATCCTTATAAGTAGGCCACCCACATTTAGCATGTCTGCTGTCACTGTCGATCTTATGTAACAGATCTTTAGGCAGAGGACCAAGACTGGCCTGATCTAACCTGACCTAACCTAGCCTTACTATACAGTATGCCCCAACTTGACTTCAGTCTAGTATTTTATAACCTCTGTTAAATCTTTAAAAGCATATTTGAAGAGAGAGAGAGAGAGAGAGAGAGAGAATATACTTATTTGATCCTGTGGCATTTGGCCTCTGAATTTATCCAATTTGTGAATTAGTGAAACACATACAGCACACAGTTCATTTTAGTTCAATTTAATGCAAACTACCAAGAGCCAGTGGGTTGTCTGAGACGCCCGAGGTGCAGTGAGGGGTTGGGTGCTTTGCTCAAGGGCATTTCTGCTGGCAATGTGGGAATAGGAGAGCAGTGCTCAACCACACTGTTCATACTGGTCAGGGAAACGAACTGACAACCATTTGGTTTCAAGCCATAAGCCATAGTATGCTGTGGTTGCCTCTTGAGCAAATATTTATCTTATTGTCTGCTATTTTATTAGTCCTTTATGCCAGTGACAATCTATTTTTCTTACAAGTACCCTACATTACATTACACAAACTATTAAACTTACAGATGCATTCTCTAATACCTCTGAATACTGTATCAATTAGAGTAATCATCAGTCTGCCAAAGCTGCCACTCTTTCATTCACTCTTTACAGCTCACCCACCATCTGTTTCACTGTGCACTAATTATATCATATATTTGAGCATTTCCTGTCAGACTTATTTGGTGTATAACCCCCCCAACCCCCAAATCTGATATCATAGAAAAAAATATCAGTTGTCAAAATGATATCCCACACACACACAAACATGTCTGCCTAATACCTATTTTCTTTTGTTTTACATACATAAGCCCTGTAAATGTTGTCAATGTTCCAAAGTATCTTTGTTTTTGTGCTGTCTATTATTTAGTTATGTTGCATTATGTCCCTATAACTTCCTGTTTTTTTTGCAAATAAATATAAATAAATAATTTAAAATACCTCCATCAAATAACATACAGCATAACATCTAACATTCAGTGTTACCAGTAACATGAATTGTAATGTGTTGTCTCTAGGAATATCAACTAACATTTTACACTGATTTGTGCTCCTTACCCTAATGATGTGCCTTATTTCCTGGCGGTCAAGACGGCCGTTCCCATCACTATCATACACTTTAAACGACCATTTGAGTTTGTCCTCCAGCTTTCCCCGGAGTACAAGATGCAATGCTGCTACATATTCCATGAAGTCTAATTTGTTATCCTGTGAGGACAAAACACACAAAAAGCTGAATGCACAGCAACCATACTCCATAGCAGTCAACATCAGCATGATCTACAGCAGCATCCTATGGCATACTGACTAATTGATTGCACTCTTACCTTGTTTGTGTCAAAGGAGCGGAATATCATCTCAATGTAAATAGTCTCTTCTATAGATGTGCTCTGTACTCCAAAGATTCTCTTGAACTCATGTAGGTGTAAGGCTCCGCTTGGACATTCTTTCATAAATGCTATGCACAGTTCTTGAATAAGCGCAAGGTCTACCTCCTCTTGCTCTGCACTCTCTCCCTGTCCCATTTTGTCCAGCAATGTGGTCAAATTTTTGAGAAAAAGGAGATTGAGCTGCAGAGACCGATGGTCACCATGCGCTTGGCAGCAACATATCTGTTCACACTGACCAACTTGCCTGCCTGCATGGATAGATTAAAGGTGTTACAACAGGTGACGGAGGTGACAGAGTTATTTTTTCTCTTTGGTGACCTATCAACCCTGAGGCAAAGGTTTAGTGATGCAATTTGTATATATATATATATATATATATAAAGTTATTTTCACAAGTTTGTAGTAAACATAATAGTTTGCCACAAAAATGTTGCCATAATTTTGCCACTAGTGGTAGATCATGTCTGTACCTACTTTCTTTTGTTTTACATAACTACACAAGCCCTGTAAATGTTGCCAATGTTCCAAAGTATCTTTGTTTTTGTGCTGTCTATTATTTAGTTATGTTGCATTATGTCCCTATAACTTCCTTTTTTTTTTGCAAATAAATATAAATAAATAATTTAAAAATACCTCCATCGAATAACATACAGCATAACTTCATCTAACATTCAGTGTTACCAGTAACATGAATTGTAATGTGTTGACACTAGGAATATCAACTAACATTTTACACTGATTTGTGCTCCTTTTCAATTTACACTTGATGTGCCTTATTTCCTGGCGGTCAAGTCGGCCGTTCCCATCACTATCATACACTTTAAACGACCATTTGAGTTTGTCCTCCAGCTTTCCCCGGAGTACAAGATGCAATATTCCATGAAGTCTAATTTGTTATCCTGTGAGCAGAAAACACACAAAAAGCTGAATGCACAGCAACCATACTCCAGAGCAGTCAACATCAGCATGATCTACAGCAGCATCCACTAGTGGTAGATCTGTGGTAATGATCTGCAACAATTACAAATTGTTTACCATTGATTTGCAAAAAAAATTGCAATTTTCCAGTAATGGCAACATTCTAATAAACTGTTGGTGACATTTTTTTGTCTTTAGTAAGGGCAGGTTTTCAGTTTCAGTTTAAAGGCAGGTAAGAGTGTGATTTTTCATCTCCCTTAAAGAGCCCATAGAATGCATTTTTTGACCATCATAAAATGTTCTTTGAGCCTCAATAATTGTGTATGCAAATTTGTGCGGCTGAAAAAGACCCAGGAGCATTTCTAGGCCGTCTATTCCATGCTCAGAAATGTATACTCATTAAAAATTTTCGTATTTCCCACCCTTTCCCGCCCCGTGGCGCTGATTGGCTAGTTCATTGTGAGGCCTATTGGCTGTTTTTTCGCTGAAGCAGATTGGCTCCCTAGTTTCATTGACACTCTTAACATTACTGCTAGAAAACAAATTCAACTACGTCTGACCCCAACTGTAGGCTATACAGACTGTATTCACTTCTCAAGTTCAAAGAACCGAGGACACAATAGTGTCCGTAAACGTTTTATCGCTCCCCTTTTAACATACCGTTCTATTTTATCACGCTACGTTTGCGCCTAAGCAAGTAGCAGGTCAATATGCTGCAACGGTAGCCCCAGATGGAGCCTAACTTCAAATTAGAGCTCCTCAATTTGTAGCATAATGACATTTGTTTTTAAGAACTTAAGGCAGACTAAAGAAGTGAACAGCCACTTGCAAGAACTCTGGCCCAAAGATAAACGATGCTGGCTCAACAACTTGGAACTTCATCAAGGAATCTCAGGACGTACAAGGATAGGTCAGTGAATCTTAGGTGAAGGGGAAATTTAGCTTGAAGGTACTGCTACCGTTACAAAAGAATCCAAGTCTGACCCCAACTGTAGGCTATATAGACTGTATGCAGATTACAGTTTTATTGCTCCCCTTTTAACATTACCGTTTTATTTTATATCGCGCTGTGTTTGCGCCATACACTACAAGCAAGCAGCAGGTCTGTTTTTCAGCAGAAAATCGGTTAACTATCTGAGCTAAATAAACACGCAATAGGATGTCAGCCTTTATGACAACGGTTATGCAGAACCATTTACAATTTAATATTATGTAGGCATAGGCTACGTTTTAGTTTCAGCACTAATGTCTGAGGTTATGAAATGCTATGATAGACGGCAATATGCATCTTTACCGGGAAATTAACGTAGGCTATTACGTTTGTATAGTAAACATTCCAAGTTCACCTAAAACCCCCGGTGTTAAAACTTGGTAATGGAAATGCAACACTGGGGCTATATAAGCACAGAAGCCTGGGGGAAATGCGACATTAGTATCTGTTGTTATGCTTGCTAGCAACACTTTAGTGACCGAGTGTGCAACAACTTTTCAAGTAGGCAAACTGTTAAGGCCATAGAAATACCAGTCTATAATGTTATGGTTATGGCGACCAAAAAACTCTGAATTCTAGCGTGGTTACCTACCGGCAGAATCGGTTGTTGTTGGAGAATATTGAAATAGATCCTGGTTTCAGGCGTAGTGTTCGTGAAAAGCCGGATTGATACAGTTCGAGGTTGGCGAAACAATATGAGGTGAATTGACCAGAGCAAACGGCCAATCTTGTGGTTGTAGATAAAAATCAACTACTCCCGTTGAATGCGAGGTTCTTGAGGAAGGTAGTGCAAATTCTGTACAACCCCAGCCCAGTACATCCTGGAACGTTACACGTGCGTGCTGACATTTTTTTCGTATGTTCTCCAGTTAAACAGAAATTCAACATGCACTTATTTCAAACAGAAATTCAACATGCACTTATTTCAAACAGAAATTCAACATGCACTTATTTTTCTTAGAGCCGTTTGCCGTTCTCAATGTTAGCTAGCTATTAGCCTACATAGACTACAGTGCGTTTATAGCCTACCTCCGAAGCAACAGGGGGCTGGACAAGAGACTGTTACAAACAATTTTGATTGGACCAAAGATTCTAGAGCTAGAGCTTTTTGGATTGGACAATGTAATGGAGGAGGTGTAGCTTTGCACTGTCTACGTACACCGAGCACTAGTTTCAGATTGTTTTTTTTCAGCCCGGCAAATTCTAGCCTGAAATTTACATATAGAAGGAGGTGGAAGATGGTGTTGGGAGTGTCGGTGTGGTCCGTTGGATACCTTAAGCAGTGTTGGGAAAGTTACTTTGGAATTGTAATGTGTTACAGTTACAAGTTACTCTATCTAAAATGTAATAGAAGTGTAACTATTTCAATTACTTTAACAAAGTAATGTAACTAATTACATTTGATTACTTTTTAATTACTTTCCCATTTTTTGAATTTTGAATGAATTTTGTCAACTTTCAATCATTTCCAGTTTTTAAAACCGTGGATTACCCTTTAAGTATTAATCAACACTGACTGCTGTAAAGATCCCTACAAACTCCTTTGACTTCAGTACATTAACTAGAAGTTGTCTATTTTGTGTGATTGCTAGCTCATTTCTACTTTCTGCAATGGGCTAGACCGATGGCCAACACGCGGTCCTGGACAGCATGTGGCTCTTTGCTTGGTCTCATGTGGCTCTTGCATTCATATTGAAGTTTTTGTTTGTGTGTGTGTGTGTGTGTGTTCGCTTCACAAATGTGCATGTGTGTGAGATGAAAATACAGTCAAGTTTTCTGGCAGGGGGCAAGATCATTTAAGTAAACAATTTGTTAATTTTGCTCTCAAAATGGCAGGGAATGAATGCACAGCAAAATATGAAGATAAACACAGGACGTTTGAAATGGGGGAGCTTATAGTTTGTTGAATGTAATGGCAAATCATTCTGCCTTACATGGTGGGTGGGTGTGGGTGAGAGAAAGGGGGGGTGGGTGATATTAATGTGTGCCCATGTATGATGTGGCCCTTGCGGTAACACAGTAAAAATGTGGCTCTTGGTCTCTGACTGGTTGACCAACCCTGGGCTAGGCCAACACTGAGTTTCTATCTGACATTGCAGTCATCATCGCAAGAGCAGACTGCTTAGTAAAGTGGGTGGAGTTGCCAATTCAAACATGACGACAAATGTTTCACTGCAGAAGATATGTAACTTGAAATGTAATCCTGAATATTTCCTTAATGTAACTGTAATTTAATTACACAGTTTTTCAATGTAACTGTAACTGATTACTGTTACTTTTATTTTGTAATTAAATTACGTAATTTTGTTATATGTAACTAGTTACTCCCCAACACTGACCTTAAGCTACCTAAATTCAACAATAACAAGGTAAATGTGGTTTTGCATTCTATGGGCTCTTTAATTTACCATGTAATGAGTCATTTAATCATAACAAAGCTGGTAAATAAAACTAAAAATGTTGCATGGTGTGTCTTAACATCATGAAGGGAGGACTCTTGCTGCCTTAGTCTGGAAATCTTGATGTACCCCTAGCAAACTTTTTCTACATTCAAAAACTGGAGCTCATCAAATTACAGGCATATGCAGATTTTCTTTTAATTGTCTAAGACTGTGTCTCATATGAGGCATTTTCATTTACATCCACTTGGATACAGGAGGCCTAGATCCCCCTAGACCTGAGAGTGGTTATTTTGTCTCATCCTTAGCCAGGATTGGAGAGCCTGTCCTTATACGACCTCCCCTCACTTTTCAGCTTAAACATAGCCATTCTCCGCTATTCTCCCTGACCTGATGAGCCTGTGTTTATTTTTTTAAAGAGGGAAACCATTGGTTGTAAGAGCAAAGCTTGTACTGTACCTGCTTGTCTGTATATCAGCCATAAACAGTGTAGGTCATGAGAGGATAATATGCCTTGAGTCTCAGCCTCAGCCTCTGAAAGAACATCTTATAATCTTGTAGGCTGCTCACACCTGCGGTCTAATGTATGAGTTCTGACAGCAATAAGCTCATGTTTCAGCTTTATCTCTTGCTGTCATAATATGCTTTTCCATTTTTATAGTCATAATAATGAAGATGTCAAATTTGATATTTTCTCCTAAAATATACTGTAAACCATCTGGCTGGATAATCAAGGTGCTCCATGATTTGTCTCTATGTTCACACAGGCTTTTGTTTGTTTGTTTGTTATAAGTACAGTAAAGGTATAAAAATCATTTTCAGATCAGATGGACAGCGTGAATATCTTTGTTTTCATCCTACACAAACATAAACACACCAATGAATACATATTTTTGCTTACAGCCTCCACCAGAGGTATGTAAAACAAGAAGTCCTATCTTTGTTTCTTTGTTCTCTCTGTTCTGCGTTGTCTATCTTCTCTTTCTTTTTTTGATATCTCCCTGTTCTGTGTTTTCTTCTTGCTTCTACTTACCTTCTGCATTCACATAATCCCCCTTCCTAATGGCACAGGAGCTGAGAGGAGTGGGAGAGAATATTTTACACAGTGTACATATGCAAGCCTTGTTAGTCACATTTGTGTGTTTGCATCATCATATGCAACACCTTTATCATAAGGACACTGAGGTTAATTCACATGAAACATATACTCTTGCCTGGATCCAGATTCACATTAAATTTAGAAAATGAGATGAGGGCACACATACACACCATTATCTACTATACTAGCTGTTAGCCATTACAAATGTCTTAATAGTGGTCTATTCCTTAGCATCAGCATGCTACAGCTATGAGCTTATACTAGGCCTAATACTCGAGTCCAGACGCGGACTGGTTTCATAACCATTGCCTTTTTTTATCTCTCCTATGCTATACTTCTTATTCGCTAATTCGCTACCCACATTACTTTCATTTTTATGTGATCCTTGGAAGTGAATTTTTGAACAGTAACAGAGAATAGACTTTAAGCAGTTACATTAGTCCATTAGAGTGTTTTTTTTCCTCAATATGTGGTAATATCGCTTATGATTTAATCCATAGCCTATAATTATCCAGATTTATTCCTGATTTTAAGAAGGGGAAAAATCTAACACCTATTTTGAGCCTCTCTGGGTAATATCTGTTACCCCAGGCATAACGTTTGACCATATTTCTAGCTTAGTTCACCAAACCAACTCAAAAAACGAACAAAGTCAATTGAGCATTTTCATGAAATTGTCAGATTCTTGTCAGGACCTTTCAGTTACTATACTGTAACTGACCAGTATACGAGGGCGTATATTAGGCCTACCAAAGGGTCAATTGGATTTGAAAGCAGGAATCATTCTGCTCTGTAACAAGGCTAACAAGGCTCATTTCCAAATAAAGTCTAAATCAGTACATTTGGAATGTCAGCCAAAGTTGAAGCGTGACTAATACACTGATTATTATGGATGTTTGGCACACAAATAAGACCAATTGATAATTGATTGTTGGTGATATGACTTTCACTTGGGTTGGAAAGGTCAAATGAGGTTGTGTTACTGGCCCCAAATAGCAGGGCCTAATTAGATAATGATTCCATCCTCCTTGGTCAGCCTTTATCCAATTCAAAGTCATTAGTTACTTTTCACAGGTTTGCCAAACTGTACAAAAGACACTATCCCAAACCACAGCTCCTTGCATAATAACTATAAAACTATACTATATAACTATACCCACTGGTTAGCGCTTCGGACTGGTGACTGAAGGGTTGCCGGTTCAAACCCCGACCAGTGGAAAGCGGCTTAAGGCACCTAACCCCTCACTGCTCCCCGAGCGCCGCTGTTGTGCAGGCAGCTCACTGCGCCGGGATTAGTGTGTGCTTCACTTCACTTCACACTGTGTGCTGAGTGTGTTTCACAAATTCACTAATTCACGGATTGGGATAAATGCAGAGACTAAATTTCCCTCACAGGATCAAAAAGAGTATAATTCTTCTTCTTCTTCTTCTTCTATACCATAACTACTATATAACTATATAAATGCTTATAATGACGGGAGAACATCTATATTCTGCAGAATTCAAGGTATTGGTTTGGCCCTACAACTAAGCTCAGATTTTCCATGTGGCCCCCATTAGAAATGTATTGCCCACCTCTGGTTTTTATCATGTTGTAGTTCATATTTGTGAGCACCAGTAGATGGCAGTATAGAAGTAAATATATAGATAGCAGTATAGAAGACTAACAGTAGACAACTGTTGAAAGAGTTATATCTGCTGAGGCTCCAATACTGTGGAATTCCCACTGATTATGATTAATCAGATATCAAAACAACATTCTTGTCAATTTCTTAAATTCTATGAAAATTCACAGAATACCAAAAACACCAAAATATCATTATTCAGTAACATTAGCTAAATGTTACACTTATGACATTTTTGTTATCACTTTACAAAGTAGACACAAGCTGATAACTGTAACTTTTATTGTACATATTTGAAATCCAATTTGCTGAAGAAAAATATATCTCTGTCGAATAAAAAAATAAATTCTGAATATTTTTTGGCAAAAATGACAATATTGCAACTATAAGTTAAGTTAAGTTAAGTCACTTTAACAATAATAATGTGTTATTAGTGTTAAAAGGCTTGATATACCAACATAGCAGTAACCCACAACAGGGTACAATGTGCGACAATTTTACACTAATTGGGGCTGCTTTTCTATGTCCAGTCCAGGTGACAACAATTCTGCTGCTGTATGTGAGGTCTTGGGAGCTGGTTTCTATAACCAGATGGGATGTTGTTATTGTTGGTGTCAGATGGAGAATGCTGTGAATTCCAGTCCTCCAGAGATGCAGGTATTTCTCTCTATACGAGTCCAAACTGGGCCAGCTCACTCAGCTCCATGTCCCCAAACGCCTCCCAGGGGCACACAATCGCTGAGTCTGGACAAATAGGAAAACACTGACGTGAGTATGATTAATACTGCATGTTAATGTTGAGTATAAGATATATTAAATAAATTATACTCAATATGTCTACAGTCATGGTTAAAAATGTTGCCACCCATGGAATTTCTACAGAAAATGCACAATTTTTGTTAAATATCTAATGTGGCAGTGACATTATTTACATTATCATTTACTGGTATTGATTATTAATGTGATTTAGTGGTACTGATACTTTGTTACACAAAATCTTACCTCCCAGGCCTTCCATGCCAGGTACATCATTGTCAAATCTAAAAAAATGATAGAAAATGAAATAATCAAAATAATCTTTTTACACATGTAATAAAACAATACTACATACAGTATACTACATATTTTGTAGCTTCGAAGACCAATAACAAACTGGCTTCTGGTGCCTACTTTTCATGTGTGTCGTGTACTAGTGGAGGTGCTGTTTGTATCTGTGAGAGAGGGTATGCAATCTCTGAGACCACAATGTGAGTGAGTGGAGCAGTGTCTCACCCCTTCTGGCCAGGCTTGGGGAGCTTGCTCTTAAACTGCCTTCCCTCGCCCTTCTGCTTGAACTTGGGCGGCCCCGCCTTGGCTCCTCCCTGCCCAGATGTGCCTGCATTCATCTCTGAAAGAATATCACACACGTTTCATAACTTACATTTGGACCCACTGTGTACATCAATATCAGATTGAAGCATTACTCAGCTACTAACTAGAGGCATAGTTGTCTAGTTGCTCAAAAGGCAAAGTATACACTATACACAGTGCACATAAAAGGAAAGATGAGGAGAACACCACTTGATAAAAGTGTATTCTAATGGAATGGCACCATGTTATAACACCTATAATAGTTGAATCGTATTGATTTACTCAATTTAGTACTTCCCCTCATCATTCCCTACTGGGCACGTGCAGTGTGGTGGTCAGGATAAGCAGTAGAAGAGCTCTATAGTGCATACACTTCAGACAATAGAAAAAAATAAATACTTATTAATGAAATTTAATGAGTTATTGCCATATGGCACATTTTGAGAGAGCAATGCACATGTTTTAGCTGAAAATCTTACATCTGAAACATGTTCATTTTAGCATAATTATCTGGTCTCAGATGTGACCAAATTCCTGCTTACCGAGAGGTACTGCCCACTGCACGTGCCTACTCGCCATACATTGACTAGGACAAACAAAGAAATGCCTCACTGAGTATACAGTCATTGTTCACACTGTTTGTAACAATCACATAAAAAACATTTAAACCCAGATAATTTTTCTATTGGTCTTTCACACCTAAATAAAATAAGGATTAGCCAATCATTTTAAGGCAGCATACTATAAGTCACTCATAGAATTAAAATCTCCAGTCAAGTGGCTGAGGCTACTATAGCACAGTCCCACCATATATTTGGGATGTAAAAATAATAACCAATAAGACCTAATACACTTCTGAAACCATAAATTGCATTTTTTGAAAAAAAAAAAAAAATCTAAAAATTGTGAACTTCTGCAATAACAATTTAATGTTTGGCTTCAATGGCTTGGAAGAATCCAGATGAAAGAAAATGCATTTAGGCTCACCAAAGAGAATAATTAAACATACTTCAAAAGCCTATGCATTCTGTTAACATTCATTTTTAAACCTCATGTTTATGATAAGGGTAAATAAACATGATATAAGGGTAAAAAAAACTGAAACCGAAAGCCAAAACAACATTTACAGCAAGTCCCCCAAGCTCTAGATAAGGCATAAAGCAAACCAAATATTTTACCTGACTTGTTTGTAGTTCAAGCAAAGAGTCTCCTCTCCTTTCGCCACTGATGTTCAGTTGCATCCTTGCAACCTCTCCTTTTATACCTGCAGTTTGTAATCCTGTAGTCATTAGATAACTGGTCAGAAATGAACAAACTTATGGGTGGTCTTAGAGATTGTATTACATGACATGCATTAGTTCTCACTTCAATTGGCTTTATGTATTTTTGTTTGGAGTAAATTATCTCATTAGGTATTTAGCCCAGTGAGCTGGGCCACATTTAGAGATAGTGTCACCTGTTTTGTGAAGACGTGTCTGCAGGAGCGTCTTTTTTTGGTTATGTAGGCCATGCATAAGTGTCTTTATAGTGAGGTAAACATCTGAAACACCTGAAATAGACTGGCACATGTACACAAGTACATAACCAGTTCACATGTCCTGACTTAAGTCAGAGATGTTATGGTTTTGAAGGTGAGATACGTGAGAACATCCATTTGTCATGTCACGTACATGATAGGCTCATTCACAAAAGTTGTCATCATTATTACCTACAGATTTTATTTTGTCAGGATGTGTCTCTATGTGTGTGTGTGTGTGTGTGTTTTAGATTAGATTAGATTACATGAAACTTTATTGTCATTACACATGTATAAAATACAGGGTAAGGAAATGCAGTTTAGCATAATCAGAATAGCAAAGAGCAGCAAGTGAATATACAGTATAAAGTGGATACAGTATAGCCATTATGTACAGTTAAGAGCAGTATTTACAGTTAAGGCAGTGCAGTATATGTGCAAATGAGAGCAGTAGAAGAAGGTATCTAATGTAGTATAAGTATGGTAGTAGGTATACAGTGAATACAGCTTCTATGTGCTATAGGAATACAGTGTATGGAGCTGTAGAGTAAATAAGTATACAGTAATTGCACAGATAAATGTAGATATAGTATACAGATGGATAATGTGTGTGTGTGTGAGAAAACATGAGTCACTATTAGGCTGATTAATTAACATATAGGCCTACATGTGCAAGACTGCAACTTACCTTCAGAGCTCCTGTACAGTTGCATGATGATTACAGTTTTGTTCAGTTCAGTTTTGTTTAACAGTTCTGTTTAATGAACTCTAGAGCTGAGAAACCCTTTAATTTACCTTTATTCACTAGTTACTGATGAAGCAGATCTTAAAAACATCACCTGCTATACCTTTTAAATGCTTAGATGGTGTACCGTTTTTCATTGTTTTTACACAATATTTAAAAAAAAAAGCTAAAACACAACATACTTTTTAGCTCTAATTTAAAACTACTTGTTTTGGACATGTTGACCACTGGAACTGTCAACATCATTCTGCCCAATACTAACACCAAAGTGAAGTAATCAAAAATGTGAACTGAGAAAGGGTTAACTTTTACATGCTAGTTCAAAAACATGTCGTTCATTATTTTACATTTTAGTGGTAGTGTACTGTAGATATTTTGTCAAAATAACCGTTAAAGAAAAAAAAAAAAAAAAAAAAAAACAAGCCTATTTAAAGCCAAGCCTATATTTGTAAACCAGTCTGGTCTGTATGAAAAACAAAACTGCATGACATTACAATGTAATATGGCAGAGGTAGTCTTGGCAAAGCTAAACAAAGAATTGCAGGGCAAAAGAACTTCCCATGTCAATGGCTCAGGGGCTGCTGTCCAATATGATATTTATCCCTCTGCAAGCTCATACATGGCCTGATTCCCAACAAGATGCTCTGAAATAGACACATCTCAAGCCTGAGTTTGCATCCAAAGAACTGGCAAAACTCAAGAGCAGAAAAAAGCCTCTGGAAAGCAACCCGCAAGAACAATCACTTGGGGAGCCCAGTTACACAATTCCAAACTGGGCAAGATCGCTCAGCTCCATGTCTTCAAATGCCTCCCACGGGCAGACAATGGCTGAGTCTGGAGAAACATTGGACAGAAGAAAGGGAAGAAACGATTAAGAGACAAATTCCAAATTAGATATTGGCCTAAGGTTGTTATTATTTAGCCAAATAATAATCCAGAAAAGTAAGCATACCTCCCAAACCATCCATTCCAGGGACATCATTGTCAAATCTGTGAAAAAAAAAGACTTCTTAATAAATTGCATGAAGATGCGTTCATATGGTGGTTTAGACATAAGCAAATCTGGTAGAAGATGTGCCTAAAGTTTCATATCTCACCCCTTCTGGCCAGGCTTGGGGACTTTGCTTTTGAACTGCCTCCCTTCCTTTTGTTTGAATTTGGGGGGAGCAGACTTGTTTCCTCCCTGAGCTGATGTGCCAGCGTTCATATCTGCAAGAGGGCAAAGATAAAATAGTTATATTGTTATTAAATACCTCTTATAAAGGCTATATTTAGTTGCTGGAGATAAATCTCTAGTCCATCATCCACTCTCCCCTTTTACCTAGTCTGACCCTCAGCCTAAAGCCAAGGCTCTGTTGTGCTAATCTGCAGATCATAGATCACACAAACACACACTGGGAGCCTTAAGAAACATTGGTGTCAGTTACTAAACATAGCATCCCGGACTAATTTTGGTGGTTGGTGGACAGAACAATGCAGTGCCATACAGTAGCTCAGATTCATATCTGTCTGGTTTTGCATTAACACATACTGTAATAGTGATCTTCTGCACTCTGTTTTTAAACTCATCTTTTAAGTGTACTTAATGGTACTGCTACGTCATATTCTGAGTGCATTATAAAAAAAATTGATATCCACATGCGAAGGCAAGAGTTTCAACCATTCTGACATTAAACATTAAGACACTCACAACACTAATACAAATAAGCCGGTTACTTTGTGAAATAAGAATAAAATGGGTGCTGATTTTAACAAAAACACACAAAAAGTTCCTCCTTGTTTGAGTGAAGAAAAAGATGCAAGACAAAGAATAAGTGGTCCTATTCTTTCTTCTTGCTATCTCACTGTTCCCTCATACCTCTCTCTGTTCAACACATCTTTATATACCTTCGTTTGCTCATCCTTTTTTCATAATAGTGGGGAGGGTCCAAAGGGGAAATTATGTTGGGGCTGCATTTTGAATTTGCTATTAGGGGCCTTGAACTCTTTAAGGTAACTCATTGCCTATGACAGGGACGTCATATAGAATGCAGTGCAATACAATGCAATACAGCGGTCTTTAGAGAGCTTGTGAGAGAGAAAAACAGAATGTTGCTTAGCCCCTCTTTAAGCCATTCTTACCAGGCATGTGAGAGGCCTCTTCTGTTCTATTTTGTGCTGATATATTTTGCCATCCTTGGTTTACTTTGAAGAATGAGAAGTATGTTAAAATGAATGTGCTTGCTGGCCTTGATCTGGTTTCTCTTTGTCTTGTTTGCATTTGTCACTGTTTGTTAATTTCTGTTTGATTTGTATTTGATATAATTTAATATTTAAAATGCAGTATGATAGAGATCATTTGGAAAATATTTAAACAAGTTTTTCATTTCAACTCAGCCAAATTGGAAAGTTAAATTATGCATTTAGCAATACCTTTTTTGCCTTACAGGTTTGTCTTAAAATGTTTCTGTACTTCTGTAAAAAAAAATCCATTACAATTGGGATTGAGGCTACTGTTTTTAGAAAATATCAACAGCTTATAATGAATAAGAGATTCAGTTTTTTTTTACTCAATTGCTTTTTGGAAGTTTTGGAAGTTTTCAATACCAACACAGTCCATTAAACAGCCTGTTGACACTAGCACAGACTATTACTGTCAAAAAAAAAAAAAAAAAAATGTAAAGCTAACCTTACTTAGCATCTGCTGGTTTGTTGACGTATTATGAAACAGACTATTGACCAAGGGATTTCTGTTATCGAGTCTGATTTCCCAATAGCAAAGGTGTAGCAACAGTCAAATTTTTAATATTGTAAATAATGGTCCGACCACACAGACAGGTGTGACATGTTTTTTTATTGACAGACGATGAAAAAAGGCCCTAAGCCCTAAGCCCGCTTATTCACCATTATCTTGATTTCCTGAAACACTTTTCTTTTTTATAATAGAAATGTATTGTTAGTAGTTAGAACACTCGAAATGCTAATTCACTGCATACAAAATGATAGTGGAGGCTTGTCAATGTTAAGCTCCAAAAAGGAAAAACAACTGTAGCTAAAAAAAACTCTTGATAGTGTTAATGATTTTTTTTTCTCATTTAAATGATCAGGTGACTGTTCTTCATCTGAAGTTAATCAGTATTAACCCCTGCTGTGACATAACTGCTTGGCCTGCTTATTTTGTTGCCATCCATACATTTGAGGTTAAGCTTGATCGTCTAAAGAGCTTACAGGTAGAGATGGAAACCTCACCATGAAGATGCAGTATCAGTATCAACCTCACCACGAAGGTGCAGTTTGAGTCTGTGGGCTAATGAAGTTTGTAGTGTAGGCTTTATTGGTAAATACTGTATACATAATAAACCAACATATCACCAAGGACTGATACACCGATGAAATGGTCTTATGGCACTGGTGAAATCCATGAAAGACA